>JAIQDA010000034.1:0-600000 GCA_020080225.1 Gynochthodes officinalis | reverse complement strand
ATGATTATAAAATCTAGTAAATAGATGTCAAAGCTGTTTTCCTTAAATGGAAATTTTCTCAAGGATGTGTACTTGACACAACCTAAGGGTTTTGTTGATCCAAAGAATGTTGGAAAAGGTGTGTAAGCTACAATGATCCATTTATGGATTGAAGCAAGCTTCTGAAGTTGGAATCTTCGATTTGATGACGCAATCAAAGAGTTTGGTTTCATCAAGAACGAAGATGAGCCTTGTGTCTACAAGAAGGTTAGTGGGAGCACTATAGTCTTCGTAGTATTGTATGTGGGTGACATCGTATATTGGAAATGACATCCTTTCATTACAATCAGAAAGACTTAGTTGGGAAGTTGTTTTCAATGAAAGACTTAGATGAAGCAACCCAAATATTAGGTGTCAAGATTTATTAAGATAAATGAAAGAGATTGATTGGCCTAAGTCAAAATACATACATAGATAAAGTGCTAAAGTGGTTTAGCATGCAAGAATCTAAGAAAGGATTCGCCTATGGGGCATGGCATTAATCTCTCAAAGGAACAGTGTCCTTTGACACAAGAAGAGAGACAATGGATGAGCAAAGTTTCATATCGTTAGCTATTGCATTTATCTTGTATACCATCCTATGTACTCATCCCGATGTCTCAGACGCTAGGTTCAAGTTATGTGTTTTGCCTAAATGGTAGTGATGTGAGTTGAAAAGTTCAAAGCAAGCTATAGTAGCCGATTCTACAACAGAGGCCGAGTATATCGCCGTGTCGACGCAACAAAAGAAGCCATTTGGATCAAAAGTTCATAATCAAATTTGGGGTTTATGCGTAGCATTGCCAATTCAATTGAGCTTTAATGTGGCAACAATGAGCCATTGCACAGGCTAATAAACCCAGATCTCACTAGCAATCCAAACATACACTACGGTGCTTTTATCTAATCTGAGAGATCATTGAGAGAGGAGATGCGAAGATATGCAAAGTTCCAACTGATGATAACATCACTGACCCACTGACGAAATCGCTGACCCACTAATGAAGCCTCTGATGCAACAGAGACATGATCGTCACACTAGATCAATAGGCATTAGAGATATGACTGATTAGTCTTAGTTCAAGTGGCAGTTTGTTGGATTATGCTCTAAGGACCAATCATATGATGGGTTTAAACATAAATTGTATCATAATGTTTATAATTAATGGTAATGAGTATTATGTTTATTTCTATATCTGCGTTTTATGAATAAATATAATAATGTCCTAAGAATTTAATTATTCTAAAATTATCTCTAGTCAAGTATTAGCATCAAATGGGACAATGATAATGCATTAAAACTAGTATGTGTAGTGACTGATGAAATGTGTCATGATATGAGATATCAAGTCAACACATAGGTACATGTTAGAGAACTATGTACTAGATTGACCTGCCATGAGAAATGCTACAAGGGTTATTATATGAAGTGTCATAAGCATTTCTAATAATGATAATGGTGCAAGTGATCCTTAGACTTGAGGTCACCAGAGATACCAAAATGAGGAGTTGCATGTTTTGATGCTACTAAACGTTACCCGTAACAAGGTGAACTATAAAAGTGGCAATTGGATATGTAATGAATCATGTAGAGGGATGTTGAGTGATCAAGATAGGATTTTCCCCTCCTATATAATGGGAGTGATATCTTTGGGCCCCTTGATCAAGTAAAACCATAAAATGCATGGCAATGCTCAAATGAGTCGATATGTGATATCGAGCTCATTTGCTTAGATGTGTCTACTTAGGGATCAAGAAATGTAAAGATTAAACTATGTGAGTGTGATACGCTCCATGGCTCATGCTCAATCAAGATATCTAGGGCAAAAGGATTGAATTACATGATAACATTTATCACAAGAAAAGTAATGTCGAATTATTAACATTCTTATAACTTGGGTGATATTGATGTGTTGCTAGACACCGCTTAATGCTTGTGGCATAAAATAGATTTTATGTCATTGCCAATGTTATAAGAACCTATTGGGTCACACACTTAGATCATATCCAAAAGAAGTGTAAAATTCATGTGATGAATTTTCGGTAAATTTAAGAATCCTATTACGAATATGACTTTATAAGGTTTCCAGTTTAAATCGGTATTTGGTTTTGGATTCTAAATAGTTTTGGTTTTGTGTTAATAAATTTGAAATAGTTTTGGATTTATTAATTCATCAGAGCACCAAAAATTAGAAAGAACAATAAGAATGGGATTCTTGTTTTGGTAGCTAATAAAATTTAGAAAACTGAAATTTAGAAAGTTCCAAAAAAGTTTAGAATTTGGAGTTCAAGTAAAACTCTTTAGAAGAAGGTTTACTCTAATCTATTTTCTATATATCTGGAATTGTAATTTTAGAAGGCATTCAACACTAATGTGAGAAACAATTCACATTATTCTTGTTGCATCAAAAGCCATGAAATTAATTTTTCTTGCGAAGAAAAATTCTGTAGCAAAACAGAAAAACCAAAAAGCCGATCCTTCTCTTGCTTGTTCTGAAAATTATTTCAACTATTTATTGTGATGAAATAGCAGCCATTTTTCAAGAACAACATAAGTAGCACTTCCTCTATTCTTAGAGAAAAATAGTAGCTGCTTCCTTGTTAAAGAAACAATGAGAAAGACCGGCTTAGAGAAGCTTCAAACCTAAGAAAATCATAAGCGGGAATTCTTGGCTAGCACCTTGATTTTGCTGCTTCTTTTCTTGGTTAATTGTGTGACAATTAACTTGGAAATTAGAGACGATTATGTGGATACTGTAGAGGCAAGTCTCCATTTGGTGTTACTGTAATTCGACAAATAAAGTCTTCATGAAAGTTCAACCGCTACCACTTGGGTAAAATACTTCACTACCGGTTTGAAATCACTTTGTAAGGATCTTTAGAGGAAATCAAAATTTTAAAATATGCTATGTGCCGTATTGATTCCCTACACCATTCAAATTGAAGGTTTTATGAACAGCAAGGAAGGCCTTAATCTGTATATTGGGATCCTTATTGTCAAACCCTTGAAAGAGTTAGAGAGGTACTTGGTAACTTTCAACCTCCACTTTACAATGTCCATTGAAATTATTGAACCTTAACTCCAAAAAACTCCCCAAATAACCTTGGTTATGGTTGTCCTTGGCCTACCATTCTTTGAGTATCTAAGCTATTTCTTGCTTTCCTTAATTTTTTTTCAAGCTAAGGATGAAAATCAAAGTACACTTGACCTTGAAATTTTGTTTTTGGCATAAGTAAAAAGAAAACCAAGGAAAAACAAAACCTACAAAAGAAACAAAAAGGCTAAAAATAAGTTAAACTAGACAAATTTTCACTACAATAGAAAATTTATCAAAACCAATTAAATAATGCAAAACACTAACCAATCAAAGTAAATAAAAAAATCCCTACCAATGGCATCCAAAACTTAATGTGTGTAGATTAGGATATAAAAATACAATATAAAACTACAAATATCAAGTAATAAAGTCTAAATTCATACAACTAAGGCAAGCATACGATTGTTATTTTATTGTAAAAGTAGAGTCAATCCTTCAAGTATCTTGTTAGTTTGAGGAGTTAAATTCTTTACCAAGAAGCTGAAGGACAACTTGATACGAATCTTAAACCAAAGAATAAGAATTCGAACATATACCAGAGTGTTGGTCCTAGTATCATCCTCTAGGTTGAACTAGCTCTTCCTTTAGCAAGATACCAACTCCAAGATTGAAGAAGGACCTTGCTTTTGTCCACTTGACACCCAATGGAATTATCAAAGACCCAAGATGTGAAATTTGACTATCCTTGGACCAACTTTCAGATTATTGAGGGAAAGAAACTCAATAAAATAGTTTAAACATGAATCTAAGAGGCTATCCTCAAAGATTCAAAACAAGTTCTAAACTAGAACTCAAAGAAAAGCACAAAGCTCTCAAATTTGTATTGTCAAAATTCTATATTTACATGTTGGCTGATGGCCTTGTTTTATAGAGCTACAAAGGGTGGCTAAGGTGACCTAATCTATCCTCTAAAAGGATTAGAATCCTTGCCTCTTAGAAATCTAATTACTTAAAATAAAAGACTCCTAATCTAATAAAAAGAAACAACTAATAAAGTTGCCTAAAACTACTTCAAGGCTAGTTTGGATTGAGTTGGCGAGTTTTGGAGTTGTATTTGGATTTGGCCAAGTTTGATTTCATCTAGGTTTGAAGTGGATGTGTGCTTCTTTATATTTCATGACTATGAATTTGGAAGCTTCTAATGTAGCTCATGATCAAGTAGTGACAATACTTGATCCATCATTTACAATACTAAGTAGAATGAGACTTGATGGCTCACAACCTAAGTCCTTGCGCTTTAGTGTCTTGAGCTTCCATTGCTCAAACTGCCAGAATTCGAATATCATTTTCAGATAGTCCTTCTATAATCTCTAAAGGAAATTCTAAGTACATGTTTAAATCACCAATTCGAGGTAGTTACTTCACCTTCAATGTCACTCATCGTGAGCGAAATCGGTGTGTGCAAAAGTGCATCAAAATATAGCTCAAACTCACACAAATATACACCTAAACCTCACTTAATCAATCCTAGTAAACCATAGGGGTCGTTTACCACAGGCAAGGGGACAAAACCAAAATTTAAGTGCAACTAATTATTTGCTATCTATGTGTCTTAAAGCAATGATTTAGAAAGTGAAATTTAAATAACTAAAACAACACCATTGAAACAAAGAGAAAAACACACAAATGATGAAGGAGGGTGATCCTTGGGTTCAATGCAAAGGTCGGCTATTTTGACTCCTAAAGGCAACCGAGTGTAGGGCATCTTAATTAAGTGACTACATCCATTCACTCCGAATCTCCTTTCGGTCTCATCGAAATTATAGAATGAGGAATCTCCTTTCGGTCTCATCCCCACCTAGAGCACATTAGCGCCTATGGCTTCCACACAACTCTAATGCACAATTCTTGCCCTAGATGTTTTAGCCAACTACTTTACACTCCCTAGTTCAAGTGTTTAATCTAAGAAAACCACCTATTTTTCACTCCACATCTCCTTTCGGTCTCAATGGAATTAAAGACTAGAAGATCTCCTTTCGGTCTCACTTCTACCTTTGCACACTAAAACCTATGGCTTCCACACAATTTTAGTGCACAATTAAATTCATATGGTAGTTGTTTCTTGTCTCAAACACCTAAATCTAGAGAATGCTAGGTAGTTCTTCCTACTTTTGGTCTAAATTCATGTATATTCTAAAACACACACAAACACCAAGAACACACACTAAATGTGGCCACCATTCAATGCATGTCAATTCATTAAATACAAGTAGGAAAACTTCAATTAATGCAAGCCCATTACTCTACAACCAACAAGAAATCAAAATAAACCTAACCCATACATCAAACACCAAGAATCACCCAAGATAGTTTAGCCTCTCATGGCTTCAAACAACCAACAATCACAAGGAAATATAGCCATTAAAAGCACAAGGAATTGAAAGAAAATACTCCCCTTAATCAAAAGAGTGATGATTCCAACCAAATCCCAACACCTTACAAGCCAAAACAACTCCAAGGATTCCAGTTTTCAAGCCACAAAAAGAACCAAACCCTAGCCTCCAATGAAACTCACGGGTGTGAGTTGAGGAAAATGTGCAAAAAATGTAAAAACTAACCCTAACCCTACAATCTATTCTACTCTAACCTCTTCTATGTTCCTCATCTACTTCCTACTTCCGTTTTTCTGCAGAAAATGGGATATTAATACAGCTAGGGGCGTTGGGGAGAAAATGTAAAGCTTCCAAAACATTAGGGACGAAATTTGCAAATTTCAGGATTCAGGCGTCGTACTGATTTCGTCCCATTTTGGTCCCTTTTCGTCCGGAATTTGACAAAACTCTCTGCATAAAAGTTTTTCCTCTCTTTTTCATCTTTCCATAGCATCTTGAATCATCTCATTTGGACGTCTGAATCAAGAGTTATGGCCTCCGGAAGATGGCTGATTTTTCTCCCTGTTTTCCTCTTCTTCGGTTCTGCCTTGTTCTGCTTTTGCCCAGTTTTGGTCCATTTTCTTTGAATTTGAGAAACCTTTGTTCATAAAGGTTTTCTATCTCTTTCTCATCTTTCCATAGCATCTTCAGTCATCTCATTTGGACATTTGCATCAAAAGTTATGAACTTTAGAAGATAAGTGGTTTTTATCCCTTTTTCCTACAAAACACATAAAATATGAGAATCACAAATATAATGTGATTTATCTAATAAACATGGCATATCTCAATGAAATCTATGCTAAAGCATGAAAAACACATATCTAAGTTTATGAATATTTGATTCTCATCAAATACCCCAAACTTAAACCATTGCTTGTCCCCAAGCAATTTTCTACGATAGCAACAATATGTGGAATGTATTCATTGAGACATGCATATTGATTCTCATCTACATTTTTTTATATATATATATATATATTTTTATTTTTTGATAATGGCAAGTACTAGCGTAATTAGGCAACCACTGTCGCCCCATTCTACCGAACAATGCATATTGAGAATTTTAAGAAATGAAAACATCTTAATGTCTCTAGGTTAGACAATTTTCAGCACGTACTAATGCAATGCATGACCTGTTTCTTTCTTGTTTTTCTGTACTAATCTTCACACATTAAATGATGTGTGTGTGTGTGATGGAGGTAAATGTTCATGAACAATGCAATGCAAGAACTGAGTAGAGGTTACGAAATCATGCCACTAGTGTGCCCTAAAGTTGCATAGAAAAATTTCACTTCCTTGAAATCCTTAAGACTCTTTATTCCCTCTTTCCCTAAGTTGTCATGCTACCATCTAGGCAATCTTAATCACATTTAAGCAACCATCATGACATTATACTTAGGTACTTCCTCACTCATTTACAAATTTATTTTTTCGTTTTTTTTTTTTTGGCCAAGAGTTTTTCGGCTTTTTATACTTCTACCACTCATACGAGTTCACTTAAGGGACATCCCCTAAGAGCATTCTCATAGCGGAGTAGCCATTATTTAACAAACTGTAAATTTCATAAACAAGCTAACAACAAGCCTAAGTCATCTTCCAAGCTTGTGAAGTGAAACTCTATAACTTTAGGGTGGACTAGGGGCACTACATTTACTCGCAACCGCATCATAATCAATACACTACATCTCACAAACACTCCTCATTGACGTGCACTGTAACAACACCATTTAATATGCAAAACTTTCCTCCCAATACAAGGAATCAAAAGAAAACATGCATTACAAATTCCATGCCTATTCAGTCCAACATTTTTCTTCATTGACTAATGCTTTCATTTCTTTACTTCTCGCATGCATTCGGTCGGTAAAATGTTTCTTAAGTGGTGCATCTTTCAGCCATTACTTGCCAACCATTCAAAAGTTCCAAAAAAAAAAAAAAAAAAAACAAAACAAGCAACATCTTGAATATTTCAATAAAAGCCTCACTTTAAGCCAATTTCACCCATGAAATCTCATGTATTTTCTTCCTATAAACACCCCCAAACTTAGGTTACATCAAAAGCTTTAAGCTTCCACCCCCAAACTTAAGATGAGCATTGCCCTCAATGCTTCAAGAATGCATGCATGAAGGGTGGGGCGGGTGGGAAAGAAGAAATACATGTTTTCGGTTGCAAAATTGTGAAATAACTTAAAGCATGTTGCATGATTGCGTATTCACACCTCCCCCAAACTTAAGATATGTTGCATGTTAAGCACTAAAACTAGGGGGTGCAAGTGTGTGATAGGCATAATTTACCAAAACTAATTAAAGAAAATAAAGTAACAGAATGCAGAAAAATAAACTTTAAACCTAAATGCAATAACATAAACAGAAAGGAGAATATTTACAAACTTCACGTCGTCCAAACTCAACTCAAGTGTCAAAACATCTAAACTGAGGATTGCACCTAAGAAGATAATGCCACATGAGAAAATTGCACACAATGGTTTAGGCATAGATGTTTGATTACTCAATGTGTGCACAAAGCTAGGCTTAAAGAACTCATCAAGTTTTTTTTTTTACTTAAAACTCAATTTTATATGCAACATCATGTTAAGATTCATCAATGAATTTCTAGGATTTCAAATGAATACAAAAAAGTTAACAACTCATCCAAAATAACTCATTGAGGCATATTGTCAAACACATGATGAGCAAGGTGAAAAACTTGAAATTTCACAAGATTAGTAAGCACCCTAGCCTTAAAAATTAAGAAACAGCCCAAACAATCCCATTTACACAATATTTCATCAAATATCATCCATAGAAATCATAATTTGATCAATTCAAAATCACCATTGTAAGGAAATTTGAAAAGTTCAACAATTCATACCTTGTGTTCTTGGATGGATTTGATGATGGAAATTTGTTGATTTCATGTTTAGAGAGGTATTTGGATCACTTAAGATGGATTAGACTTGAAGAAGATTGTAAAATGCAAAATGTGGATGAAAGGTTTTGAGAGAAAATTGCAAAAACAAAGGTAAGAAATGAAAAAAAAATGATAAGTGCGCCAAAAATGCGCCTAATATGCGCCAAATATGCGCAGCTGCGCCAAAGAGACCGCCGCGGCGGTTAAAAAGATGGCCAATGATTTCTTTCATGAGGAACGCCATGCGGTCAAAAGTTTCTGTCCGCGCGCAATTTTTTTTTTTTTTTTTTTAATTTCATCCCTTGTCTTAGCAAACATGCAAACTACATGCATCAACCTCTTAATCCACAAGAAACAAAACAAACAAAACAAACAAAACAAAAACAAGAAACAAAACAACACAAAACAAAACCAAAACCAAAACCAAAACCAAAACAAACCAACACAAAACAAAATGAAACAAAATGGACTAAACTAAAACAAAAGGATACGCTTGGGTTGCCTCCCAAGAAGCGCTTAGTTTTAACGTCGCGCTCGACTCAATCCATTTCATCCTATTCCTTGCTTTAGTCTTTTCCTTGCATGTTTACCCTCCTCTTCCAACAACATTTGTTTCATGCAAGTTGATGGCCTAATACCCTTACCATCCTCAAGGGTAAACCCAATGGCCTCTTTAAGAGTGCTTAACCCCAAAAGCTTTTCTTCCTGTTTGGATTCCAAAGGAGATGATATTAACACAGCAACATTTCATGCTCTTCCAAAAATGCATGTTCCAACCGAGGAGTAAGGCTTTAACTCAAGCTTGGCGGCTCATCGACAGACGCTTTAGCTTATCTTCACCATCGCCACGAGCAACTCTTGGTTGATTTCAACCACTTCAAAATCTTCCCTATTATTTCATAAATGGACTCATCTACAAACCAATTCTTAACCATCTCACTAAGTTGTCCATCTATTCTATTATCTTCTTCACAAACTCAAGGGGAGTTTTGGAGGGAATAATTGTCTTCATTGCTTGAGATTCAAAACACCACTCCTCCTTCATCATTTCACCAACACCTTCTTCTACCATATCTACACGGAAGTGGTCCAGATTCTCTCTTGGATAATTCATGGCATCATTCTCATCGAACACCATGGTCTCGCAAGTTCAACCTCATGGAATGGTCTTCTAAAAGCTTTGTGGAACTTCTCATCTCAAGCTGCATTTCTTCCATCTTAAGCTGCATTTCTTCCATCTTTTTTATCATTATTTCCTCAAAACTCAGCTTTTTGTCCATGGGATTATTCATTTGATTCACAAATCCTGGAGTTTGCCATGATACGTTAGAAAATGATGGCTCTGAATTGTCCCAACTTTGATTGCTTTGATTATTCCAATTTTGACCACCTCCTTGGTTGTTCCAACCTTGATTTCCTGCTTGGTAGCTGCTATTGTTGCCCCAGTTTTGGTTGAAATGTCCTTGCTGCCCTAAATTATTCATGAAGTTGAGGGTTCGATCTGTGATCACATTGATCCGTATGGTGGTCTCCTTGGCAAAGTCCACATATTAAGACCGGATTCCAGTTCATCCTCGCCTCCCATGAATTCATCCTATCGGTTAATGCAGCCAATTGAGCACTAATGTTTGAGCCAATATCAAACTCTACGAATCCCCCTTCTTGATAGCTCTCAGCTTCAAGTAAGCACTTATACGGTTGTTGAACCATGGCTCTAATGCATAATCATTGAAATTAGGCTCTAAGAATTCCCCAAACAACCGTTCTCTTTGTTTTCCCTGTTCGCCATTGAAAGTTAAAAATGAAAATATATACAACACAAACAACTCTTTCTAAATATATACAAAACATAAAACTAACAAACAATTAGAACACTTAAAAACTAGTTCCGTTGTTCTTCCGCAACGCGCCAAAATTTGGTGAGCGAAATCGGTGTGTGCAAAAGTGCATCAAAATATAGCTCAAACTCACACAAATATACACCTAAACCTCACTTAATCAATTGTAGTAAAGTATAGGGATCATTTTCCCCAGCGAAGGGGACAAAACCAAAATTTAAGTGCAACTAATTATTTGCTATCTATGTGTCTTAAAGCAATGATTTAGAAAGTGAAATTTAAATAACTAAAACAACACCATTGAAACAAAGAAAAACACACAAATGATGAAGGAGGGTGATCCTTGGGTTCAATGAAAAGGTCGACTATTTTGACTCCTAAAGGCAACCGAGTGTAGGGCATCTTAATTAAGTGACTACATCCATTCACTCCGAATCTCCTTTGGTCTCATCGAAATTATAGAATGAGGAATCTCCTTTCGGTCTCATCCCCACCTAGAGCACATTAGCGCCTATGGCTTCCACACAACTCTAATGCACAGTTCTTGCCCTAGATGTTTTAGCCAACTAATTTACACTCCCTAGTTCAAGTGTTTAATCTAAGAAAACCACCTATTTTTCACTCCACATCTCCCTTCCGTCTCAATGGAATTAAAGACTAGAAGATCTCCTTTCGGTCTCACTTCTACCTTTGCACACTAAAACCTATGGCTTCCACACAATTTTAGTGCACAATTAAATTCATATGGTAGTTGTTTCTTGTCTCAAACACCTAAATCTAGAGAATGCTAGGTAGTTCTTCCTACTTTTGGTCTAAATTCATGTATATTCTAAAACACACACAAACACCAAGAACACACACTAAATGTGGCCACCATTCAATGCATGTCAATTCATTAAATACAAGTAGGAAAACTTCAATTAATGCAAGCCCATTACTCTACAACCAACAAGAAATCAAAATAAACCTAACCCATACATCAAACACCAAGAATCACCCAAGATAGTTTAGCCTCTCATGGCTTCAAACAACCAA
This sequence comes from Gynochthodes officinalis, assembly GCA_020080225.1. NCBI lineage: Eukaryota > Viridiplantae > Streptophyta > Magnoliopsida > Gentianales > Rubiaceae > Gynochthodes > Gynochthodes officinalis. The sequence continues at coordinate 588,726 of JAIQDA010000034.1, read as the reverse complement.
CAATCACAAGGAAATATAGCCATTAAAAGCACAAGGAATTGAAAGAAAATACTCCCCTTAATCAAAAGAGTGATGATTCCAACCAAATCCCAACACCTTACAAGCCAAAACAACTCCAAGGATTCCAGTTTTCAAGCCACAAAAGAACCAAACCCTAGCCTCCAATGAAACTCACGGGTGTGAGTTGAGGAAAATGTGCAAAAATGTAAAACTAACCCTAACCCTACAATCTATTCTACTCTAACCTCTTCTATGTTCCTCATCTACTTCCTACTTCTGTTTTTCTGCAGAAGATGGGATATTAATACAGGTAGGGGCGTTGGGGAGAAAATGTAAAGCTTCCAAAACATTAGGGACGAAATTTGCAGATTCCAGGATTCAGGCGTCGTACTGATTTCGTTCCATTTGGTCCCTTTTCGTCCGGAATTTGACAAAACTATCTGCATAAAAGTTTTTCCTCTCTTTTCATCTTTCCATAGCATCTTGAATCATCTCGTTTGGACATCTGAATCAAGAGTTATGGCCTCCGGAAGATGGCTGATTTTCTCCTGTTTTCCTCTTCTTGGTTCTGCCTTGTTCTGCTTTTGCCCAGTTTTGGTCCATTTTCTTTCGGAATTTGAGAAACCTTTGTTCATAAAAGTTTTCTATCTCTTTCTCATCTTTCCATAGCATCTTCATCATCTCATTTGGACATTTGCATCAAAAGTTATGAACTTTAGAAGATAAGTGGTTTTTATCCCTTTTTCCTACAAAACACATAAAATATGAGAATCACAAATATAATGTGATTTATCTAATAAACATGGCATATCTCAATGAAATCTATGCTAAAGCATGAAAAACACATATCTAAGTTTATGAATATTTGATTCTCATCACCTACAAAAACAAATATGGGAATTAATGTTATAAATTTAGATAAAGAATTTCAAATTGATTTTGATAATTTACAAGAAATTTTTAACAAGTTTGAAACAACTAAAAAGATCTGGTTTTTGTCATTAGACTATATTATTCAAGAACAGTTGAAAAATGAATGGATTTCTTACATGAAAGCATTAAGATGTAACATACCTTTACTTTCATGGTTACATTATTGATTTGAAAGAAATTAAAGGATTTCAAATATTTTTCAAGAGAAAAGTATAAATGTTCAAACAAATTTATATAAAAAATGAAAAATTAATGATACTATTAATGTTACTTCAATTCATCCTCCTTTACAGTCTATAAAAATTCAAGTCGGTAAGAGCGAAATAGAAGTTGAACCTTTTAAAATTGGTAGAGAAGATACTCAAATGGTAGTTTTAGATGATATTAAAAAGTTTATCAACAAAATAATTATTCAAATCGGATATTACATACTATTGCTAATCGTAGATTAGATATCTATTCAACTTGACTCCATTCCTAAAGACAATATTAATGTCATTGAAAAGGTAAATTCAACATTTCCTAATGAAATAAGTATGCCACATTTCAAACCTAGGAGTTTGCCTCTTAAAGCAAAGGAAGAATTAATTAAAAGTATGCATAAAAGTAATGATGATATAATAGATAAAATTACTCAAAAATTAGTAGGATTAAATATTACAAATAAACCACCCACTTCAAGAATTAGTACCATAGAACAAATAGGTAATTATGAAGATTCGAAGCAGAAAATGATGAATCAAGTGTAAATTCGGATATAGAAAAAATAAATTTAGTAGAGAAAGAATATATAGCTAATGAATAAGAAGAACTTCAAATAAATCAAATTAAAAGAAAATCTCAAAGGAATTCAAATAAAAATAATAGATTAAATTGGAATATTAGAAATACTAAGAATAACTATCCTAGACACACCTCCAAATATTCAATATGAAGAAAGAGGAAAATTTTCACTCATTATTATGAAGGAACTTCTATTTATGAATGGAATATTGATGGAATATCGAATATGAAATATTAAGATTTCATAGTGGTGTCCGAGGTGGACTAGAAAAAATTATTCAACTATTAAAAACAGATTTTGTTTCTTGTTTATGTATTTCAAAGTTTCAAGACGATTTATAGTATCAAAGATTTTTATTACGTATTGATTGCAAATCAGCAAAAGATAAAAGATGTTCAAAACATAGTTTCAAAACAGATATTTGCAAGATGGCAAGCTATCCTATTAGTATTAGATTTTGATATTTAATACATAAAAGGTGAGGAGAATTCATTGCCTAATTTCCCAACTCGAGAATTTTTTAGAATTTCAAAATGAGTATAATCAAAAGGAAAACTTCAAATGATTCATTTTGCTTCTACGCCAAATAGATTTCAAGCTTTGTCGATTATCTTGCACTCAATTTTGCTCAAGTTCTTGAAACACCATTCCCAAAACTCAAAATCAAAACCAAACCCGATCGACTCAAGCTTTTATAGTTCAAAAACTTCTTATTTCACTAAGAAGATTGTAGAACATATTTTGTTAACTCGATATATTCAAGCTCCTAATTTTAAAATTTTCAAACTTATCTTTGAAAACACTTCATCGATATTCATTGGATTCCTTTTGATTTATAAAAGATATCAAGTTATATCAACTTATTCTATTAGACTCTGGATCAATTGAAATTCAACATACTCAAGATACAAATGATGTTAACTGAATTGCTTATTCAAAAATCATTATCAAAAAGATTTGAACTTTTTGGGGGAAGTCGAATATTCAATGATAAGACCTTTCCCACTTGATAATTATCCAGTGGGATACACATACCAAGATTAATTAGTAGCTTGGTACAAAGCATTCCTTTATAGATCCTTCAACCATTCATGGTTTTCATTTTTCTCAAGAATTTCAATTCCCAAGTTCAATCAGTTCCAATTTGGTTCTATGATTGGTGGGTATACTTTGGTTGTACTGAAGATATCTAGACTCCAAAAGCCACAATGGCTTATAGATTATTCCTTAGAAGGACAAAAGGAAATATTCAAGATTATAAGAAGAGAATGCAATTTCATCTTATGTTCAAAGTTCCATGGATATTCTATTGGAGTTATAAAATCCATCAAGATCATCCAAACTAGAGAAATAGCGACTCTCAAGCCCCCAATGATGCACAAATGGCTTTTCCCAAAAGTAAAGGTGAAAAATCAATTGTTGACCAATTTTATGCTGAAGGATTAAAATATTATTTTGATTATCAACAACCCAATCAAGAAAAACAAAGAAAGTGGAATTCATTCAACGAAAGGACTCTATTTTGTTAGAGGAACGTTGAAGTTCTAGTCAACTAGAAAAATCAAATTCATCTCCAACTTCTCCAAGGACTCAAAGGCATTTCAAGAAAGATTCTACTCCAAAACAACAATAATTCAAGAAAAATAGACTACACTTGGACTAACGACAATCTACATTCAAAAGCCGTGAACAAATGGTATCAATAATTTAAGTTTGAGAAGTGGGAAAAATAAGAAAGATTATTTTCTCCACTAACAAAAAGAAGGTGGGATTATCCTTAAAGACTACAAGAAACATTTTAATCAAATTGTCTACATTCAAAAAGTGGAAGTAGATCAAGCCCCGATTCAAAGATCTGATAATTTGGTAAAGAAAGTCAAGAATGAATAATTCGAGTTGAAAAGGTGAATAAGACAAAATATCAAAATGCAGGAAAACCAAGTACGTATGAAGCATTCAAGCAAGGCAAAAAGTCAAAAGGCTATAAAGCCTATAAGTTCAAAATTCAAAAAGGCTATAAAATCTATAAGTTCAAAAGTCAAAAGGCTACAAAGCCTATGGAGAGATCCAACAAAAAGCTTTATAAATTCAAGGGATTCAAGAAAGGGCACAAACTGCTTTTTTTTTAGCAATCCCAAACTTTTCATATTCTATCTTGTATCCAAACACTCCCAACTCGATTCCAAATCTCTTTGTATTTCCAAAGTTTTTTTAATTTCAACCCTTGTATTTCAGTTATATTTCAAGGATCTTTCTGTACTTAGATTTCAATTTTAAAGCTTAATACAGTAAGTTTTCTATTCATCTCAAGTTACTATTCATTTCTTGTTCATGTTACTATTCACATGTGTCATTATTCATGTATGATCCTGCCTAATTAGTATCAGAGCCTTTTGTTTGTTTGTTTTAAGTGTTCATATAGCATTAATTTAAATCAAACTTAAGTGTTTAAGAAAACACTAATTTAAGACTTTATATTTGATTTAAGATTAAAATAGGTTTGGGGTGCTTAGTAAGACCATTTGTAAGCCCGAGAATGAGGTGTTCCAAGTAGGGTGCTCCTGTGTTCCCAATCTTAACCAAACATCAAGTGTAAACGATTAGATTATGTTATATTAAACATGGCTGCAAGATTTAGAAATTTTGTTTTGAATACTCAAGATAGAAAGCAGTAACTCCGTAGTGCGAGTCAAGAAATTAATATGACTTTAGATTATTAAAATTAGTCTATTCTAGAACAAAGTATAGAGTCTATATACAAGATAGGTTCTTTAGATTTCAAAGCTGCTTTTCAATTAAAACTCATGAAGAAACTATTTCTTTAGAACAAGAATTTCAAACAATTCCTTTATTAAATAAAGTTTCAATTAAAAATATATAAAAAAAGTTATAGATATATTTATTATGGTATGATTCAAATAGAAATTAAACCATTAGTACATATATGTATTATAAGGATTTTTCTTTAGGAATTGAATCTATCTTAATAGACAATTGTTCTACCCGATTAGCTATAGTATGTAGTATTTGATTTGAATAATTATTTTGTTGATAAACCTTTTTAATATCATCTAAAACTACATTTGAATTACCATCTTCTCTACCTATTTTAAATGGATTGGCTTTTATTTCCGGTTGATCAACTTGGATTTTTACAGGTTGTAATGGTAGATGTATTGAAGTAATAACTTGGTTATAATTAATTTTCCATTTTTTGTATAAATTAGTTTGAACATTAATATAACTTTCTTTAAAAACATTGTAAACACCTTCATTTCTTGAAAATCAATATTCTAACCATGAAAGTAAAGGAATATCACATTTCATATTTTTCATATAAAAATCCATTCGTTTTTAATTTTTATTGAATAATTTGATCTAATGATAAAGACCAAGTTTTCTTATCATTAATCTCATTTTCAAAAATCCCATTTAAATATTCAAAATTTATTTGAAATTCTTTCTTTTCAAAAGTAATAACATTAATTCCCATTTGTGACCTTGTAAGTGACATAGGGGGTGAAGTAACCATTTCAGGAATACGGGATTTAAAAGCATACTTTGAAGGACCCAGAGTTATGAGTAATGATATTCATAGTGACTGATGTGGCAAGTATAAAAGGCAAAACCATCCCTTATTATTTTGTATGTTTTAAGGGTGTAATAACTGAATTCTAACTTTTCATACTTGTCACATCAGTTGCTATGAATAGTCACTATATGTATCATTACTCATAGACTTATATATTGCTCATTCACACTATAACTAACTTGATCCTTGGAGTTGGGGTGTGAGGAGAAATCACCGCTTGTCATTATGAGATTAAATATAAGGATAATACTCTAGTTAAGCATGTTGGCTGACTATGGCATATTGGATTTGGATAGCTTCTATCAACTAACACATTTTGAAAAATATTGACAAAAATTTAGGCATATATCTAAAGATTTGTAAAACTTTGTTTGACATTTTTTTAAAGATGGTGTGCACTCCTATGTATTAATAGCAAATATTGATTTTTTCCTAATAATGATAATAAGTCATAACAACCAAGTATGGCATATCAAAATTATATTAAAAGCATGACTTGTGTATAGTTTACCATTAGTGAATCAGTTATGTAACACCTCATGACCACACGAAAAGAATTTTTCAAAACTAATTTTTTCACAACAAAATATATTATATCACTTCTTTTAAAAATGTATCATCATGTTATAAACATTATGTTGTCTTCTTATATGCTATTGTACAATATAAAAAATAACATCCAATAAAAGCATGAGTTATTAGGCTCAATAAATTGCATGAATGACATCTAGAAAATGATAGATAGTAATCTACATGACCTATAACAATAATCAATACAATATCAACTATCTATTATCAAAATCTTAGAAATTTTAGAGATTTAGCGACACATAGTTAAGGAAAGAATACTCATATCAATGAAATGAAATAAAGCATTGAAGATCTAAATAACAATGACTCCTTTAATTGAAGAAATCAAACCCACAAAGTAGTCTTCAAATTAAACCCCAACTTCTATAACAATGGAGATTTATTTCTATCAGAGTTATAAGAACCTTTCATAGAGACTATATTCTAAAAAATAATAATAAATAAAATTCTAAAAGTGCCTCTATGTTTGGATTGTGTTGTATTTGAGAATTTTGTATTCAAATATGTGAAAGTTTTGGTGGGAATGTTTTGTAAGAAAAATTAATATGTAATAGTAGATTCGAGGGAAATTTTTTTAAAAACAATGTGAGAAGAATTTTGGTGGGAATTTAAATTTTAAATTTTGAAATAAAAAGCTATTTAGACATTTTATTTTCGTGGTTGAAAAATATTTAACTTTTGCAAATAAAAATACACATAAAACACAACCTAAGTTAAAATAACCTAAATGACTCTAGAATAGACATCTATAGGACTTTAGACTTAATGGATTTCATAACAAGTGGTTCAATTCAAAATAAAATATCTAGATAAGTCAAAGGTTCAAAATCCCAAAATTTACAATCAACCCTTGAAAGTCACACTGCGAATGTGAATGGAGTCACACTGTTAGTGAGAATAGGTCTGAATCTCTACTTCATGCTACCTTCTCATGGCCCTATACATTGGCGATCTTATTGGTCAACTTTTTGAGGGTCTTTTGGGGAAAGCTTCAATTTCTTCTTGGATTTTCATTAATCTGAAAATCAAAGACCAATGGACTTCTGATAGTCTAGATATTCTTAATCTTAAAAAAGTTGTCAGTCATCAATTCATCTCTTTGTATATTTACACCACTCTCAATTTTTACCTAGATCTTGATTGATTTAGAATAAAGGCCTAACATTCCATTCATAGTGCCCAAAAGTGGCAATTGGATATGTAATGAATCATGTAGAGGGATGTTGAGTTATCAAGATAGGATTTCCTCCTATATAATGAGAGTGATATCTTTGGGCCCTTGATCAAGTGAAACCATAAAATGCACGGCCTCGCTCAAATGAGTCGATATGTGATATTGAACTCATTTGCTTAGATGTGTCTACTTGGAGATGAAGAAATGCAAAGATTGAACTATGCAAGTGCGACACGCCCATGGCTCATGCTCAATCAAGATATCTAGGGCAAAAGGATTGAATTACATGATAACATTTATCACAAGAAAAGTAATGTCGAATTATTAACATTCTTATAACTTGGGTGATATTGATGTGTTGCTAGACACCGCTTAATGCTTGTGGCATAAAATAGATTTTATGTCATTGCCAATGTTATAAGAACCTATTGGGTCACACACTTAGATCATATCCAAAAGAAGTGTAAAATTCATGTGATGAATTTTCGGTAAATTTAAGAATCCTATTACGAATATGACTTTATAAGGTTTCCAGTTTAAATCGGTATTTGGTTTTGGATTCTAAATAGTTTTGGTTTTGTGTTAATAAATTTGAAATAGTTTTGGATTTATTAATTCATGAGACTACCAAAAATTAAAAAGCAAAATAAGAATGGGATTCTTGTTTTGGCAATTAATAAAATTTAGAAAATCGAAATTTAGAAAGTTCCAAAAAGTTTAGAATTTGGAGTTCAAGTAAAACTCTTTAGAAGAAGTTTTACTCTAATCTATTTTCTATATATTTGGAATTATAATTTTAGAAGCCATTCAACACTAATGTGAGAAACAATACACATTATTCTTGTTGCATCAAAAGCCATGAAATTAATTTTTCTTAAGAAAAATTCTGTAGCAAAACAGAAAAACCAAAAAGCCGATCCTTCTCTTGCTTGTTCTGAAAATTATTTCAACTATTTATTGTGATGAAATAGCAGCCATTTTTCAAGAACAACATAAGTAGCACTTCCTCTATTCTTAGAGAAAAATAGCAATTTCCTTGTTAAAGAAACAATGAGAAAGACCAAGCTTAGAGAAGCTTCAAACCTAAGAAAATCATAAGGCACTTGGCTAGCACCTTCGGATTTTGCTGCTTTTTTTTTGGGTTAATTGTGTGACAATTAACTTGGAAATTAGAGACGATTATGTGGATACCGTAGAGGCAAGTCTCCATTTGGTGTTATCAGAATTCGACAAATAAAGTCTTCATGAAAGTTCAACCGCTACCACTTGGGTAAAATACTTCACTACTGGTTTGAAATCACTTTGTAAGGATCTTTAGAGGAAATCAAAAATTTTAAAATATGCTATGTGTCGTATTGATTCCCTACACCATACAAATTGAAGGTTTTATGAACAGCAAGGAAGGCCTTAATCTGTATATTGGGATCCTTATTGTCAAACCCTTGAAAGAGTTAGAGAGGTACTTGGTAACTTTCAACCTCCACTTTACAATGTCCATTGAAATTATTGAACCTTAACTCCAAAAAACTCCCCAAATAACCTTGGTTATGGTTGTCCTTGGCCTACCATTCTTTGAGTATCTAAGCTCTTTCTTGCTTTCCTTAATTTTTTTTCAAGCTAAGGATGAAAATCAAAGTACACTTGACCTTGAAATTTTGTTTTTGGCATAAGTAAAAAGAAAACCAAGGAAAAACAAAACCTACAAAAGAAACAAAAAGGCTAAAAATAAGTTAAACTAGACAAATTTTCACTACAATAGAAAATTTATCAAAACCAATTAAATAATGCAAAACACTAACCAATCAAAGTAAATAAAAAAATCCCTACCAATGGCATCCAAAACTTAATGTGTGTAGATTAGATATAAAAATACAATATAAAACTACAAATATCAAGTGATAAAGTCTAAATTCATACAACTAAGGCAAGCATACGATTGTTATTTTATTGTAAAAGTAGAGTCAATCCTTCAAGTATCTTGTTAGTTTGAGGAGTTAAATTCTTTACCAAGAAGCGTAAGGACAACTTGATACGAATCTTAAACCAAAGAATAAGAATTCGAACCTATACCAAAATGTTGGCCCTAGTATCATCCTCTAGGTTGAACTAGCTCTTCTTTTAGCAAGAGACCAACTCCAAGATTGAAGAAGGACCTTGCTTTGTCCACTTGACACCCAATGGAATTATCAAAAAACCAGATGTGAATTTTGACTATCCTTGGAACCAACTGGCACACACAGATTGTTGAGGCAAAGAAACTCAACAAAATAGCTTAAACATGAACCTAAGAGGCTATCCTCAAAGACTCAAAAAAAGTTCTAAACTAGAACTCAAAGAAAAGCACAAAGCTCTCAAGTTTGTATTCTCAAAATTCTATATTTACATGTTGGCTGATGGCCTTGTTTTATAGAGCTACAAAGGGTGGCTAAGGTGACCTAATCTATCCTCTAAAAGGATTAGAATCCTTGCCTCTTAGAAATCTAATTACTTAAAATAAAAGACTCCTAATCTAATAAAAAGAAACAACTAATAAAGTTGCCTAAAACTACTTCAAGGCTAGTTTGGATTGAGTTGGCGAGTTTTGGAGTTGTATTTGGATTTGGCCAAGTTTGATTTCATCTAGGTTTGAAGTGGATGTGTAAGCTTCTTTATATTTCATGACTATGAATTTGGAAGCTTCTAATGTAGCTCATGATCAAGTAGTGACAATACTTGATCCATCATTTACAATACTAAGTAGAATGAGACTTGATGGCTCACAACCGGAAGTCCTTGCTGCCTTAGTGTCTTGAGCTTCCATTGCTCAAACCGCCAGTAATTCGAATATCATTTTCAGATAGTCCTTCTATAATCTCTAAAGGAAATTCTAAGTACATGTTTAAATCACCAATTCCGAGGTAGTTACTTCACCTTCAATGTCACTCATCGTGAGCGGAATCGGTGTATGCAAAAGTGCATCAAAATATAGCTCAAACTCACACAAATATACACCTAAACCTCACTTAATCAATTGTAGTAAAGCATAGGGATCATTTTCCACAGGGAAGGGGACAAAACCAAAATTTAAGTGCAACTAATTATTTGCTATCTATGTGTCTTAAAGCAATGATTTAGAAAGTGAAATTTAAATAACTAAAACAACACCATTGAAACAAAGAGAAAAACACACAAATGATGAAGGAGGGTGATCCTTGGGTTCAATGCAAAGGTCGGCTATTTTGACTCCTAAAGGCAACCGAGTGTAGGGCATCTTAATTAAGTGACTACATCCATTCACTCCGAATCTCCTTTCGGTCTCATCAAATTATAGAATGAGGAATCTCCTTTCGGTCTCATCCCCACCTAGAGCACATTAGCGCCTATGGCTTCCACACAACTCTAATGCACAATTCTTGCCCTAGATGTTTTAGCCAACTACTTTACACTCCCTAGTTCAAGTGTTTAATCTAAGAAAACCACCTATTTTTCACTCCACATCTCCTTTCGGTCTCAATGGAATTAAAGACTAGAAGATCTCCTTTCGGTCTCACTTCTACCTTTGCACACTAAAACCTATGGCTTCCACACAATTTTAGTGCACAATTAAATTCATATGGTAGTTGTTTCTTGTCTCAAACACCTAAATCTAGAGAATGCTAGGTAGTTCTTCCTACTTTTGGTCTAAATTCATGTATATTCTAAAACACACACAAACACCAAGAACACACACTAAATGTGGCCACCATTCAATGCATGTCAATTCATTAAATACAAGTAGGAAAACTTCAATTAATGCAAGCCCATTACTCTACAACCAACAAGAAATCAAAATAAACCTAACCCATACATCAAACACCAAGAATCACCCAAGATAGTTTAGCCTCTCATGGCTTCAAACAACCAACAATCACAAGGAAATATAGCCATTAAAAGCACAAGGAATTGAAAGAAAATACTCCCCTTAATCAAAAGAGTGATGATTCCAACCAAATCCCAACACCTTACAAGCCAAAACAACTCCAAGGATTCCAGTTTTCAAGCCACAAAAAGAACCAAACCCTAGCCTCCAATGAAACTCACGGGTGTGAGTTGAGGAAAATGTGCAAAAAATGTAAAAACTAACCCTAACCCTACAATCTATTCTACTCTAATCTCTTCTATGTTCCTCATCTACTTCCTACTTCTGTTTTTCTGCAGAAAATGGGATATTAATACAGCTAGGGGCGTTGGGGAGAAAATGTAAAGCTTCCAAAACATTAGGGACGAAATTTGCAAATTTCAGGATTCAGGCGTCGTACTGATTTCGTCCCATTTTGGTCCCTTTTCGTCCCGGAATTTGACAAAACTATCTGCATAAAAGTTTTTCCTCTCTTTTCATCTTTCCATAGCATCTTGAATCATCTCGTTTGGACGTCTGAATCAAGAGTTATGGCCTCCGGAAGATGGCTGATTTTTCTCCCTGTTTTCCTCTTCTTCTGTTCCGCCTTGTTCTGCTTTTGCCCAGTTGTGGTCCATTTGCTTTGGAATTTGAGAAACCTTTGTTCATAAAAGTTTTCTATCTCTTTCTCATCTTTCCATAGCATCTTCAGTCATCTCATTTGGACATTTGCATCAAAAGTTATGAACTTTAGAAATAAGTGGTTTTTATCCCTTTTCCTACAAAACACATAAAATATGAGAATCACAAATATAATGTGATTTATCTAATAAACATGGCATATCTCAATGAAATCTATACTAAAGCATGAAAAACACATATCTAAGTTTATGAATATTTGATTCTCATCAAATACCCCAAACTTAAACCATTGCTTGTCCCCAAGCAATTTTCTACGTATAGCAACAATATGTGGAATGTATTCATTGAGACATGCATATTCAGATTCTCATCTACATTTTTTTTTATATATATATATATATATTTTTTTTTTTTTTGATAATGGCAAGTACTAGCTTAATTAGGCAACCACTGTCGCCCCATTCTACCGAACAATGCATATTGAGAATTTTAAGAAATGAAAACATCTTAATGTCTCTAGGTTAGACAATTTTCAGCACGTACTAATGCAATGCATGACCTTTTTCTTTCTTGTTTTTCTGTACTAATCTTCACACATTAAATGATGTGTGTGTGTGTGTGATGGAGGTAAATGTTCATGAACAATGCAATGCAAGAACTGAGTAGAGGTTACGAAATCATGCCACTAGTGTGCCCTAAAGTTGCATAGAAAAATTTCACTTCCTTGAAATCCTTAAGACTCTTTATTCCCTCTTTCCCCTAAGTTGTCATGCTACCATCTAGGCAATCTTAATCACATTTAAGCAACCATCATGACATTATACTTAGGGTACTTCCTCACTCATTTACAAATTTATTTTTTTTCGTTTTTTTTTTTTTTTTTGCCAAGAGTTTTTCGGCTTTTTATACTTCTACCACTCATACGAGTTCACTTAAGGGACATCCCCTAAGAGCATTCTCATAGCGGAGTAGCCATTATTTAACAAACTGTAAATTTCATAAACAAGCTAACAACAAGCCTAAGTCATCTTCCAAGCTTGTGAAGTGAAACTCTATGACTTTAGGGTGGACTAGGGGCACTACATTTACTCGCAACCGCATCATAATCAATACACTACATCTCACAAACACTCCTAATTGACGTGCAATCGTAATAACACCATTTAATATGCAAAACTTTCCTCCAAATACAAGGAATCAAAAAAAACATGCATTACAAATTCCATGCCTATTCAGTCCAACATTTTTCTTCATTGACTAATGCTTTCATTTCTTTACTTCTCGCATGCATTCGGTCGGTAAAATGTTTCTTAAGTGGTGCATCTTTCAGCCATTACTTGCCAACCATTCAAAAGTTCCAAAAAAAAAAAACAAAACAAGCAACATCTTGAATATTTCAATAAAAGCCTCACTTTATGCCAATTTCACCCATGAAATCTCATGTATTTTCTTCCTATAAACACCCCCAAACTTAGGTTACATCAAAAGCTTTAAGCTTCCACCCCCAAACTTAAGATGAGCATTGCCCTCAATGCTTCAAGAATGCATGCATGAAGGGTGGGGCGGGTGGGAAAGAAGAAATACATGTTTTCGGTTGCAAAATTGTGAAATAACTTAAAGCATGTTGCATGATTGCGTATTCACACCTCCCCCAAACTTAAGATATGTTGCATGTTAAGCACTAAAACTAGGGGGTGCAAGTGTGTGATAGGCATAATTTACCAAAACTAATTAAAGAAAATAAATTAACAAAATGCAGAAAAATAAACTTTAAACCTAAATGCAATAACATAAACATAAAGGAGAATATTTACAATCTTCACGTTGTCCAAACTCAACTCAAGTGTCAAAACATCTAAACTAAGGATTGCACTTAAGAAGATAGTGCCACATGAGAACATTTCACACAATGGTTTAGGCATTGATGTTTGATTACTCAATGTGTGCACAAAGTTAGGCTTAAAGAACTCATCAAGTTTTTTTTTTTTTTTTTTCACTTAAAACTCAATTTTATATGCAACATCATGTTAAGATTCATCAATGAATTTCTAGGATTTCAAATGAATACAAAAAAGTTAACAACTCATCCAAAATAACTCATTGAGGCATATTGTCAAACACATGATGAGCAAGGTGAAAAACTTGAAATTTCACAAGATTAGTAAGCACCCTAGCCTTAAAAATTAAGAAACAGCCCAAACAATCCCATTTACACAATATTTCATCAAATATCATCCATAGAAATCATAATTTGATCAATTCAAAATCACCATTGTAAGGAAATTTGAAAAGTTCAACAATTCATACCTTGTGTTCTTGGATGGATTTGATGATGGAAATTTGTTGATTTCATGTTTAGAGAGGTATTTGCATCACTTAAGATGGATTAGACTTGAAGAATTGTAAAATGCAAAATGTGGATGAAAGGTTTTGAGAGAAAATTGCAAAAAACAAAGGTAAGAAATGAAAAAAAATGATAAGTGCGCCAAAAATGCGCCTAAAATGCGCCAAATATGCGCAGCTGCGCCAAAGAGACCGCCATGAGGTTAAAGACCGCCATGGCCAAAATTTTTTTTTTTTTTTTTGTTACATTTCATCCCTTGTCTTAGCAAACATGCAAACTACATGCATCAACCTCTTAATCCACAAGAAACAAAACAAACAAAACAAAACAAAAACAAGAAACAAAACAACACAAAACAAAACCAAAACCAAAACCAAAACCAAAACAAACCAACACAAAACAAAATGGAACAAAATGGACTAAACTAAAACAAAAGGATACGCTTGGGTTGCCTCCCAAGAAGCGCTTGGTTTTAACGTCGCCGGCTCGACTCAATGCATTTCATCCTATTCCTTGCTTTAGTCTTTTCCTTGCATGTTTAACCTCCTCTTCCAACAACATTTTTTTCATGCAAGTTGGTGGCCTAATACCCTTACCATCCTCAAGGGTAAACCTAATGGCCTCTTTAAGTGTGCTTAACCCCCAAAGCCTTTCTTCCTGTTTGGCTTCCCAAGGAGATGATATTAACACAGCAACATTTCATGCTCTTCCAAAAATGCATGTTCCAACCGAGGAGTAAGGGCTTTCACTCAAGCTTGGGCGGCACATCGACACACAGTTTTAGCTTATCTTCACCACTCGCCACGAGCAACTCTTGGTGGATTTCAACCACTTCAAAATGTTCCTCTATTATTTCATAAATGGACTCATCTACAAACCAATTCTTAACCATCTCACGAAGTTGTCCATCTATTCTATTATCTTCTTCACAAACTCAAGGGAGTTTTGGAGGGAATAATTGTCTTCATTGCTTGAGATTCAAAACACCACTCCTCCTTCATCATTTCACCAACACCTCCTTCTACCATATCTACACTAAGTGGTCCAGATTCTCTCTGATAATTCATGGCATCATTCTCATCGAACACCATGGTCTCGCAAGTTCAACCTCATGGAATGGTCTTCTAAAAGCTTTGTGGAACTTCTCATCTCAAGCTGCATTTCTTCCATCTTAAGCTGCATTTCTTCCATCTTTTTATCATTATTTCCTCAAAACTCAGCTTTTTGTCCATGGGATTATTCATTTGATTCACAAATCTGAGTTTGCCATGATACGTTAGAAAATGATGGCTCTGAATTGTCCCAACTTTGATTGCTTTGATTATTCCAATTTTGATCACCTCCTTGGTTGTTCCAACCTTGATTTCCCGCTTGGTAGCCGCTATTGTTGCCCCGCTTTGGTTGAAATGTCCTTGCCGCCCGAAATTATTCATGAAGTTGAGGTTCAGTCTGGCCATCACATTGATCCGTATGGTGGTCTCCTTGGCAAAGTCCACATATTAAGACCGATTCAGTTCATCCTCGCCTCCCATGAATTCATCCTATCGGTTAATGCACCAATTGAGCACTTATGTTTGAGCCAATATCAAACTCTCTAATCCCCCTTCTTGATAGCTCTCACTTCAACTGGTAAGCACTTATACGGTTGTTGAACCATGGCTCTAATGCATAATCATTGAAATTAGGCTCTAAGAATTCCCAAACAACCGTTCTCTTTGTTTTCCTGCTCGCCATTGAAAGTTAAAAATGAAAATATATACAACACAAACAACTCTTTCTAAATATATACAAAAACATAAAACTAACAAACAATTAGAACACTTAAAAACTAGTTCCGTTGTTCTTCCCAAACAGCGCCAAAAATTTGGTGAGCGAATTCGGTGTGTGCAAAAGTGCATCAAAATATAGCTCAAACTCACACAAATATATACCTAAACCTCACTTAATCAATTGTAGTAAAGTATAGGGATCATTTTCCATGGGAAGGGGACAAAACCAAAATTTAAGTGCAACTAATTATTTGCTATCTATGTGTCTTAAAGCAATGATTTAGAAAGTGAAATTTAAATAACTAAAACAACACCATTGAAACAAAGAGAAAAACACACAAATGATGAAGGAGGGTGATCCTTGGGTTCAATGCAAAGGTCTACTATTTTGACTCCTAAAGGCAACCGAGTGTAGGGCATCTTAATTAAGTGACTACATCCATTCACTCCGAATCTCCTTTCGGTCTCATCGAAATTATAGAATGAGGAATCTCCTTTCGGTCTCATCCCCACCTAGAGCACATTAGCGCCTATGGCTTCCACACAACTCTAATGCACAATTCTTGCCCTAGATGTTTTAGCCAACTACTTTACACTCCCTAGTTCAAGTGTTTAATCTAAGAAAACCACCTATTTTTCACTCCACATCTCCTTCCGGTCTCAATGGAATTAAAGACTAGAAGATCTCCTTTCGGTCTCACTTCTACCTTTGCACACTAAAACCTATGGCTTCCACACAATTTTAGTGCACAATTAAATTCATATGGTAGTTGTTTCTTGTCTCAAACACCTAAATCTAGAGAATGCTAGGTAGTTCTTCCTACTTTTGGTCTAAATTCATGTATATTCTAAAACACACACAAACACCAAGAACACACACTAAATGTGGCCACCATTCAATGCATGTCAATTCATTAAATACAAGTAGGAAAACTTCAATTAATGCAAGCCCATTACTCTACAACCAACAAGAAATCAAAATAAACCTAACCCATACATCAAACACCAAGAATCACCCAAGATAGTTTAGCCTCTCATGGCTTCAAACAACCAACAATCACAAGGAAATATAGCCATTAAAAGCACAAGGAATTGAAAGAAAATACTCCTTAATCAAAAGAGTGATGATTCCAACCAAATCCCAACACCTTACAAGCCAAAACAACTCCAAGGATTCCAGTTTTCAAGCCACAAAAGAACCAAACCCTAGCCTCCAATGAAACTCACGGGTGTGAGTTGAGGAAAATGTGCAAAAATGTAAAACTAACCCTAACCCTACAATCTATTCTACTCTAACCTCTTCTATGTTCCTCATCTACTTCCTACTTGTGTTTTTTCTGCAGAAAATGGGATATTAATACAGCTAGGGGCGTTGGGGAGAAAATGTAAAGCTTCCAAAACATTAGGGACGAAATTTGCAAATTTCAGGATTCAGGCGTCGTACTGATTTCGTCCCATTTGGGTCCCTTTTCGTCAGGAATTTGACAAAAATATCTGCATAAAAGTTTTTCCTCTCTTTTTCATCTTTCCATAGCATCTTTAATCATCTCATTTGGACGTCTGAATCAAGAGTTATGGCCTCCGGAAGATGGCTGATTTTTCTCCCTGTTTTCCTCTTCTTCGGTTCTGCCTTGTTCTGCTTTTGCCCAGTTTTGGTCCATTTTCTTTCGGAATTTGAGAAACCTTTGTTCATAAAAGTTTTCTATCTCTTTCTCATCTTTCCATAGCATCTTCAGTCATCTCATTTGGACATTTGCATCAAAAGTTATGAACTTTAGAAGATAAGTGGTTTTTATCCCTTTTTCCTACAAAACACATAAAATATGAGAATCACAAATATAATGTGATTTATCTAATAAACATGGCATATCTCAATGAAATCTATGCTAAAGCATGAAAAACACATATCTAAGTTTATGAATATTTGATTCTCATCACCTACAAAAACAAATATGGGAATTAATGTTATAACTTTAGATAAAGAACTTCAAATTGATTTTGATAATTTACAAGAAATTTTTAACAAGTTTGAAACAACTAAAAGATCTGGTTTTATCATTAGACTATATTATTCAAGAACAGTTGAAAATGAATGGATTTCTTACATGAAAGCATTAAGATGTAACATACCTTTACTTTCATGGTTACATTATTGATTTGAAAGAAATTAAAGGATTTCAAATATTTTTCAAGAGAAAAGTATAAATGTTCAAACAAATTTATATAAAAATGAAAAATTAATGATACTATTAATGTTACTTCAATTCATCCTCCTTCTGATCTATAAAAATTCAAGCTCGGTAAGAGCGAAATAGAAGTTGAACCTTTTAAAATTGGTAGAGAAGATACTCAAATGGTAGTTTTAGATGATATTAAAAGTTTATCAACAAAATAATTATTCAAATCGATATTACATACTATTGCTAATCGGTAGATTAGATATCTATTCAACTTGACTCCATTCCTAAAGACAATATTAATGTCATTGAAAAGGTAAATTCAACATTTCCTAATGAAATAAGTATGCCACATTTCAAACCTAGGAGTTTGCCTCTTAAAGCAAAGGAAGAATTAATTAAAAGTATGCATAAAAGTAATGATGATATAATAGATAAAATTACTCAAAAATTAGTAGGATTAAATATTACAAATAAACCACCCACTTCAAGAATTAGTACCATAGAACAAATAGGTAATTATGAAGATTCGTAAATGTAAAATGATGAATCAAGTGTAAATTCGGATATAGAAAAAATAAATTTAGTAGAGAAAGAATATCTAGATAATGAATAAGAAGAACTTCAAATAAATCAAATTAAAAGAAAATCTCAAAGGAATTCAAATAAAAATAATAGATTAAATTGGAATATTAGAAATACTAAGAATAACTATCCCAGACACACACCTCCAAATATTCAATATGAAGAAAGAGGAAGATTTTCAGCTCATTATTATGAAGGAACTTCTATTTATGAATGGAATATTGATGGAATATCAGAATATGAAATATTAAGATTTCATAGTGGTGTCTGGAGGTGGAGTAGAAAAAATTATTCAACTATTAAAAACAGATTTTGTTTCTTTATTTTATGTATTTCAAAGTTTCAAGACGATTTATAGTATCAAAGATTTTTATTACGTATTGATTGCAAATCAGCAAAAGATAAAAGATGTTCAAAACATAGTTTCAAAACAGATTTTTGCAAGATGGCAAGCTATCCTATTAGTATTAGATTTTGATATTTAATACATAAAAGGTGAGGAGAATTCATTGCCTAATTTCCTAACTCGAGAATTTTTTACAGAATTTCAAAATGAGTATAATCAAAGAAAACTTCAAATGATTCATTTTGCTTCTACGCCAAATAGATTTCAAGCTTTGTCGATTATCTTGCACTCAATTTTGCTCAAGTTCTTGAAACACCATTCCGAAAACTCAAAATCAAAACCAAACCCACGACTAAGCTTTTATAGTTCAAAAACTTCTTATTTCACTAAGAAGATTGTAGAACATATTTTGTTAACTCGATATATTCAAGCTCCTAATTTTAAAATTTTCAAACTTATCTTTGAAAAACACTTCATCCTGATATTCATTGGATTCCTTTTGATTTATAAAAGATATCAAGTTATATCAACTTATTCTATTAGACTGGATCAATTGAAATTCAACATACTCAAGATACAAATGATGTTAACTGAATTGCTTATTCAAAAATCATTATCAAAAAGATTTGAACTTTTTGGGGGAAGTCGAATATTCAATGATAAGACCTTTCCCACTTGATAATTATCCAGTGGGATACACATACCAAGATTAATTAGTAGCTTGGTACAAAGCATTCCTTTGTAGACCCTTCAACCATTCATGGTTTTTCATTTTTCTCAAGAATTTCAATTCTCAAGTTCAATCAGTTCCAATTTGGTTCTATGATTGGTGGGTATACTTTGGTTGTACTGAAGATATCTAGACTCCAAAAGCCACAATGGCTTATAGATTATTCCTTAGAAGGACAAAAGGAAATATTCAAGATTATAAGAAGAGAATGCAATTTCATCTTATGTTCAAAGTTCCATGGATATTCTATTGGAGTTATAAAATCCATCAGTATCATCCAAACTAGAGAAATAGCAGCTCTCAAGCCCCAATGATGCACAAATGGCTTTTCCCAAAAGTAAAGGTGAAAATCAATTGTTGACCAATTTTATCTCAAGGATTAAAATATTATTTTGATTATCAACAACCCAATCAAGAAAACAAAGAAAGTGGAATTCATTCAACGAAAGGACTCTATTTTGTTAGAAGAACGTTGAAGTTCTAGTCAACTAGAAAAATCAAATTCATCTCCAACTTCTCCAAGGACTCAAAAGGCATTTCAAGAAAGATTCTACTCCAAAACAACAATAATTCAAGAAAAAATATACTACACTTCAGACTAACGACAATCTACATTCAAAAGCCAGAATTGAACAAATGGTATCAATAATTTAAGTTTGAGAAGTGGGAAAAATAAGAAAGATTATTTTCTCCACTAACAAAAAGAAGGTGGGATTATCCTTAAAAGACTACAAGAAACATTTCAGACTGAAATTGTCTACATTCAAAAAGTGGGAAGTAGATCAAGCCCCGATTCAAAGATACAGTAATTTGGTAAAGAAAGTCAAGAATGAATAATTCGAAGTTGAAAAGGTGAATAAGACAAAATATCAAAACTGGAAAACCAAGTACGTATGAAGCATCCAAGCAAGGCAAAAAGTCAAAAGGCTATAAAGCCTATAAGTTCAAAATTCAAAAAGGCTATAAAATCTATAAGTTCAAAAGTCAAAAAAGGCTACAAAGCCTATGGAGAGACCCAACAAAAAAGCTCTATAAATTCAAGGGATTCAAGAGCAGAGGCACAATCGCTTTTTTTTTAGCAATCCCCAAACTTTTCATATTCTATCTTGTATCCAAACACTCCTAACTCGATTCCAAATCTCTTTGTATTTCCAAAGTTTTTTTAATTTCAACCCTTGTATTTGTTATATTTCAAGGATCTTTGCTGTACTTAGATTTCAATTTTAAAGCTTAATACATTAAGTTTTCTATTCATCTCAAGTTACTATTCATTTTCTGTTCATGTTACTATTCACATGTGTCATTATTCATGTATGATCCGCCCTAATTAGTATGAGCCTTTTGTTTGTTTGTTTTAAGTGTTCATATAGCATTAATTTAAATCAAACTTAAGTGTTTAAGAAAACACTAATTTAAGACTTTATATTTGATTTAAGATTAAAATAGGTTTGGTGAGCTTAGTAAGACCATTTGTAAGCCCGAGAATGAGGTGTTCCAAGTAGGGTGCTCCTGTGTTCCCAATCTTAACCAAACATCAAGTGTAAACGATTAGATTATGTTATATTAAACATGGCTGCAAGATTTAGAAATTTTGTTTTGAATACTCAAGATAGAAACATGTAATCTCACGTAGTGTGAGTCAAGAAATTCATATGCCTTTAGATTATTCAAATTGGTCTATTCTAGAACAAAGTATAGAGTCTATATACAAGATAGGTTCTTTAGATTTCAAAAGCTTTTCAATTAAAACTCATGAAGAAACTATTTCTTTAGAACAAGAATTTCAAACAATTCCTTTATTAAATAAAGTTTCAATTAAAAATATATAAAAAAAGTTATAGATATATTTATTATGGTATGATTCAAATAGAAATTAAACCATTAGTACATATATGTATTATAAGGATTTTTCTTTAGGAATTGAATCTATCTTAATAGACAATTGTTCTACTGATTAGCTATAGTATGTAGTATTTGATTTGAATAATTATTTTGTTGATAAACCTTTTTAATATCATCTAAAACTACATTTGAATTACCATCTTCTCTACCTATCTTAAATGGATTGGCTTTTATTTCCGGTTGATCAACTTGGATTTTTACAGTTGTAATGGTAGATGTATTGAAGTAATAACTTGGTTATAATTAATTTTCCATTTTGTATAAATTAGTTTGAACATTAATATAATTTTCTTTAAAAACATTGTAAACACCTTCATTTCTTGAAAATCAATATTCTAACCATGAAAGTAAAGGAATATCACATTTCATATTTTTCATATAAAAATCCATTAGTTTTTAATTTTCTTGAATAATTTGATCTAATGATAAAGACCAAGTTTTCTTATCATTAATCTCATTTTCAAAAATCCCATTTAAATATTCAAAATTTATTTGAAATTCTTTCTTTTCAAAAGTAATAACATTAATTCCCATTTGTGACCTTGTAAGTGACATAGGGGGTGAAGTAACCATTTCAGGAATACGGGATTTAAAAGCATACTTTGAAGGACCCAGAGTTATGAGTAATGATATTCATAGTGACTGATGTGGCAAGTATAAAAAGGCAAAACCATCCCTTATTATTTTGTATGTTTTAAGGGGTGTAATAACTGAATTCTAACTTTTCATACTTGTCACATCAGTTGCTATGAATAGTCACTATATGTATCATTACTCATAGACTTATATATTGCTCATTCACACTATAACTAACTTGATCCTTGGAGTTGGGGTGTGAGGAGAAATCACCGCTTGTCATTATGAGATTAAATATAAGGATAATACTCTAGTTAAGCATGTTGGCTGACTATGGCATATTGGATTTGGATAGCTTCTATCAACTAACACATTTTGAAAAATATTGACAAAAATTTAGGCATATATCTAAAGATTTGTAAAACTTTGTTTTAGACATTTTTTTTTAAAGATGGTGTGCACTCCCCATGTATTAATAGCAAATATTGATTTTTTTTCCTAATAATGATAATAAGTCATAACAACCAAGTATGGCATATCAAAATTATATTAAAAGCATGACTTGTGTATAGTTTACCATTAGTGAATCAGTTATGTAACACCTCATGACCACACGAAAAGAATTTTTCTGAAAAAACTAATTTTTTTTCACAACAAAATATATTATATCACTTCTTTTAAAAAATGTATCATCATGTTATAAACATTATGTTGTCTTCTTATATGCTATTGTACAATATAAAAAATAACATCCAATAAAAGAATGAGTTATTAGGCTCAATAAATTGCATGAATGACATCTAGAAAATGATAGATAGTAATCTACATGACCTATAACAATAATCAATACAATATCAACTATCTATTATCAAAATCTTAGAAATTTTAGAGATTTAGCGACACATAGTTAAGGAAAGAATACTCATATCAATGAAATGAAATAAAGCATTGAAGATCTAAATAACAATGACTCCTTTAATTGAAGAAATCAAACCCACAAAGTAGTCTTCAAATTAAACCCCAACTTCTATAACAATGGAGATTTATTTCTATCAGAGTTATAAGAACCTTTCATAGAGACTATATTCTAAAAATAATAATAAATAAAATTCTAAAAGTGCCTCTATGTTTGGATTGTGTTGTATTTGAGAATTTTGTATTCAAATATGTGAAAGTTTTGGTGGGAATGTTTTGTAAGAAAAATTAATATGTAATAGTAGATTCGAGGGAAATTTTTAAAAACAATGTGAGAAGAATTTTTGTAGGAATTTAAATTTTAAATTTTGAAATAAAAATCTATTTAGACATTTTATTTTCGTGGTTGAAAAATATTTAACTTTTGCAAATAAAAATACACATAAAACACAACCTAAGTTAAAATAACCTAAAATGACTCTAGAATAGACATCTATAGGACTTTAGACTTAATGGATTTCATAACAAGTGGTTCAATTCAAAATAAAATATCTAGATAAGTCAAAGGTTCAAAATCCCAAAATTTACAATCAACCCTTGAAAGTCACATCGCGAATGTGAATGGAGTCACATCGTAGTGAGAATAGGTCCGAATCTCTACTTCATGCTACCTTCTCATGGCCCTATACATTGGCGATCTTATTGGTCAACTTTTTGAGGGTCTTTTGGGGAAAGCTTCAATTTCTTCTTGGATTTTCATTAATCTGAAAATCAAAGACCAATGGACTTCTGATAGTCTAGATATTCTTAATCTTAAAAAAGTTGTCGATCATCAATTCATCTCTTTGTATATTTACACCACTCTCAATTTTTACCTAGATCTTGATTGATTTAGAATAAAGGCCTAACATTCCATTCATAGTGCCCAAAAGTGGCAATTGGATATGTAATGAATCATGTAGAGGATGTTGAGTTATCAAGATAGGATTTCCTCCTATATAATGAGAGTGATATCTTTGGGCCCCTTGATCAAGTGAAACCATAAAATGCACGGCCTGCTCAAATGAGTCGATATGTGATATTGAACTCATTTGCTTAGATGTGTCTACTTGGAGATGAAGAAATGCAAAGATTGAACTATGCAAGTGCGACACGCTCCATGGTTCATGTTCAATCAAGATATCGAGGATAAAAGGATTGAATTACATGGTAACATTTATCACGGAAAAGTAATGTCGAATTATTAACATTCTTATAACTTGGGTAGCATTGATATGTTGCTAGACATCGCTTAATGCTTATGGCATAAAATAGATTTTATGTCATTGCCAATGTTATAATAACCTATTAGGTCACACACTTAGATCGTATCCAAAGAAGCGTAAAATTCATGTGATGAATTTTTGGTTAATTTAAGAATCCTATTACGAATAGGACTCTATAAGGTTTCGTTTAAATCGATTTGGTTTTGGATTCTAAATAGTTTTGGTTTTGTGGTAATAAATTTGAAATAGTTTTGGATTTATTAATTCATGAGAGCACCAAAAATTAGAAAGAACAATAAGAATGGGATTCTTGTTTTGGTAGCTAATAAAATTTAGAAAACTGAAATTTAGAAAGTTCCAAAAAAGTTTAGAATTTGGAGTTCAAGTAAAACTCTTTAGAAGAAGTTTTACTCTAATCTATTTTCTATATATTTGGAATTATAATTTTAGAAGCCATTCAACACTAATGTGAGAAACAATACACATTATTCTTGTTGCATCAAAAGCCATGAAATTAATTTTTCTTGCGAAGAAAAATTCTGTAGCAAAACAGAAAAACCAAAAAGCCGATCCTTCTCTTGCTTGTTCTGAAAATTATTTCAACTATTTATTGTGATGAAATAGCAGCCATTTTTCAAGAACAACATAAGTAGCACTTCCTCTATTCTTAGAGAAAAATAGTAGCTGCTTCCTTGTCAAAGAAACAATGAGAAAGACCGAAGCTTAGAGAAGCTTCAAACCTAAGAAAATCATAAGCAGAATTCTTGGCTAGCACCTTCGATTTTGCTGCTTTTTTCTTAGGTTAATTGTGTGACAATTAACTTGGAAATTAGAGACGATTATGTGGATACCGTAGAGGCAAGTCTCCATTTGGTGTTCTTGTAATTCGACAAATAAAGTCTTCATGAAAGTTCAACCGCTACCACTTGGGTAAAATACTTCACTACTGGTTTGAAATCACTTTGTAAGGATCTTTAGAGGAAATCAAAATTTTAAAATATGCTATGTGTCGTATTGATTCCCTACACCATTCAAATTGAAGGTTTTATGAACAAGGAAGGCCTTAATTTGTATATTAGGATCCTTATTGTCAAACCCTTGAAAGAGTTAGAGAGGTACTTGGTAACTTTCAACCTCCACTTTACAATGTCCATTGAAATTATTGAACCTTAACTCCAAAAACTCCCCAAATAACCTTGGTTATGGTTGTCCTTGGCCTACCATTCTTTGAGTATCTAAGCTATTTCTTGCTTTCCTTAAATTTTTTCAAGCTAAGGATGAAAATCAAAGTACACTTGACCTTGAAATTTTGTTTTTGGCATAAGTAAGAAGAAAACCAAGGAAAAACAAAACCTACAAAAGAAACAAAAGGCTAAAATAAGTTAAACTAGACAAATTTTCACTACAATAGAAAATTTATCAAAACCAATTAAATAATGCAAAACACTAACCAATCAAAGTAAATAAAAATCCCTACCAATGGCATCCAAAACTTAATGTGTGTAGATTAGGATATAAAAATACAATATAAAACTACAAATATCAAGTAATAAAGTCTAAATTCATACAACTAAGGCAAGCATACGATTGTTATTTTATTGTAAAAGTAGAGTCAATCCTTCAAGTATCTTGTTAGTTTGAGGAGTTAAATTCTTTACCAAGAAGCGAAGGACAACTTGATACTTAATCTTAAACCAAAGAATAATAATTCGAACATATACTAGAGTGTTGGTCTAGTATCATCCTCTAGGTTGAACTAGCTCTTCCTTTAGCAAGATACCAACTCCAAGATTGAAGAAGGACCTTGCTTTTGTCCACTTGACACCCAATGGAATTATCAAAGACCCAAGATGTGAAATTTGACTATCCTTGGACCAACCGTACACTCAGATTATTGAGGGAAAGAAACTCAATAAAATAGTTTAAACATGAATCTAAGAGGCTATCCTCAAAGATTCAAAACAAGTTCTAAACTAGAACTCAAAGAAAAGCACAAAGCTCTCAAGTTTGTATTGTCAAAATTCTATATTTACATGTTGGTGATGGCCTTGTTTTATAGAGCTACAAAGGGTGGCTAAGGTGACCTAATCTATCCTCTAAAAGGATTAGAATCCTTGCCTCTTAGAAATCTAATTACTTAAAATAAAAGACTCTAATCTAATAAAAAGAAACAACCAATAAAGTTGCCTAAAACTACTTCAAGGCTAGTTTGGATTGAGTTGGCCGAGTTTTGGAGTTGTATTTGGATTTGGCCAAGTTTGATTTCATCTAGGTTTGAAGTGGATGTGTAAGCTTCATTATATTTCATGACTATGAATTTGGAAGCTTCTAATGTAGCTCATGATCAAGTAGTGACAATACTTGATCCATCATTTACAATACTAAGTAGAATGAGACTTGATGGCTCTGGCAACCTAAGTCCTTCACGCCTTAGTGTCTTGAGCTTCCATTGCTCAAACTGCTTTCGTAATTCGAATATCATTTTGAGATAGTCCTTCTATAATCTCTAAAGGAAATTCTAAGTACATGTTTAAATCACCAATTCGAGGTAGTTACTTCACCTTCAATGTCACCTACAAAAACAAATATGGGAATTAATGTTATAACTTTAGATAAAGAACTTCAAATTGATTTTGATAATTTACAAGAAATTTTTAACAAGTTTGAAACAACTAAAAGATCTGGTTTTTATCATTAGACTATATTATTCAAGAACAGTTGAAAAATGAATGGATTTCTTACATGAAAGCATTAAGATGTAACATACCTTTACTTTCATGGTTACATTATTGATTTGAAAGAAATTAAAGGATTTCAAATATTTTTCAAGAAAAGTATAAATGTTCAAACAAATTTATATAAAAATGAAAAATTAATGATACTATTAATGTTACTTCAATTCATCCTCCTTCTGATCTATAAAAATTCAAATCGGTAGAGCGAAATAGAAGTTGAACCTTTTAAAATTGGTAGAGAAGATACTCAAATGGTAGTTTTAGATGATATTAAAAAAGTTTATCAACAAAATAATTATTCAAATCAGATATTACATACTATTGCTAATCGGGTAGATTAGATATCTATTCAACTTGACTCCATTCCTAAAGACAATATTAATGTCATTGAAAAGGTAAATTCAACATTTCCTAATGAAATAAGTATGCCACATTTCAAACCTAGGAGTTTGCCTCTTAAAGCAAAGGAAGAATTAATTAAAAGTATGCATAAAAGTAATGATGATATAATAGATAAAATTACTCAAAAATTAGTAGGATTAAATATTACAAATAAACCACCCACTTCAAGAATTAGTACCATAGAACAAATAGGTAATTATGAAGATTCAAACAGAAAATGATGAATCAAGTGTAAATTGATATAGAAAAAATAAATTTAGTAGAGAAAGAATATCTAGATAATGAATAAGAAGAACTTCAAATAAATCAAATTAAAAGAAAATCTCAAAGGAATTCAAATAAAAATAATAGATTAAATTGGAATATTAGAAATACTAAGAATAACTATCCCAGACACACACCTCCAAATATTCAATATGAAGAAAGAGGAAGATTTTCAGCTCATTATTATGAAGGAACTTCTATTTATGAATGGAATATTGATGGAATATCAGAATATGAAATATTAAGATTTCATAGTGGTGTCTGGAGGTGGAGTAGAAAAAATTATTCAACTATTAAAAAAGAGATTTTGTTTACTGTTTTATGTATTTCAAAGTTTCAAGACGATTTATAGTATCAAAGATTTTTATTACGTATTAATTGCAAATCAAAGAAAAGATAAAAGATGTTCAAAACATAGTTTCAAACAGATTTTTGCAAGATGGCAAGCTATCCTATTAGTATTAGATTTTGATATTTAATACATAAAAGGTGAGAGAATTCATTGCCTAATTTCCCAACTCGAGAATTTTTACAGAATTTCAAAATGAGTATAATCAAAAAGGAAAACTTCAAATGATTCATTTTGCTTCTACGCCAAATAGATTTCAAGCTTTGTCGATTATCTTGCACTCAATTTTGCTCAAGTTCTTGAAACACCATTCTGAAAACTCAAAATCAAAACCAAACCCAGTCGACTAAGCTTTTATAGTTCAAAAACTTCTTATTTCACTAAGAAGATTGTAGAACATATTTTGTTAACTCGATATATTCAAGCT
This sequence comes from Gynochthodes officinalis, assembly GCA_020080225.1. NCBI lineage: Eukaryota > Viridiplantae > Streptophyta > Magnoliopsida > Gentianales > Rubiaceae > Gynochthodes > Gynochthodes officinalis. The sequence continues at coordinate 560,368 of JAIQDA010000034.1, read as the reverse complement.
CCTAATTTTAAAATTTTCAAACTTATCTTTGAAAAACACTTCGTCCTGATATTCATTGGATTCCTTTTGATTCATAAAAAGATATCAACTTATATCAACTTATTCTATTAGACTCTGGATCAATTGAAATTCAACATACTCAAGATACAAATGATGTTAACTGAATTGCTTATTCAAAAATCATTATCAAAAAGATTTGAACTTTTTGGGGGAAGTCGAATATTCAATGATAAGACCTTTCCCACTTGATAATTATCCAGTGGGATAGACATACCAAGATTAATTAGTAGCTTGGTACAAAGCATTCCTTTGTAGACCCTTCAACCATTCATGGTTTTTCATTTTTCTCAAGAATTTCAATTCTCAAGTTCAATCACCCAATTTGGTTCTATGATTGGTGGGTATACTTTGGTTGTAATCAAGATATCTAGACTCCAAAAGCCACAATGGCTTATAGATTATTCCTTAGAAGGACAAAAGGAAATATTCAAGATTATATGAAGAGAATGCAATTTCATCTTATGTTCAAAGTTCCATGGATATTCTATTGGAGTTATAAAATCCATCAGATCATCCAAACTAGAGAAATAGCAGCTCTCAAGCCCCCAATGATGCACAAATGGCTTTTCCCAAAAAGTAAAGGTGAAAAATCAATTGTTGACCAATTTTATGCTGAAGGATTAAAATATTATTTTGATTATCAACAACCCAATCAAGAAAAACAAAGAAAGTGGAATTCATTCAACGAAAAGGACTCTATTTTGTTAGAAGAACGTTGAAGTTCTAGTCAACTAGAAAAATCAAATTCATCTCCAACTTCTCCAAGGACTCAAAAGGCATTTCAAGAAAGATTCTACTCCAAAACAACAATAATTCAAGAAAAATAGACTACACTTGGACTAACGACAATCTACATTCAAAAGCCGTAGTGAACAAATGGTATCAATAATTTAAGTTTGAGAAGTGGGAAAAATAAGAAAGATTATTTTCTCCACTAACAAAAAGAAGGTGGGATTATCCTTAAAAGACTACAAGAAACATTTCAGACTGAAATTGTCTACATTCAAAAAGTGGGAAGTAGATCAAGCCAGATTCAAAGATCTGATAATTTGTAAAGAAAGTCAAGAATGAATAATTCGAAGTTGAAAAGGTGAATAAGACAAAATATCAAAACTGGGAAAACCAAGCACGTATGAAGCATTCAAGCAAGGCAAAAGTCAAAAGGCTATAAAGCCTATAAGTTCAAAATTCAAAAGGCTATAAAATCTATAAGTTCAAAAGTCAAAAAGGCTACAAAGCCTATGGAGAGATCCAACAAAAAGCTTTATAAATTCAAGGGATTCAAGAGCAGAGGAGCACAATCGCTTTTTTTTTTTTTAGCAATCCCCAAACTTTTCATATTCTATCTTGTATCCAAACACTCCAACTCGATTCCAAATCTCTTTGTATTTCCAAAGTTTTTTTTTTTAATTTCAACCCTTGTATTTCAGGTTATATTTCAAGGATCTTTGCTGTACTTAGATTTCAATTTTAAAGCTTAATACAGTAAGTTTTCTATTCATCTCAAGTTACTATTCATTTTACTGTTCATGTTACTATTCACATGTGTCATTATTCATGTATGATCCTGCCCCTAATTAGTATCAGAGCCTTTTGTTTGTTTGTTTTAAGTGTTCATATAGCATTAATTTAAATCAAACTTAAGTGTTTAAGAAAACACTAATTTAAGACTTTATATTTGATTTAAGATTAAAATAGGTTTGGGGAGCTTAGTAAGACCATTTGTAAGCGAATGAGGTGTTCCAAGTAGGGTGCTCCTGTGTTCCCCAATCTTAACCAAACATCAAGTGTAAACGATTAGATTATGTTATATTAAACATGGCTGCAAGATTTAGAAATTTTGTTTTGAATACTCAAGATAGAAACAAGAACTCACGTAGTGCAGTCAAGAAATTCATATGCCTTTAGATTATTCAAATTGGTCTATTCTAGAACAAAGTATAGAGTCTATATACAAGATAGGTTCTCTAGATTTCAAAATCATTTTTCAATTAAAACTCATGAAGAAACTATTTCTTTAGAACAAGAATTTCAAACAATTCCTTTATTAAATAAAGTTTCAATTAAAAATATATAGAAAAAGTTATAGATATATTTATTATGGTATGATTCAAATAGAAATTAAACCATTAGTACATATATGTATTATAAGGATTTTTCTTTAGGAATTGAATCTATCTTAATAGACAATTGTTCTACACGATTAGCTATAGTATGTAGTATTTGATTTGAATAATTATTTTGTTGATAAACCTTTTTAATATCATCTAAAACTACATTTGAATTACCATCTTCTCTACCTATCTTAAATGGATTGGCTTTTATTTCCGGTTGATCAACTTGGATTTTTACAGTTGTAATGGTAGATGTATTGAAGTAATAACTTGGTTATAATTAATTTTCCATTTTTGTATAAATTAGTTTGAACATTAATATAATTTTCTTTAAAAACATTGTAAACACAACTTCATTTCTTGAAAATCAATATTCTAACCATGAAAGTAAAGGAATATCACATTTCATATTTTTCATATAAAAATCCATTCGTTTTTAATTTTCTTGAATAATTTGATCTAATGATAAAGACCAAGTTTTCTTATCATTAATCTCATTTTCAAAAATCCCATTTAAATATTCAAAATTTATTTGAAATTCTTTCTTTCAAAAGTAATAACATTAATTCCCATTTGTGACCTTGTAAGTGACATAGGGGTGAAGTAACCATTTCAAGAATAGGGATTTAAAGCATACTTTGAAGGACCCAGAGTTATGAGTAATGATATTCATAGTGATGTGGCAAGTATAAAAGGCAAAACCATCCCTTATTATTTTGTATGTTTTAAGGTGTAATAACCGAATTCTAACTTTTCATACTTGTCACATCGGTTGCTATGAATAGTCACTATATGTATCATTACTCATAGACTTATATATTGCTCATTCACACTATAACTAACTTGATCCTTGGAGTTGGGGTGTGAGGAGAAATCACCGCTTGTCATTATGAGATTAAATATAAGGATAATACTCTAGTTAAGCATGTTGGTGACTATGGCATATTGGATTTGGATAACTTCTATCAACTAACACATTTTGAAAAATATTGACAAAAATTTAGGCATATATCTAAAGATTTGTAAAACTTTGTTTCGACATTTTTTTAAAGATGGTGTGCACTCATGTATTAATAGCAAATATTGATTTTTTCCTAATAATGATAATAAGTCATAACAACCAAGTATGGCATATCAAAATTATATTAAAAGCATGACTTGTGTATAGTTTACCATTAGTGAATCAGTTATGTAACACCTCATGACCACACGAAAGAATTTTTCTCGAAAAAACTAATTTTTTCACAACAAAATATATTATATCACTTCTTTTAAAAATGTATCATCATGTTATAAACATTATGTTGTCTTCTTATATGCTATTGTACAATATAAAAATAACATCCAATAAAAGCATGAGTTATTAGGCTCAATAAATTGCATGAATGACATCTAGAAAATGCTAGATAGTAATCTACATGACCTATAACAATAATCAATACAATATCAACTATCTATTATCAAAATCTTAGAAATTTTAGAGATTTAGCGACACATAGTTAAGGAAAGAATACTCATATCAATGAAATGAAATAAAGCATTGAAGATCTAAATAACAATGACTCCTTTAATTGAAGAAATCAAACCCACAAAGTAGTCTTCAAATTAAACCCCAACTTCTATAACAATGGAGATTTATTTCTATCAGAGTTATAAGAACCTTTCATAGAGACTATATTCTAAAAAATAATAATAAATAAAATTCTAAAAGTGCCTCTATGTTTGGATTGTGTTGTATTTGAGAATTTTGTATTCAAATATGTGAAAGTTTTGGTGGGAATGTTTTGTAAGAAAAATTAATATGTAATAGTAGATTCGAGGGAAATTTTTTTAAAAACAATGTGAGAAGAATTTTGGTGGGAATTTAAATTTTAAATTTTGAAATAAAAAGCTATTTAGACATTTTATTTTCGTGGTTGAAAAATATTTAACTTTTTGCAAATAAAAATACACATAAAACACAACCTAAGTTAAAATAACCTAAAATGACTCTAGAATAGACATCTATAGGACTTTAGACTTAATGGATTTCATAACAAGTGGTTCAATTCAAAATAAAATATCTAGATAAGTCAAAGGTTCAAAATCCCAAAATTTACAATCAACCCTTGAAAGTCACATCATAATGTGAATGGAGTCACCTCATAGTGAGAATAGGTCTGAATCTCTACTTCATGCTACCTTCTCATGGCCCTATACATTGGCGATCTTATTGGTCAACTTTTTGAGGGTCTTTTGGGAAAGTTTCAATTTCTTCTTGGATTTTCATTAATCAAAATCATAGACCAATGGACTGATAGTCTAGATATCCTTAATCTTAAAAAAGTTGTCATCATCAATTCATCTCTTTGTATATTTACACCACTCTCAATTTTTACCTAGATCTTGATTGATTTAGAATAAAGGCCTAACATTCCATTCATAGTGCCCAAAAGTGGCAATTGGATATGTAATGAATCATGTAGAGGGATGTTGAGTTATCAAGATAGGATTTCCTCCTATATAATGAGAGTGATATCTTTGGGCCCTTGATCAAGTGAAACCATAAAATGCACGCCTGCGTTCAAATGAGTCGATATGTGATATTGAACTCATTTGCTTAGATGTGTCTACTTGGAGATGAAGAAATGCAAAGATTGAACTATGCAAGTGTGACACGCTCCATGGTTCATGTTCAATCAAGATATCGAGGATAAAAGGATTGAATTACATGGTAACATTTATCACAGGAAAAGTAATGTCGAATTATTAACATTCTTATAACTTGGGTAGCATTGATATGTTGCTAGACACTGCTTAATGCTTATGGCATAAAATAGATTTTATGTCATTGCCAATGTTATAATAACCTATTGGGTCACACACTTAGATCGTATCCAAAAGAAGCATAAAATTCATGTGATGAATTTTTGGTTAATTTAAGAATCCTATTACGAATAGGACTCTATAAGGTTTCTGGTTTAAATCAGTATTTGGTTTTGGATTCTAAATAGTTTTGGTTTTGTGGTAATAAATTTGAAATAGTTTTGGATTTATTAATTCATGAGAGCACCAAAAATTAGAAAGAACAATAAGAATGGGATTCTTGTTTTGGTAGCTAATAAAATTTAGAAAACTGAAATTTAGAAAGTTCCAAAAAAGTTTAGAATTTGGAGTTCAAGTAAAACTCTTTAGAAGAAGTTTTACTCTAATCTATTTTCTATATATTTGGAATTATAATTTTAGAAGCCATTCAACACTAATGTGAGAAACAATACACATTATTCTTGTTGCATCAAAAGCCATGAAATTAATTTTTCTTGCGAAGAAAAATTCTGTAGCAAAACAGAAAAACCAAAAAGCCGATCCTTCTCTTGCTTGTTCTGAAAATTATTTCAACTATTTATTGTGATGAAATAGCAGCCATTTTTCAAGAACAACATAAGTAGCACTTCCTCTATTCTTAGAGAAAAATAGTAGCTTCCTTGTTAAAGAAACAATGAGAAAGACCGAAGCTTAGAGAAGTTTCAAACCTAAGAAAATCATGCAGAATTCTTGGCTAGCACCTTGATTTTGCTGCTTCTTTTCTTGGGTTAATTGTGTGACAATTAACTTGGAAATTAGAGACGATTATGGATACCGTAGAGGCAAGTCTCCATTTGGTGTTATCAGTAATTCGACAAATAAAGTCTTCATGAAAGTTCAACCGCTACCACTTGGGTAAAATACTTCACCATGGTTTGAAATCACTTTGTAAGGATCTTTAGAGGAAATCAAAAATTTTAAAATATGCTATGTGCCGTATTGATTCCCTACACCATTCAAATTGAAGGTTTTATGAACAGCAAGGAAGGCCTTAATCTGTATATTGGGATCCTTATTGTCAAACCCTTGAAAGAGTTAGAGAGGTACTTGGTAACTTTCAACCTCCACTTTACAATGTCCATTGAAATTATTGAACCTTAACTCCAAAAAACTCCCCAAATAACCTTGGTTATGGTTGTCCTTGGCCTACCATTCTTTGAGTATCTAAGCTCTTTCTTGCTTTCCTTAATTTTTTTTCAAGCTAAGGATGAAAATCAAAGTACACTTGACCTTGAAATTTTGTTTTTGGCATAAGTAAAAAGAAAACCAAGGAAAAACAAAACCTACAAAAGAAACAAAAGGCTAAAAATAAGTTAAACTAGACAAATTTTCACTACAATAGAAAATTTATCAAAACCAATTAAATAATGCAAAACACTAACCAATCAAAGTAAATAAAAAAATCCCTACCAATGGCATCCAAAACTTAATGTGTGTAGATTAGGATATAAAAATACAATATAAAACTACAAATATCAAGTAATAAAGTCTAAATTCATACAACTAAGGCAAGCATACGATTGTTATTTTATTGTAAAAGTAGAGTCAATCCTTCAAGTATCTTGTTAGTTTGAGGAGTTAAATTCTTTACCAAGAAGCGGAAGGACAACTTGATACTAATCTTAAACCAAAGAATAATAATTCGAACATATACTAGAGTGTTGGTCCTAGTATCATCCTCTAGGTTGAACTAGTTCTTCCTTTAGCAAGATACCAACTCCAAGATTGAAGAAGGACCTTGCTTTTGTCCACTTGACACCCAATGGAATTATCAAAGACCCAAGATGTGAAATTTGACTATCCTTGGACCAACTGGCACACTCAGATTATTGAGGGAAAGAAACTCAATAAAATAGTTTAAACATGAATCTAAGAGGCTATCCTCAAAGATTCAAAACAAGTTCTAAACTAGAACTCAAAGAAAAGCACAAAGCTCTCAAGTTTGTATTGTCAAAATTCTGTATTTACATGTTGGCTGATGGCCTTGTTTTATAGAGCTACAAAGGGTGGCTAAGGTGACCTAATCTATCCTCTAAAAGGATTAGAATCCTTGCCTCTTAGAAATCTAATTACTTAAAATAAAAGACTCCTAATCTAATAAAAAGAAACAACTAATAAAGTTGCCTAAAACTACTTCAAGGCTAGTTTGGATTGAGTTGGCCGAGTGTTGGAGTTGTATTTGGATTTGGCCAAGTTTGATTTCATCTAGGTTTGAAGTGGATGTGTAAGCTTCTTTATATTTCATGACTATGAATTTGGAAGCTTCTAATGTAGCTCATGATCAAGTAGTGACAATACTTGATCCATCATTTACAATACTAAGTAGAATGGACTTGATGGCTCACAACCTAAGTCCTCACGCTTTAGTGTCTTGAGCTTCCATTGCTCAAACCGCTTTTAATTCGAATATCATTTTCAGATAGTCCTTCTATAATCTCTAAAGGAAATTCTAAGTACATGTTTAAATCACCAATTCTGAGGTAGTTACTTCACCTTCAATGTCACCTACAAAAACAAATATGGGAATTAATGTTATAACTTTAGATAAAGAACTTCAAATTGATTTTGATAATTTACAAGAAATTTTAACAAGTTTGAAACAACTAAAAGATCCGGTTTTATCATTAGACTATATTATTCAAGAAAGTTGAAAATGAATGGATTTCTTACATGAAAGCATTAAGATGTAACATACCTTTACTTTCATGGTTACATTATTGATTTGAAAGAAATTAAAGGATTTCAAATATTTTTCAAGAGAAAAGTATAAATGTTCAAACAAATTTATATAAAAAATGAAAAATTAATGATACTATTAATGTTACTTCAATTCATCCTCCTTTACAGTCTATAAAAATTCAAGTCGGTAAGAGCGAAATAGAAGTTGAACCTTTTAAAATTGGTAGAGAAGATACTCAAATGGTAGTTTTAGATGATATTAAAAAGTTTATCAACAAAATAATTATTCAAATCGATATTACATACTATTGCTAATCGTAGATTAGATATCTATTCAACTTGACTCATTCCTAAAGACAATATTAATGTCATTGAAAAGGTAAATTCAACATTTCCTAATGAAATAAGTATGCCACATTTTAAACCTAGGAGTTTGCCTCTTAAAGCAAAGGAAGAATTAATTAAAAGTATGCATAAAAGTAATGATGATATAATAGATAAGATTACTCAAAAATTAGTAGGATTAAATATTACAAATAAACCACCCACTTCAAGAATTAGTACCATAGAACAAATAGGTAATTATGAAGATTCGAAGAAAATGATGAATCAAGTGTAAATTCGGATATAGAAAAATAAATTTAGTAGAGAAAGAATATATAGATAATGAATAAGAAGAACTTCAAATAAATCAAATTAAAAGAAAATCTCAAAGGAATTCAAATAAAAATAATAGATTAAATTGGAATATTAGAAATACTAAGAATAACTATCCTAGACACACACCTCCAAATATTCAATATGAAGAAAGAGGAAAATTTTCACTCATTATTATGAAGGAACTTCTATTTATGAATGGAATATTGATGGAATATCGAATATGAAATATTAAGATTTCATTGTGGTGTCCTGAGGTGGACTAGAAAAATTATTCAACTATTAAAAACAGATTTTGTTTACTGTTTTATGTATTTCAAAGTTTCAAGACGATTTATAGTATCAAAGATTTTTATTACGTATTGATTGCAAATCAGCAAAAGATATAAGATGTTCAAAACATAGTTTCAAAACAGATTTTTGCAAGATGGCAAGCTATTCTATTAGTATTAGATTTTGATATTTAATACATAAAAGGTGAGGAGAATTCATTGCCTAATTTCCCAACTCGAGAATTTTTACAGAATTTCAAAATGAGTATAATCAAAAAGGAAAACATCAAATGATTCATTTTGCTTCTACGCCAAATAGATTTCAAGCTTTGTCAGATTATCTTGCACTCAATTTTGCTCAAGTTCTTGAAACACCATTCCTGAAAACTCAAAATCAAAACCAAACCCAGTCGACTCAAGCATTTTATAGTTCAAAAACTTCTTATTTCACTAAGAAGATTGTAGAACATATTTTGTTAACTCGATATATTCAAGCTCCTAATTTTAAAATTTTCAAACTTATCTTTGAAAAACACTTCATCACGATATTCATTGGATTCCTTTTGATTTATAAAAAGATATCAAGTTATATCAACTTATTCTATTAGACTGGATCAATTGAAATTCAACATACTCAAGATACAAATGATGTTAATGAATTGCTTATTCAAAATCATTATAAAAAGATTTGAACTTTTTGATGGAAGTCTAATATTCAATGATAAGACCTTTCCCACTTGATAATTATCCATGGGATACATACCAAGATTAATTAGTAGCTTGGTACAAAGCATTCCTTTATAGATCCTTCAACCATTCATGGTTTTTCATTTTCTCAAGAATTTCAATTCTCAAGTTCAATCAGTTCAATTTGGTTCTATGATTGGTGGGTATACTTTGGTTGTAATCAAGATATCTAGACTCCAAAAGCCACAATGGCTTATAGATTATTCCTTAGAAGGACAAAAGGAAATATTCAAGATTATATGAAGAGAATGCAATTTCATCTTATGTTCAAAGTTCCATGGATATTCTATTGGAGTTATAAAATCCATCAAGATCATCCAAACTAGAGAAATAGCAGCTCCCAAGCCCCCAATGATGCACAAATGGCTTTTCCAAAAAGTAAAGGTGAAAATCAATTGTTGACCAATTTTATGTGAAGGATTAAAATATTATTTTGATTATCAACAACCCAATCAAGAAAAACAAAGAAAGTGGAATTCATTCAACGAAAAGGACTCTATTTTGTTAGAAGAACGTTGAAGTTCTAGTCAACTAGAAAAATCAAATTCATCTCCAACTTCTCCAAGGACTCAAAAGGCATTTCAAGAAAGATTCTACTCCAAAACAACAATAATTCAAGAAAAAATATACTACACTTCAGACTAACGACAATCTACATTCAAAAGCCAAGTGAATAAATGGTATCAATAATTTAAGTTTGAGAAGTGGGAAAATAAGAAAGATTATTTTCTCCACTAACAAAAAGAAGGTGGGATTATCCTTAAAAGACTACAAGAAACATTTCAGATCAAATTGTCTACATTCAAAAAGTGGGAAGTAGATCAAGCCCGATTCAAAGATACAAGAATTTGGTAAAGAAAGTCAAGAATGAATAATTCAAGTTGAAAAGGTGAATAAGACAAAATATCAAAACTGGGAAAACCAAGTACGTATGAAGCATTCAAGCAAGGCAAAAAGTCAAAAGGCTATAAAGCCTATAAGTTCAAAATTCAAAAGGCTATAAAATCTATAAAGTTCAAAAGTCAAAAAGCTAACAAAGCCTATGGAGAGATCCAACAAAAAAGCTTTATAAATTCAAGGGATTCAAGAACGGAGGGCACAATGCTTTTTTTTTAGCAATCCCAAACTTTTCATATTCTATCTTGTATCCAAACACTCCCAACTCGATTCCAAATCTCTTTGTATTTCCAAAGTTTTTTTAATTTCAACCCTTGTATTTCAAAGTTATATTTCAAGGATCTTTACTGTACTTAGATTTCAATTTTAAAGCTTAATACAGTAAGTTTTCTATTCATCTCAAGTTACTATTCATTTCTGTTCATGTTACTATTCACATGTGTCATTATTCATGTATGATCCTCCCTAATTAGTATCAGGCCTTTTGTTTGTTTGTTTTAAGTGTTCATATAGCATTAATTTAAATCAAACTTAAGTGTTTAAGAAAACACTAATTTAAGACTTTATATTTGATTTAAGATTAAAATAGGTTTGGTGAGCTTAGTAAGACCATTTGTAAGTCGAGAATGAGGTGTTCCAAGTAGGGTGCTCCTGTGTTCTAATCTTAACCAAACATCAAGTGTAAGCGATTAGATTATGTTATATTAAACATGGCAAGATTTAGAAATTTTGTTTTGAATACTCAAGATAGAAAGAACTCCGCGTAGTGCGAGTCAAGAAATTCATATGCCTTTAGATTATTCAAATTGGTCTATTCTAGAACAAAGTATAGAGTCTATATACAAGATAGGTTCTCTAGATTTCAAAACTGCTTTTCAATTAAAACTCATGAAGAAACTATTTCTTTAGAACAAGAATTTCAAACAATTCCTTTATTAAATAAAGTTTCAATTAAAAATATATAGAAAAAGTTATAGATATATTTATTATGGTATGATTCAAATAGAAATTAAACCATTAGTACATATATGTATTATAAGGATTTTCTTTAGGAATTGAATCTATCTTAATAGACAATTGTTCTACTGATTAGCTATAGTATGTAGTATTTGATTTGAATAATTATTTTGTTGATAAACCTTTTTAATATCATCTAAAACTACATTTGAATTACCATCTTCTCTACCTATCTTAAATGGATTGGCTTTTATTTCCGGTTGATCAACTTGGATTTTTACAGTTGTAATGGTAGATGTATTGAAGTAATAACTTGGTTATAATTAATTTTCCATTTTTGTATAAATTAGTTTGAACATTAATATAATTTTCTTTAAAAACATTGTAAACACCTTCATTTCTTGAAAATCAATATTCTAACCATGAAAGTAAAGGAATATCACATTTCATATTTTTCATATAAAAATCCATTCGTTTTTAATTTTTCTTGAATAATTTGATCTAATGATAAAGACCAAGTTTTCTTATCATTAATCTCATTTTCAAAATCCCATTTAAATATTCAAAATTTATTTGAAATTCTTTCTTTTCAAAAGTAATAACATTAATTCCCATTTGTGACCTTGTAAGTGACATAGGGGTGAAGTAACCATTTCAAGAATAGGGATTTAAAAGCATACTTTGAAGGACCTGAGTTATGAGTAATGATATTCATAGTGGTGATGTGGCAAGTATAAAAGGCAAAACCATCCCTTATTATTTTGTATGTTTTAAGGGTGTAATAACTGAATTCTAACTTTTCATACTTGTCACATCGATTGCTATGAATAGTCACTATATGTATCATTACTCATAGACTTATATATTGCTCATTCACACTATAACTAACTTGATCCTTGAGTTGGGGTGTGAGGAGAAATCACCGCTTGTCATTATGAGATTAAATATAAGGATAATACTCTAGTTAAGCATGTTGGTGACTATGGCATATTGGATTTGGATAACTTCTATCAACTAACACATTTTGAAAAATATTGACAAAAATTTAGGCATATATCTAAAGATTTGTAAAACTTTGTTTGAGACATTTTTTTAAAGATGGTGTGCACTCCCCATGTATTAATAGCAAATATTGATTTTTTTCCTAATAATGATAATAAGTCATAACAACCAAGTATGGCATATCAAAATTATATTAAAAGCATGACTTGTGTATAGTTTACCATTAGTGAATCAGTTATGTAACACCTCATGACCACACGAAAGAATTTTTCTGAAAAACTAATTTTTTCACAACAAAATATATTATATCACTTCTTTTAAAAATGTATCATCATGTTATAAACATTATGTTGTCTTCTTATATGCTATTGTACAATATAAAAAATAACATCCAATAAAAGAATGAGTTATTAGGCTCAATAAATTGCATGAATGACATCTAGAAAATGATAGATAGTAATCTACATGACCTATAACAATAATCAATACAATATCAACTATCTATTATCAAAATCTTAGAAATTTTAGAGATTTAGCGACACATAGTTAAGGAAAGAATACTCATATCAATGAAATGAAATAAAGCATTGAAGATCTAAATAACAATGACTCCTTTAATTGAAGAAATCAAACCCACAAAGTAGTCTTCAAATTAAACCCCAACTTCTATAACAATGGAGATTTATTTCTATCAGAGTTATAAGAACCTTTCATAGAGACTATATTCTAAAAAATAATAATAAATAAAATTCTAAAAGTGCCTCTATGTTTGGATTGTGTTGTATTTGAGAATTTTGTATTCAAATATGTGAAAGTTTTGGTGGGAATGTTTTGTAAGAAAAATTAATATGTAATAGTAGATTCGAGGGAAATTTTTTTAAAAACAATGTGAGAAGAATTTTGGTGGGAATTTAAATTTTAAATTTTGAAATAAAAAGCTATTTAGACATTTTATTTTCGTGGTTGAAAAATATTTAACTTTTTGCAAATAAAAATACACATAAAACACAACCTAAGTTAAAATATCCTAAAATGACTCTAGAATAGACTTCTATAGGACTTTAGACTTAATGGATTTCATAACAAGTGGTTCAATTCAAAATAAAATATCTAGATAAGTCAAAGGTTCAAAATCCCAAAATTTACAATTGAACCCTTGAAAGTCACACTGCGAATGTGAATGGAGTCACACTGTTAGTGAGAATAGGTCTGAATCTCTACTTCATGCTACCTTCTCATGGCCCTATACATTGGCGATCTTATTGGTCAACTTTTTGAGGGTCTTTTGGGGAAAGCTTCAATTTCTTCTTGGATTTTCATTAATCTGAAAATCAAAGACCAATGGACTTCTGATAGTCTAGATATTCTTAATCTTAAAAAAGTTGTCAGTCATCAATTCATCTCTTTGTATATTTACACCACTCTCAATTTTTACCTAGATCTTGATTGATTTAGAATAAAGGCCTAACATTCCATTCATAGTGCCCAAAAGGAACCGTGAATGCGTCTTATACCTATCTTTTTCAACTATTTGAATTTGCTAGTATCGACTTCATATCAAATTTTGAAAATACTTTAGCATTGAATAATTTATTCAATTAATCTCTTTATTTGTAATAGGATATCTTATCCATTTTAATACTTTATTTAATGGTTTATAATTAATTACTAGTCTAGGTACTCCTCTTTCCTTTTCAAATTGATTCATGGCATGGAAAATGGACAAGACCAAGGAGGCTTTGAAGGACTTATTAATTTTTTATCTAACAATGTCTTAATTTCTTGTTTATAGGTTTCTAATAATTCTTTATTCATTTGAATAGGCCTAGCTTTTGTCTTAATATCTTTTCTATGAAACAGAAAAAGAGAGAAAGAAGCACTTATCTTGAGTGAGAAAGAAGGAAAATTTTGTGTATTTGCAAAAAAAGAAAAAGTGAGATAGTGCTCTAAATTCTCAATCACCTTTTGTGCTTATTTTGTATAAGGAAGCTCATTTGACCACTAAAGATTTGGTCGGTGAATTACCAAGCGACATTGTTTCTATTTTACAGAATTTGAATATGTGTTTCTCGAAGAAGTTCCAAAAGGATTACTACCATTTCGTGGTATTGAGCATCAAATCGACTTTATTCCGGAGCATCAATTCCAAACAAGCCTACCTATAGAACAAGTCTTGAAGAAACCAAAGAACTTCTAAGGCAAGTTGAAGACTTATTGACAAAAGATGGGTTCAGAGACCATGAGCCCATGTGCTTTGCCAATTCTATTGGTGCCGAAGAAAGATAGGTCATGAAGGATGTGCATAGACTATCATCCGTGAACAACGTAATGGTAAAATATGGCCATCCTATTCCTCGATTAGATGATTTGGTTGATGAGTTATATGGAGCAATTTTCTTTTCCAAAATTGATTTGAAAGGTGGTTATCATCAAATTAGAATAAAAAAGGGTGAAGAATGGAAATCGCTTAAAATAAAACATGGTCTGTATGAATGGTTAGTGCTGCCTTTTGGCCTAACTAACACTCCAAGCAGTTTCATGCATTTAATGAATCATGTTTTGCATGAATTCATTGGAAAGTTTGTGGTTGTCTATTTTGATGATATTTTATTGGACTTAAGAAGTTTGGATGACCATCTTGAACAACTAACGTGTGTTCTAAGTGTGCTTAGGAAGGAGAAACTTTATGCCAATTTGAAGAAGTGCACCTTTGCACTAATGAGGTTAGTTTTCTTAGTTACATTGTAAGTGTCAATGGTATTTCAGTTGACATGGAATAGGCAAAATCAAAGGTCCAACCTCATGGCTTATACAAACCTTTGCCAATTCCAAAAGAGCCATGAGTTGATCTTTCAATGGATTTTTTTTTGGGTTTGCCGAGAAATAAACATGGAAAAGATTCAATTTTTGTGGTTGTGGACAGGTTTTAAAAAATGGCTCATTTCATTGCATGCAACAAAATGAATGTTGCATCACACATTGCTGATTTATTCTTTAAAGAAATTGCTCGTTTGCATGGCATGCCAAGAACCATAAATTCTACTACTTGTGGGGGAAATTGGGTACAAAACTCTTGTTTTCTACTAGTCATCCTCAGACCGATGGCCAAACTGAAGTTGTTAATCGTATTTTATCTACTTTGTTGAGGTGGGTCATTGGTAAGAACATTAAGGCTTGAGATGATTGTTTACCTCATCCGAATTTGCGTACAACAAAAATGTGCATTCTAACACTAAATTTTCTGCTTTTGAGATTGTTTATGGTTTTAATCCATTATCTCCAATGGATCTAACACCTTTGCCTGTGAGTGAGAGATTGAATTTAGATGGCAAAAAGAAGGCTAAATTTGTTAAGCAAATCCATGAGAAGGTAAGACTTAACATCGAGGAGAATACGAGAAGATATGAACAACAAGACAACAAGGGGCATCATAATCTCATTTTTGAACCAGAGATTGGGTTTGGTTGCATTTGAAAAATGAAGGTTTCAACACAAACAAAATCTAAGTTGCAACCAAGAGAAGATGGGCATTTTCAAGTTTTAGAGTGCATCCATGACAATGCCTACATACTTGATTTACCGAGTGAGTACGACGTTCATAATGCCTTCAATGTTTCTGATTTAAGTTTCTATCATGCAAATGGTGAAGATTTGAGAACAAATCCTTCTCAAGAGGAGGAATGATGTGAACTTAGCTCAAAGATGTGAACTTCGGAGCGAAAGACATGAACTTGGTGGCCAAATGGGTGACCTCAATGGCCAAGGATGCAAACTCGGCCAACGATGTGAACTCGGCCTCAACTTCACATCCAATTCAATGGAGTGACAGTCCAAGTTCAAGAGTGCATTTGATCCAAGTCAAACATCAATTTTCGTCCTAAAGTTGGTCCAAATTCCATCCTATTAATTATTCAAGTAGTCAAGTGTTGAAGACTTCAAATTCAAAGGTCAATCATCCATTTTGAGGCATTGGAGGATGAAAATTCATGGCTGAAAATTTAGTCAAAGAAATGTTCAATGAAGTCTTGGAAGCTAGCTCAAAATGCATACATCTACTTGAATTCAAGAATTCCAATGCTTGGTCAAAGCACCATTCCAATGTGCCTTTATTTTAGCCAATATATTATCTAAAACGGTGTGTAATTAATGTATTAAAATGTAGAATTTTCTTATTGGTCTTGTCAAAGTCTCGTCTAGGAGTTAGTAAGTCAAAATTAATCTTTATTTCTTCTAATTTCTAAACAAGGATATTTAGGACTTTTAAGTACTTTTGTAGCCTATAAATAGGCATCTTTTGTACTACTTTTTTTTTTTATGAAGAATGGAAGAATGAAATTGTGAGTTTTATCTCACTTTGGGTTTGTGTGTGGAGAGAGAGGAGAAATTGTCATTTGATTGAACAAATAAAATATAGATATATATACATATATATATATATATATATATATATATATATATATATATGTGTGTGTGTGTGTGTGTGGAGAGAGGAGAAATTGTCATTTGATTGAACAAATAAAATATAGATATATATACATATATATACATATATATATAATATCTATATATATTATTCAAATATCTCATGAATGGTAGATGTTCATGCATATTGCATATAAATGTTGGCGGATGGAAGAAATTTCGGGATGAAGGACTCGGGTGGGGTGCAGCGGATGGAGGAAGGAGTTGGGTGGGGTAGAGGAAAAATTTAGGGCATGTTCCATAATTTTATTCTTAGATTAATTTTATTTTTAATTTGGCTCCATCAAAATAGTTATTAATATAATAATACCCATATTTTTTTAAGTTGAATTTCAATCCTGCAATAAATGTAATTTTATTCAATCGCATTCTCAAAATATATTTATTTCTTTCAATTGCACCCCAACACTTTATTACAAAATATAACTTTATAGCTTATTAATTAATATTATCAATTAGTAAATTAAAAATATCTTTAATGCTTTTAATAAGATTAACAGTCTAATTGAAAAGTTTAAAAGGTGTAATATAAAAATATAATTTGCTTACTTAATAGATAAACAAAGAAACAAATGATAAACATAGATAAATGATATTTTTAGAGAAAATTTAGAGTGAAAAGTCATAGTAGCTAATGTGACATAATTGCAAGGACAAAATCATCCACCAATCTCTTTAAAAAGTGAGAAGTAATAAAGTATAATTAGGTCCTTTTAAACATACTACATCAGTCACTATGATTTTTCACTATAAATTTTCACTAAAAATATCATTACTCATAAATATATGTGTGTGCGTGTGTAAAAGTATGTGTATGTACTAAACTACTTATGTTATGTACTAATTACTTTTATTATAACTATATTATATCAGTCCTATATATATGTACTAACTACTTATGCTATAGATTATAGTTTTACTTATAAACTACTTATGTTATAGAGTTTACGTCTATATACGTACAAGTATTAACTACTCAATACAATACAATATTATCCAAACACTTTACACCCTACAAAAGAAACATAGTTCACAATAAATGCCAAAACTTTTGATTACCATTAATCAATATTTTAATACTAACAAAATTATGTGCTCAAAGCGATTAAACTTATGTGTGCAAATTCATAAATCTCAAGGTGTCTTAGTATAATTATTTTAAATTAAGAACCATATATAAATAAACCAATGAAGTTCAGCTCAACCTAATGAAGAATATACTTAGTCCAATTGTCATTTTTAACCAAAGAAAGATTGTATGATTAAAGTACGATTATATGGACAAACAAAAATGTTAGGGTGTCTTAGTACATTTACTAGAAATTTACAGTTGTAATACAAGTAAGCTAAGTTTGGTATAAGGAAGAATATAATTAGTCCAATTGTTATTCTTAGGCAAAAATCCAATTAGAATTAAGTGATAGTGTATCTAAAAACAACTCTATTGTTGAAGTAAATTGATGTAGGTAAATTCATATATATTAGGTATCTTAGTGCAACTATTAGAAATTAAGAGCCAAAAATTTAAAAGTTAACTTTGGCCTAATGAATAAATTACATAGTCCAATCATTTTCCTTAGCCAAGCAAGTCCAAACATTATATAAGTTGTGACCCAATCAATTTAACCCAAAACATTTCATCTAATATATCTAAAAATATACGGCGTAATACATACTATGTTGTTAAAATTTACAATATTCATTTTTATTTCACACTAAAACAAATATTTTAATCTCTATATTTAATAATATTATCCACCTAAACTATATATATTTGAACCAAAAGACTATAACTATTTTCATTTTTATTATGACTATTTTACTAATTAAATTTTCTTTTAAATTAGAAAATTCAATTTTATAATACGCTAACAAAAAAAAATTCTATATTTTGTGGGGATAAAAGTTAGCTGTTAACTCTTTAAGTAGCTATTACTTAGAGGGAAAGTTTGATATCTTAAATAAGTTGTTTCTAAGAACTTGCTTAGGGAATTATGGATGGTAAATCATATTAATAATGTGGCTCCTTTATGTGATTTTTCATGTTTTGGTATAAAGTAATCCACGAGTCAACCTATGTTTGTGATAATCATTAGTATTATATCATAGTTTTGATATTGATTTGGGTATTGTCTTTTTGCTTTCATAAATAAGTTGAAACTTTGTTATTAGATTGCTCCCAAGTCTTGTGCCTTTTAGAAACATATTTAGGTAAATTGATATTACTAGAAATGGGTATGAAAAGCTACAAAATTGAGACTAATAAATAAAGTGCGAGAGTACTCTAAGTTATTATGACTTGTTAAGTAGTTAGAGGTTTGCACAATAAATATAGCCTTCATGTCTAAAACACAAACTGATATAATGGGGGAAAGAATGAAAAGAGACTATAGAAGCCTTACTGATCTTAAAATGGTGTAATACTTCTCTTTTTGTCAATAAGATTGTTGTTGATAAAAGGAAATTATTACAAAACATTGAAATTTCCGGATATTTACATAGAAAGAAAGCATTTGTTTGAATCAAGTGGTACCCATCACACACACCTAAAACAAGTTTAAGGTAACCTATTAGTATTTGTTAGGTAGTAGTGAATAAAAGAGGCAAACACTTAACAAATAATCAATACATATGTTGACGGTTTTTGATGTATCCTTGCAAGAATTCTTCCTTGGTAGTCAGGAAACTTTTGAGTTAAAATTAGAATATGTTCCAAGCAACAATGGAAATTGAAGTTATCTTATTTTATTCATTCTATTCTTTGTTGATTTATTTTTTTTTTTAATTTTAGGTTGTGAATAATTGCTCGAGAACAAGCAATAGTTGAAGTTTGGGGGAGTTTGACAAGTGCCAAATTTACCCTTAAATTTCATACAAATTTAATCTAGTTTCAAGTAATTTCTATGCTTTCTTTAGTGGTTTTGTGTGATTTATGATACTTTTTGTGATTATGTAACAAAGGTTTTAATTGAAGGGAAAATGGAGAAATAAAAGTGACAAAGTGTTCATGCAAGGGTCTTGGGCAAGATTATTGAATATAGAGAAAACTCTATCCCAATATACAGAACTCCAATTTAGATAATTATGAATAAAAAATTGACCATTTTTTTTGTTCAACCACTATTTTTCATAAGAAGGGGGGAGGGAGGAGGGGGGGTGGGGGGTTGAAATCTAGCTACAAGTTGATGCACAAATGAATTGGACATATTTTAAAAGCCCTATCTTGAGTTATACAGTTCTAAATTAGATGATTCTTAGACTCATAGAAAGCTTGAAAAATAGGACTACAAATTTCATTAGATACCAAACCCAAATTCTTGCATTTAAAGGTTAAAAAATGAGTTGGAAGTCAAGATTTGGCAATTTAGCATGCTAGAGATATGCTCTTATTATGCTAATGTATTAATCCAATGCCTGTTAGGCCATTTTATGACTTCTAAATTTTTTCCTCTTTTTCACCCATCTCATGGTATTTGCAAATGTTGGGAAAAAGTAGGAAATATTGATCTGTGGATAAAACCCATTTGAAATATAAAAGAACCGTGGAGATGGAACGGGAAATTTGCATATATAGCATTTCAGTAAAACCGGTTTGCATATATAGCACAAGCAACATAATCCTTGCAAATATAGCACTTTTCCTAGCAAAAAGATGCCAATGCCTTCATATGGAGTAATTCATCCTTCATCCTTCTCTGTATCCTTCATCTTTCTTTGAATCCTTCACCTTCTTTTGAACAACCCCTTTGGAGTGAAGTCATTGTAGTCTACGAGTGAAACCCATGCACGTTAACAATTTATGAACGCAATGGACGGACCAAAAATAATAAGAAAGAACGCAGCGGTATGCCCAAATCGAAGGAAAAACTCTTCCTCAATCTATATTGGAAAAGTTTTGATTATGGTGCAAGATTCTTCAATATCATAATTGAAGAGGTTTGGCCAATATAAATATAAGCACGAAAAATTATCGTGACCTTGTGTGATAAAGTAGAATAATTGAGGTAGAGTGGAATAGTGGAGCAATAATCAAAAGTAGTTACATCTACATAGAAGTACCTGGAAGCTACACATTCGCACTCTTGTAAAATGTCAACTCCCAAATTAAAATGTCAACACTACAGACTAAATCTCGATTCCACAATATATGTGGACATATATGTCGACTTACATGTCGTCAACTATGTGGAGTAAAATGTCGACATGTTGGTATATATGTCAACACATATGTTGGCATATATATCGACATAAAGTGCTTACATGTATTTTCCTTGCAAAAGACCCCAATGCCTCTATATTTGAAAACGCTACTGAACGTAAGCAACTTGTTTCACAATTCTTCACTCATAACCGCATCAAATCCATCGATTCTTGCAAAACCTCATCACTATGTTACATCTCATTTTAGTTCATCTTGCAACAAGCTACCTCAATTCGTCAGAGAAGACAACACCCACTTCACACAACCTTTTAGCACTTCATCCATAACAGCATCAATGGTGAAAACTCAAGGTGGAATCTCAAGCCGTATGAATAAAGGTCGAAGATCATAAATCTCACTGGCTGCGAGAAGACTAAGAAGGTTTGTTCCTTTACGCAAAAATGTTCCATTTTTGTGACATACATGTTAGAAGATGTTAGATAAATTAGCCAAGTAGGGTTTTGCCATGTACGAATTGGTTCAAAATGCACACATACCGTGAATGTTAAGATTTTTGAACTATGTTTGGCCGAAAGCCAACACGACAATCGTTAATGGGTGGAAATGTCAACAGAATTGTGGAGTTTCATCTAAATATGTCGGCAAATATGTCGCAAAAATGTCGATAGATATGTCGGAAAACGATTTTTGAGTAACATTCATAATGGGTGGAAATGTCGAAAGAATTGAGAATTGTCGCAAATATGTCAAGAACTATGTTTCAAATATGTCGCCACATGTGTCGAGAGATATGTGGCAAAAACAATTTTTGACTAACATACATATGTCGCTTGTGCGACATTTTTATTTGAAGATAACGATCTTCGTACAAAACCAAACCTCATGTCGATGCGCTTTACATTGTCAAATACGCCGCCAATTACATCGACAAATAAGACTACATATTAGTCTAGAATAAAATGTCGCCAAATATGTCGACCATGTGACAACTATATCGACCACAAATTAGCCAAGTTAGGGTTTTAGGGTACAATGTGTTTA
This sequence comes from Gynochthodes officinalis, assembly GCA_020080225.1. Classification (NCBI taxonomy): domain Eukaryota; kingdom Viridiplantae; phylum Streptophyta; class Magnoliopsida; order Gentianales; family Rubiaceae; genus Gynochthodes; species Gynochthodes officinalis. Next base: position 538,454 of record JAIQDA010000034.1, on the reverse strand, counting down.
GGATTTAGGGCAAAATGAAGAGAACTTTTCCACCCTTTCAATTTCTAACCGCTTTTTCGTGTAGGAACTTCTCATGGATGAAATGGTAGTTCAAGGGGGTTTTTCACTTAGGTTTCAAGATCGCTACTACGGCTAATATGTAGAGAATCCGGTTTAAATTGACTGAACACAACAACAAATGTTCCGGCGAAGTCGCCTAGCGGACATTGTTCTTGCCTATGAGCATCCTTTTTGGTGCAAACAAATTATCCATTCCGTGTTGTTGAGGCAACTTAAGCGGACGAGGAGTTCAAGATTGATAACGACATTGCCTTCAACCGCAGTAGAAGGTTAGATTTGGCAAGAGGGAGTTCGCCATTATCACTGGGTTGAAGATGGGGACTTTGATACCGCATATGGCAAATACAAATTGCCGATGGTACTTCTCCAATATCAAAGTACCTCAAAGATGTTGGCCAACGAGATGAGACCACATATGGTGAAGTGTTCAAAGCTTACAACCGTATCAACTCAACTTACCTAGACGATGAGGTCGTGTCCGACACTCTTACTTATATACACCTCCATAATGGGGTTGCCCAAGAGAACCAAAATTGAAGAGAAGGTGCTTGATTTGGTATGATTGGGAGGAGTTTGATTTTATCTCGTGGGGTGAACTATCTTACAGCACACAAAGTGGATAGTGCTAGAAAGGCAATTGGATATGCCTTGAAGTAGACCGGCCACCTGGACCATAGGACATACACTGTTGGGGGATTCCTAGTTGCATTTGGGGTAAGGAAACCAAGGGCACCTAAATTTTCATTGTAGTGTGTTAATTTTTGCTAATTCGTTGTTCAAATGTACCAGATGTTCGCATATGAGACCATGGCACATCTTGAGCGGTTCAATATGTGCGCCAAGGTCGAAACCCTCAAATTATTGCCCAGGATGTGCCGATGGAAAGGTTTGATTGCTCAACGGAGAGACCAAGAAAAAATGAAGCTTTAGTCGAGGCGAACAATTGACGGGGAGGTAAGTTTTTTCATTATCCAATGTTCCCTAGGCTCTAAGTTTGCCATACATAATAAGTTATGATTCACTTTATTTTCCTTTTTCGGAAAGTTAAAGTAACACGAATAAAACCAACGAGGAGACAGAACAATTCTTGGCTTGGGAAGAGGATGAGGAGGCCGGGGAGGAGGGGGGTTCGGCGGCGATGATGATGACTCCGTAGAGATGGAGGCTGACCAATTCCATGTTTCTTACAGGAAGAGAGAACACGAAGCCCAAGTCGTGGAACCTCAAAACGATAGAGGTTAACGGGCGAAAACGTGAGGAACGCCGAGCCTTCCGAGGCGATTGTGGGTCGCTTGCAAAGCTATGAGATAGAACTTAAAGATACAAAAGAAGAACTCGTGCAAGAGCGTAAATGAAGGGCTGCATTGAGGCCAAACAAAGTGATTTGGAGGCTACCGATGAGCGCTTACTCGGAAAGTTGGTCACTTGTCCGCGACGCCCACCACATGCTCGCTATGCGAAGAAGAAGATCCTTTGGGCAAGAAAAATGAGGAAAATAATATGCAGATGTCGTAACAAATGCCACAAACGGTTGGCTCCATTGATCCTCAACAAAGGGAAACTAAGGCGTGCCTTTTACCAACCTCGTGGGCCGAGACCAAGACACTACGCAGATGAGGCTCATATTGTGGTCATCGCTATAGAGAGCGTTCGTTACCGATATTGTTCATCAAGTCCTCGATGAACAATATACCCCCTGACCCCATTTCAAAGGAATAGTGCACCCCCACCCATGAAGGAGAATGAGACAAAATCCCCTTCATCCGAAGTCCGGAGGGGCAGAATCTCGGGCCAACACTTGCCCAAGCAGCGGGCGGCCCATCATCAGCCTCAATGGCTTTCTTATTGCAACGAACTCCAAAGAATCTAGAATCGAGATGAAACGGATGAGGGCGCGCCTAATCGTGATTTGGATATGGAGGTTTTATCATTAGACTGATTCGCTACGGACAATGCGGACAAAAGGATATTGGCTAAATGATCATGTAAGTTACTTATCTACCGAGTTTTACACTTGTTACAAATTATCGACTCTTATCCATTATTAACAATTTCTACTGTCTTGCAACAAATTAATTTGTATATGTCCATGTTGTGGAAAGGAATCATTGATGTGCTGTGATATATCCATTATGGAGACATATTTCGATGTAAGTGGTAATTATAATAGGTTTGTAATGAACTTGTGGATACGCTCAAATGATTAACGCTTGTCCAAAATTGTGCATCCAAATGAAGAAAATGCATGCCACCGGTGAGCCCTAAATTTCGATGACATGGCGGTCATGCAATTCGTTGGTGATTGTCCATTCAACGACATTATCGGACTGTGGACATCATGTTATTCCCATTTCATATCGATGGGAAACACCGATGCCGGTTAAGTCGGATTTATATGCAAAAGACATTCCACGCCTACAATCCATCAAATCAAGGGCGATTAGTGGTGACGGTTAGAATATCTCATCGCTACTTGAGGTGTGCAAATTCAACAAGTACTACGCTAAGCATCATAATGTGGGTGGTGAATGGACAATTACTTTGGAGCCAAATTTGGTCTCCTAAAAGAAAAGTAAGTAATTGTACAAGTTACTACCATATGAAGGAAAGAATGAATTTCTAATGCTCCTTTTCCATGTTGTAGGAGTGGGGATTGTGGAGTTTTTCATTGATGTGGATCAATGCATTATTAATGGTTGGCCACTTCATACAATCACTCCAACGAACTCCACAATTATTTGTAAAAATATGGCGGCAAAAGTGTACATACATGCAAAGGAGGCACATCCTCGGGTGCAAAAGAGGGAGGAGAGGGAGAGGGAGAGAGCCATACAACGAGGAAGGAAATGATTACACATTTTCATTTAATCATACATGTATTCATGATTTTTGTAGATTTAGTAAATATCGATTTAGAGTCAAGAAAGTGTAGATATTATGAATGATCAAATGTAAATAATACACACATACAAATTTGAATGCAAGTATTATTAAAGGAAATTTTCAACCAATTTTAACAAAGTACATAAAATCTTGATTTGTATTATTGAAGTTAAACATTTAAAACCTATAAAAAATATTGATTTTTAAGCAATGTGGGTAGTCAATAAATAAATTTGCTAATGTCGATGATTATAGGTGCCTATATAAAACATATTATTGGAAGTTTGGTTGTAGAAAGCAATCTATATCCTGGGAACACAAAGTGAAAAAGATAAGTCATTTTTGGATATGTGTCGACATTTTTGTTTATGTGTCGACATTTCACACATAATGTCACATATTTTGGATATGTGTCAACATTTTTGTTTATGTGTCGACATTTCACACATAATGTCGACATATTAAAGGCATTGTCAACATTTTAGTCGACATTTCGGCATTACTCGGGATTATGTGGTAGTCTTCCGCTTATGACGCAATCTTATATAAAGACATTTCACCCACGCACAATGATTATCCACTCCAAAAGTTTCATACCAGCATTTGTTGTTGACAATCTCTAAATGACCGCTCTTGAAGCATCAAAGTTGAGAGGAACTTACCATGTCTAAATCGATAAATGCGGTGTATGGTCCTGCTCATGTTTTGTATAGGGGAGAGTGGGTAGTTGATTAAGAGAATAATGAGTATAGATTCCTGCATTTTAAGGCCATAGAAACAATTTTGATTCGAGAAGATGCATCATTCTCTCAAATGGTGCAACATATCATAACAATCATGGGCTTAGATCCAGATTACATGATAGATAGATTGGTTATTGGTGAGCGAAATCGGTGTGTGCTAAAGTGCGCCAAAATAAAGCTCAAACTCACACAAATATACACCTAAACCTCACTTAATCAATTGTAGTAAAGCATAGGGATCATTTTCCATGTGGAAGGGGACAAACCAAAATTTAAGTGCAACTAATTATTTGATATCTATGTGTCTTAAAGAATGATTTAGAAGTGAAATTTAAATAACTAAACAACACCATTGAAAAACAAAGAGAAAACATACAAAATGATTTAAGGAGGAGATCCTTGGGTTCAATGCAAAGGTCACATTTGACTCCTAAAAGGCAAACCGGAAAGTGTAGGGCATTTAACTAAGTGACTACATCCATTCACTCCGAATTCCTTCTCGTCTCATCAAATTATAGAATGAGGAATCTCCTTTCTGGGCCTCATCCCCACCTCAGAGCACATTAGCGCCTATGGCTTCCAGCTACACAACTCTAATGCACAAATTTTTGCCCTAGATGTTTTAGCCAACTACTTTACACTCCCTAGTTCAAGTAAGCTTAATCTAAGAAAACCACCTATTTTCACCTACATCTCCTTTCTGCCTCTAATGAATTTATGAGGATGTCCATGATTGCCATGAAACATTTCTTTGAGTGGAAGTTTGTATGGCCAATGCCAAGGCTTGGTACCTTGATGTACGAATAGAAATTGCAAGTGGATGATGAATGCATCAGCGATTGGGAAGTCATCCGCATAGAAGATAACTAAATACATCAACACCACACATGTCAATCGTCATTAGTTCAATCGACAATCGACAAGCATGTAGCAAAGCAATTGGATCGTGAGTCCAAGTACACGGATGTTTGTCGTCCGTATAGACGCATGAAATCATAAATGACATACGCTTGAGTTGGGTGTGAACATATTATACAATAAAGCTTGGCGATCAAGAGAAGCCGCTTTGCATGAAGTCGAGAGGGAATTATGAGGATTCATATAAGATACTACATCATATTTACACATGATGACAGAAATAAATCCTAGCATAATCACTAAGCTTAGTGTTGAAGATGAAGGAAGATCTGCATTTATTTTTTGTGTTTGGTGCTTCGATTCGTAGATTCCGCAATCACATGTGGCCGATTGCAGTGGATGCATGTTTTCGAAAAGAAGATATCCTAGGTCACTAACCGTAGCAACGTGCATGGATTAAACAACCAAGTCTATTCAATCGGATGGGTATTGTCGATTTTGAGAACGACGATTCATGGGAGTGACTTTACAAAAGCTTAAGGAGGCAATCGATGAGATGGACGGCTTGGTGTTTGTTTTGGCATTAGAGCATTACAAAAGGCATTGCAAATGTTTTCCCAAATCCCTTTCATGGAGCATGTATTTATCATTTGAGCAACAACATAAGAGCTAAGTTCAAAAGAGGACGTGATCCCTTCATACTTTAAGGCGCAAAAGCATACACTGCAGCATTTAATCGGTTGTTCTTATTAATATCTGCAAAATTCAGGTTAGCGTAGTGGAAGTTGGGTTTGAATGGTGGTCGATGGCAGATTTGGACGGAAGACGGTATACAGTAATGACGACCAACATTGTAGAATGTCTAAATGCCTTGCTGAAAGATGCTCGTGAATTACCTATTCATGCTTTGGTCCAGTACATCAGGAACACACTCTAAAGGTGGTACCACAAAGGTAGTCAGTGCTAGCTAGATGAGAACACCAACAACCCCATACATTGAAGATGAAATTTCATCAAGAATGTGAGAAGCACAAGCCTCACGCTTGAGCTACCGATATAAACCGATGGTGTGTACGAGACATTATGAACCGAATGCAACGTCAATTTACTCCAAAAACGTGCACATATCGAGTGTTTGATATGGACTAAATCCTTATGTACATGCATTAGCTGCAGCTCACGACGGCATCTTGAATTGACCTCGATCCCTATGCTCACCATTTTGTCACATAGATGCACTTCTTGCTGCCTATGGTGAATCTATTATGACTGAGGTGATCCTAAAGATTGGAATGTGCTAGAATCAGTTTTAGCGGTACCACTATCACCACCTAAGTAACGACAAATAGTGGTAGGCAAAAGAAACATAGAATTCCGTCAGGAGAAAAAGTCACAAAGAAATGTGGTCATTGCAGTAGAGATCTACACACCTATAAACTTGCTCTAATGCATTCGTTTGTAGGGATAAAATGTAATGACATTTTGTGATAATCATTATTCAATATTATATATTATAGTTATTCATTTCATAATTTACATTAAATTATGCCCCCATTAACAAGGTAAATATAATTATGCAACCAAATCAACCATTTACAAACAACGCAGTGATGATAATTCGAACAACATATGGAGTGGTCAAATCCCACATTTACAAATAATTCAGCTTGTGCGACATATTTGACAACATACATGTTCTGTCGATAGATATGCCGACATATATGTCGACATATTTGGTGACAATTTTCTTTTACGGATTGATTGACATGTATGACGACATATTTATCGACATTTTCTCCCTCATTTGTAGTTCAAACTGTGTCGACTATCCTTCCCATTTCATAAAACCAAATTAAATATGAAGGATATATGTCCAATCCAGCTTCATCTAGTTCGGCATACCACTGCTCTTTCTTGTTATTTTTGGTCCGCCTATTTATTCATAAATTGTTCGCTCGCATGGGTTTCACCGTAGACGATAGTGACTTCACTCAAGGGTTGTTCATTCAAAGAAGGTAAAGGATTCAAAGAAGGAGGAAGGATACAGAGAAGGATGAAGGATACGGAGAATGATGAAGGATGAATTATTCCATATGAAGGGGCATTGGCGTCTTTTCACTAGGAAAAGTGCTATATTTGCAAGGATTATATTGCTTGTGTGTATATGCAAACCGGTTTTACGTAAATGCTATATACACAAATTTCCCTATGGAAACCTAGATTGAGATTTCCTCATCTCTTTCCTTTATTCCACTTTTTATAGCTATAATCCTTAACTTTTAATGCATTCTTTCTTCTAATTATGTTTTAATATGATAATTGAACTCTCTTATATAATTTGAATATATTATTCTCTTTTGCATGTTATGGGTTGTTAGTATATGAATTGTCTACTCTATTTGTTCCTTAATTTCCTTATAATTGCTTGATTACCAATTAATTGTGTTTGAAAATGCTATTAAACTCGAATGGGGATATGGAATTAAATCCTAAATTGAATAGCCCAGATTTAGAAGTTACTACCTAAAGTTCTACTTAAAATGGGAACACACTCACATAGTGTGGGTGGCCAAAGAGATTTGTAACTCTAAGAACTCTTTAATCTTGGATACTTATCAAAATATAATAATGTTTTAAATCTAGGGAAATAGCTAATGTCAGATACATTAAGAAAATTGATCGACTATTTAATTTAATCCAATGATATCAAAAAGGATAATGGATTCAAATAAAGTAAAAAAAAAGGACATTGAAATCCTAAAGCTAACTAGGTATTTAATAATTTCTGTTATATTAGTTTGTCCCTTTTTGCTCAATTCACTCTTCTTGCTTATTATTTAGGTTTAGTTTAGGACCTTTTGGCTTGATTTTAGTAGAAATACAGTTATTGCGATTCCTTGTGAGATCAACCCCTACTTTCCATGGTATTACTTGTTTTGGACACATGCATTTGAGGTTTTGAGCTATCATCTAGCCAGAAAGAGAAGTGGTATAAAGTCAAACACTAGCAACGAATGAGAATGATGCTAATAAAGTACACGTGGATACAAGTGAAGAATTAAAAAAGTATATCAATAAATTAAGAAAAAGCAGAAATGGGTTTTCAAGAATGGTAAAATAGATCAATTTCATGAGCCAAATATACAAAAGAACTATGTAATCTAGTGATGGAGGAAATACTAATGATAAAAGTGTGAAAGTACTATCTAAAATGAACTCTAATTATGATTTTTATGTTATTTCTAAGATTCAATGGAGGCTAATTATGAATTTTTATGCTTTTAGGTAAAACATTCCATAGGCATAAATAATTTGAAAATGAGTAATTTTGAGAAGAAATCTATCAAAAGCAAAACTAAGAAATGTAGGCATGCATAGAAGGCGGTTTGGATGCTAAAATTCAATGAAAGCATCTTTTCACCCACTTGACCAAATGAGGATATTTTAAATGTTAAATAGAACTCTTTGAATGTGTTTTAAATCTTATATTTTGAGTTTTTCTTAAAATAGTTAGTATCTAGGTCAAAACTGAGAATGAAATGAAAATATGATGAGTGACTTATGTTAGAGAATGACATTACATTGCTATAAAAATCCAATTTCGATGATTTTAAAATATTAGAAAGTTAAGAGAAAGAGTTACTACTTTTAAGTCAAAGGCCTAATTCTATCAAAACAAGTCTCAAGAAGTCAATTGAAGAGAGCACTAGTACACAGAACTAAGATAAAGTAGTCAGAAGGGAGATTTGGGATTTGAGTTAGGGTACTAGCATAACTCACTCATGCTGGCAACGTGACCATGTCGAAACTAAGGTGTTGAAGTTGCGATTGTTGACTATTTTTTATATTTCTAGACACTTTTGTGCTAATTTGGATTACTTGTTATGAAAGGTTTAAACTCTGTAAAAGTACCCAAATTCTATAACTTTGTATTTCTAAAGATAAGTTAGATCTTAGAGGCTAAGAAAGAGATTTTCATCACTTTGAAAGAAAAAAAATCTCCATTTTGAAGATTTTGGATCTCTAATTGAAGATTAACTTGTGGGCTTGATTTCTTCTTGTATCTTATACTTTAAACTTTAATCTAATGTGTTATTTTTTATTTTTTTTTTCAATTTGGTGTTCAATTTTATAGTTGTGAGTGACTAAATTTCTTATTTCCTAAAGTTTGATGATGGAGTTAATATTTCTCTTTATTGTATTGTTTTATGTTAAGAATCGTGTGATTTAATGTCTAATATCAAGTTTAAATTTGAGATATATGTAATTTATTGAGACCTCATGGATTGTGTGTTGTGGGTTCTTGTGTTTGATCATTGATATTTGTAAAATATTGGACCTTTGATATTAGAATTATAGTATCTTTTGCCAATAAATAGGTAGAGGGAATTGATGGGCTCTTAATTGTCATTGCTTTTCATTTTAATAGTTTAATACAATAAGAATATTTGCGACATTGATTCTATTCAAGCAACTGGAAATAGAAGTTAGAGCTAAAAATAGACAATTTCTTCTTTGTTTGCATGAACTCATTGTTAAATTGACTTAATTATTGAGATATTGATACTACTCCTAATTATTTCTTTAGAATTTTTAATTTAGTTCCTTTGATCTAGTCTTTAGTGTGCATCAGTTCACTTTACTTCTTTAGTTTTTGAGTCATTTTTTAGTCTATTTTATTTTAGTAGGTAGTTTTGATTTTTTACTTTTTTTCTTCATTTTAAGTATTATTTATTTAGAGTAACAAAATTATCATGGATTCAATTATTTCCACTAGTACAATTACAAATGTGTACTTACATTTATATTGTATGGAATTACGTGAATTATTAAATTATTATTTGTGATATTTGTACTATGTTTTTTTATCCTATTCACCATGAATTTGCTAGCAAATGGGCATTGAAAAATGTTGTGAACAAACAATAAATTTTTAATAGTTATAAAGAAGAGATGATGCAAATTGTCGCCTTCAAGAACCATCGAAGTTAGCAAACACCTAATACAATTAGTTAAAATGATTGAGCATTCCTTAAAAGATAAAAGAAACAAAAAGAAGTACAAAGATCTTGGATTCACACATGATTAAATGAATTGATTAAGAACAAGCTCCGGAATTTAATCAACTACCAAAATTAGAAGATAGACAGACATATTTCTAGAGAGAATGGAGTTGATGACAGGCTTTTATTGAAAAAATTTTGCATGATAACAACCAATTGATGACTGCGTTTATGATTTATCAGAATCTACTCATCTAGTGGAATTTCCATATGTGAGTGGTCTACTATAGAGAAGATGAAGAAATTGGTGAATGGCCTTATCCTAACAGAAGAAGAGACCACGAGCAAGTAGTTCATAAGCGTGTGTGATAAGGTCATTAGTGGGTTAGTCAAGCTATAGGAGTTGGTGTTAATGTTGCACTACAAGAAAATGGGCTTTAGTGACGATCGAATGCCATCACTAAAATTCACTTTTTCATTACAAAACCATTTAGTGACGGAAAATGGTTCGCCATTCGTCATCATTAATTCTCCGCTACTAAAGGGTTTTAGTGACCGAAACAAAAGTCGCTACTAAATAGTGACGTTAGTGACGAATGAGGATGTGACGAAAAAGTCGCCAACAAAAGGGGAAAAATTTGTCATTAAAGTTAAGAGTCGCCACTAATTGCGCACAATTAGTGACGGTTTAGTGATGAAAAATTTTCGCCATCAAACTATTTCGGCCAGTGGGATTGTGACGATTTTGTGACGGGAAAAAATCGTCACTAAAAAGAACCTTGGTCAACTCATTCGTGATGAACTAGTAAAGATATTTTTGTCGTCACTAAATGGTTAGTGACGACTTTAATTTTGTCACGTAAAGTTTATTATCACTAAAGGGTTAGTGACGACTTTAAGTTTGTCACGTAAAGTTTGTTGGCCAATGCAATTTTGTAACGGAAAAATTTGATGTCCTTTTGCTTTAGTGACGGAAAATCTCGCTACTAAAAATTCGCTCGCAAATGAAATTAGTGACGAAAAATTTATCACTAACTAGTGTTATTAGTGACAATTTTAACCGGTTATAACATTGTATATTTCAATATTTTATCACTAATAACATCAATGTATTGATCGTGACATTATTTATCCTTTTAATACAAACATCATTGACATCGAAAATGTAATGAAAGTAATCTTACTAATCATTCAACATTCAAAACCCATATGAAGAAAGGCACGAAAGATAAGCTTGTACATTGTAAAAGACAACATTTTACTTTCCTAGCATACAAGAAAATAAAAGTTAAATATCCTAGTTGAACCATGAGAATAAAACATTATCCAAACATCTTACACCCCACAAAATAGTAATGTACACATAATTCTACAACATTCTAAAAGTAAATAGGCAAAAGGCTATTTCAAGACCTTGACAACAACAACCAACCGCCATTTGATTCCAAAGTATGTCTACAATCTGTGGATGCTTGGCACAACCAGTGATGGATGCGCCATCGTGATAAGAAAAGAAATAGCACTAAATGTTATAAATTCAATCCAATTGCAAATATTACTAGCTGTACAACACCCCATAACTATAACTATCGCCTCATGACATAGTACAATTCATCGTGAATGAATGATAATCATCATATTACATTTTTCACCAATCACATTTAATGTAAATGACCATGCAATCTATCACGTGACATAATACAAAATCACAAATCGAAAATCATACTCTTAAACCAATCATTTTAACTAAGAATCATTATGTTACATAATGTTTATTCCTCGCATAAATGTAGAAATGTGCCATGCATTGACAAAAAGGAAATGAAATGTATGGGTGCACATTTGAGAACGATTAAAGGCACAACATCATGTCGCGATAACAATTAAAAAAAGTTGTGTCGCCAAAGACATGCAACTTAAGGATGAGGGAAAATGAAGCAGAGAACATGATTTTTAATTGTGAAAATCTGATCACGTGATTTTAGAGAAAGAAAATGGCATATGGGACAATTCGGTTTGGGATCCTTTCGTGATTACATCACCAATTAAAATGCTCGTGACATTCCCGTGTTAATTCAGTCGTTTCATCCAAATAATAGAGATGATTGGGCTCATATAGGATCCAACTTTTCTCATAAAAAGAATTGCTTTGGCTGTTTGCCATCAAACAGTTAGGATTACAATGTACGTGTATACTAAAGGGACAAGGTTGAAGGAAGACTGTTAAACTGGGAATGGAAACTAGTCCTATTGAAAAGACACTGGCATTATAAAGGATATTAACAATACAAAAGTGACACATTCTACATGATAAACACGAAGAGACCTAAATGATAGCATGAATAATCACATACTAAGAAGCAGAAGAAATGTCAAAGAAAAAGGGTATGAAGAAGTCCCAAGATAAAGGACAAAATCATACCTCAACTAGAATTTCCTCCTTTGTCATAGGATCACAAACTTCATCTTCCAACAAAGAGAACTTACGAAAACCTGAAGATGCTAATCGAGTTACACCAAACAAAGAAACAAAAGCATACATTTCATTCTTCTGATACATCATTGCCTCCGACAGCATAAAAGCAAGCCTTATAATTTGAGGGACGAGTTTTCATAAACACTTTTAAACATAAGAAGCTTTAGAGAGTTAACAAATTTGTTTCGTACTCAAAAATAATCAAGAAGAATCTCTACTAAATTATCATAAAAAAACACTAATAAGTCGTTTAGAAAAATGAAGCAATGGTAATTCATAGACCACAGCAGCAAAGAAAACTTTTCATTGCAGTACTTTTCGACAACAAAAAACAGTAAAAGAAAACACATACCAACTTAGCACTATCAAGGCGTCTTGCTATTGTCTAATATTCTCTCATTCTGTCTTCCTCAGTCTTTGGGACAACCACTTTAATCTCTTCAACTTCCTTAGGCTGATAAATCTGAATAATGCAAATTCACAATCAGATAAAAGAAAATGAACATGGTAGCAACATAAGTGCACAAAAGCATGTAAGTGCCCATTTCATATATTAACAAAATCCAAAAAATTTTGCAACACGCTAACCAAACAGCGAATGAAGACTGGATGGATGAGAACAGTCCCAAAAAATAAAACAGTCGCCATAACATTGTGAGGAAATAGTCCCAAAATTGCATAAAAAATTCCAAAAAAACAGTCACCGTTGCATTTGAAGGAAATAGTCCAACAATTGTAGAACAAATTTTAAAAACCAATCAAGGCAATCAAATATTCCAAAAGAAATAAAAAAATCACAACATAACATTGTGAGGAAACATCCAGATTGCAAAACATTCCAAAAACACAATGAACATTACATTCTAAAAACAGTCAAAAATTGCAAAACAAATCCTAGAGAAACCATTCCGTAAAAACAATGGAAAAGGCTGTAACTAACTATTGCTTCTTAATTGCAACGAATATTGCTTCTTAATCAAGAAAAAGTTAAAGTTCCGTAAACAAGAAAGTCATCCTTATAGTGTCATTAGAGGAACAACTAGCGGATGTAAAAACTAGAACTCAAGAAGATAGAATAACACTTAAATAATTATAAAGGGTTGCAAATATCCATGAGGATTAGACTGGTCTCAATACATTTAGTGATGCGCATAACTTTCTTACATTACTCTAGCTAAACATTTTTTGCCCAAACATACACAAGGAGTAAATTGTTTGTTAAGCAAAAGAGATGTAGAAAGATTGTAAAGAAAAAAAAAAAAGAAAAGTGAAAGAGCAAAACAAAACATATATTTGGTTTTCCCTCATATCAATCGGAAACACTTTATCAAGGAAGCCTGCTCTGTTGTCAACAAATTTTCTAAATCATCACAAAGAACGAACAAGATAATAGCTACCGCCAAGGAGCCCTTTGTATACCACTTAGTGTTACTCTAAATCCAATTGAAGATGCCCTCCCAATACCTCAAATTAAACCCAGTATTCAATAATATTTTCAAATCACTAGATGTAGTGTAACTTGCCAGCTCCATGCTGCCAAGTGGATTCAAAACATGTAATGCTCATGATTACTTATTACAACATTTGGAGTTCAACCACTTAGATGTAGAATGCATATTTGTGAAACAAATAAACATAATGATCTAGTTTGATGATAGAAAGAATTAAACTAAGGGGCCATACTGGACACAAGATACAAAAGGCATGACTTGAAAAAACCTTCGCCAAAGAAAATGCCTCATGTTGGGGCCATACTGGAAAACTCAAAAAGAAATGGCCTTCATCATGTACCATGTGCTTGACGAATTCATTAAATTTCCGATATTCATAAATGACTATTTGAATTTATAAGAAAGCACTTGTGGATTAACAATTTGTATACATCTTGAGTATTCTTTCTCCTAGTGAAGCTTCAGTTAGATATGAAAGAAAAAGCCTCATACATATTGTCCTCATCTCTGTTAATCTTTACTTAGACATTTAAATACTTATATAAATGTGTTATATATGCATTCCTAAGGGCTTATCCTCTTCCACACTTCTATGAAAGGTAAATGTCTAAAAGAAAAAAAGAAAGTCAAATGCAATATCCATCCGTATGAATGTGTTCTTAAACAATAACCCTATGCATCACATCAAACTATAACTATTTCTACAAGAAGCATTGACTTTCTATCCCGTGAAACTAAGTTTTAGCTAATCGTAAATTAAAAAAGTTAGAATCAAGTATTTTCATAGGTATATATAATCTAGAAGGTGAGATTAAATTTCTCAATCAAAGGAGTCTCTTTGAGACAAAAGGAAAGAGTTTCGAATCAAAACAAATCCATATAACTACAAAACCTATTCATAAATGAATTGATGCCTTCCCTCTTCAACACTAAATAATCAACATAAGGCAAGCACGCACCTCAAGCAACACAAGCAAATACAAGAGTATGAATTATAGAGTGAAAATTTTCAACAAAATTAAATTCTTTGCATCTTTTAAGAAAAAGAAGGCCTCCAATTAAACTCTCAAATGGCTATGATGCATGAAAAGAAGGCTGGTCTAAATATTCCAGAAAAAATTACAAAAAAAAAAGAAAAAAAAACAGTTGCCATTACATTCTGAGAAAATAGTCCAAAAATTGCAGAAAAATTCCAGAAACACAAAGAACATTACATTCTAAAGAAATACCAAAAATTGCAAAGCAAATTCCAGAGAAGCCATTTTAAAAACATAAGGAAAAGGCTAGTCTAAATATTCCAAAAATTTACAAAAAAAAAAAAAAACAATTGCCATTACATTATGAAGAAATGTACCAAAAATTGCAAAAAAAGAATTTAAAAACACAAATACCCTTACATTCTAAAGATCAACTTCAAAACAACAATAAACCCATAAATTGAGATAGCCCAACAAGAGTTTCAACCAACAATTCCAAACAATAGTAGAATTTTCAACCATAGTATCACAACAACAACAAAAATGCGAAACCACCAAGGTGAAAAATGTAGCAAAATTCCACAAAATTGAAGTCCAAAAGAAAAAAAACACTTTGGAACTTAGGCACCAATGCAAAAAATTACCAAAAATTTCAAGAAAACATAACCCAAATGTTGATGGCATGGATGGGCATCGTGGTGGTTACTGCTCTCACTAAGTTCAACCATTGTTAAATCGGTGATTTCGGTGAAGGGAACAACCTGAGGGCTAAATCAGAGGTTTGCCGGTTTTGATAGGAGCCGAGGTAAAACCCGAACCCGTAGCCTTTTCTATGAATTTGATTTATGAACAAGTACAAAAGTACTCCAATTCTTGTAGCTGCAGACTTTAAGAATCAAACAAACCCTTGGCACTCACCCTTTTTAATCTCATCTTTCCCTACATAAAGTTCAGAGGTTGCGATCATCATTCCTTCAAAATCATCCCCAAGCCTACTACCATGAGAATGGAAAGAAAGAAGGATATGCAATATACTTAAGTTCTGACTTACAATATGTCTAAAGCAGACTCAATGTGACTAACACTAAGCTCCAGGAGAAAAGAGTGACAACTTTGTAGTTCAACTTCATGAGTCAATATCTTATAGCATAATGTCAAGTTTAGACTTTAACAAAATTACTTACACCAAATGAATAAAACTATCCTTCTTGATATATCAAGTAGTCTTGGCCTCAATGAAATGTAAATAATAATTACGTAAATAGAACTCAGAGATGCTAATACAATCACAATAACAAGGAGCTAAACACCTAATCAATCCACCAAATCTTTCCAAAAGACCATCGATAAGTCATTCCTTGGAAAAACTTACTTTCTTTTATTTTCCCACTAGGAAGACACTTTACTTCTTTTTGATTAGAGGTGAAGAACCTACAAAGAACCAAACGCAGAAAGGGCAAAGAAGAAATAATTAGGTGACGACTACAAAGAAATCTTAGATCCAATATGAAATAAAGAGTCAGAACATAAGCATAAGCATCATTTTGACTTATAAACCATTCGATCCATAACTACAAGAAGATTGAAACTTTGACATGAAAACACTGAGTACTTCTTATCATATGCTACAAAAGCTTGACAGTACTGAAAAATCACACTTAGAATTGACGTAAATGATGAATCTTATTAGTATAATACACAACCTCTAACAAAAGAATAGCGAACCAACTACTTTTAATGGTACCAAAGCCCAACGATTAAGACTTTCAAAATCAAAATTTCAATATCCTATATAACTTCAAATATCCAATACTAAATTGACAAGACCATACCTAAGATTTCTATGAAGGAAGTTTGGCTAAGCAAAAGGCTGGATTTGAGAACTGACACGTGAAAACTGCAAGAGAAGAGACAACCAACAAAAAGAGGTGAGGAGAGGCGGGAGATGCCAATGAGGCTCGTGGAAGGAGAGTTGGGGAGAACGTATTCGGTGATGGAGAGGCAAAGCGGGAAGGAAAATGGAGCCGAGGAGTGAAGTCTGATTTGGGTACTACACTTAAACAGAAATTTTGTTTAAGTGTAAAGTTTGGGCGAGGAATTTTGTAAACTTTGCGCCACTATTTTTTAACATCCCGCTTTTCTCTCTTTACTAAATTTATTTTCCCTCCTTTTGTTTTTTAGTCATGGAAACTTTTCATTTCATTATTAATTATTAAAATTTTTACTTTTTTTTACTAGTAATTAATTTTTTAATTTGAAATACTATGTTGATTTATGAAAATTCTGATTTGATTTTTTTTAATCTTTAATTTTTAAAATCCTAATTAGTTATTAAATGGCTAAAGTGATTTTTTTGTTAATAATTTATCAAAAAAATAATATTTATATTTTCATATTAAGATTGAAAAATTATGCATATTACAAGCATGTGTATATATGCAATAAAAGTAGTTATACTTTGTGATAATTACTTTTATTATAACTACATAACCACATAACTACTATATATATGTATTAACTATTTATACTATAGATTTTAGTCCTAACTATATGTGTATATATAGATGCTCCTCTATCCTATACAAGAAAGAGCTCAGTTTCTCAACAAGTGTTTGTCTCAAAACATAATTGAGTTTGAAAAGTCAAAACTGATCATTCAACAAAATATCCAAAATACTCTCAATGAGATATATTACATTAAAGGAGTATGACATATAATACCTTTAATGAGGAAATTAGTGGTATAAAACCAGTTCTACTTCCATTGGATTGACTAAAAGAAAAAGTTGTATATTAGTGAAACCGAACTCCTTTTTGGAACAAAAGAGTATAATTGTATAAGTATTTACTACTTTTATTATACATTATACGAATAACTATATATGTACATGTATTAATCACTACTTGTGTTGTAATATTACATTAGTGATTGTAATTAGTTTGAAACTATATAATTTTAAATCCTAATTTTCTTATACGTAAATATATTTCAGTAATAAATATCAAAACTTTTGATTACCATTAATCAATAGTTTATTTTAACACCACAAAAGTATGTGTGCCAATTCATAAACTTCAAGGTGTTATAGTATAATTATTTTAAATTAAAACCATAAAATAAATAAGCTAATAAATCTCAACCCAATGAAGAATATGCTTAGTGCAATTGTTATTGTTTACTAAAAAAGCCAACTAGTACTAACCAATGGTGTATGATAATACAAAAAGACTATGTGATTAAATTACAATTATATGAACAAACAAAAGTATTACATAGTCCAATCATTATCCTTCGCCAAACAAGTCTAATCCTTTTATGTGTAGCCCAATTAGTTTAATGCAAAACATTTATTTAATTTATTCCAAATTATATGTCCTAATGCATATCTTATTATTAAAATTTATAATATTCAATTTCGTTATATATATACCAAAGCAAATATTTTATATCTCCATATTTAATGATATTATACACTAAAATACAATTTTGAGCCATTTCTTGTTAGTCAAATGTCGAGCATCTTGTTCTTGATGAGGTTGTGGCTTTGTGGTTTGAGCCAAAATTAATTAAAATAGTGAAAATATTATACATTTTCTCTCTCTCTCCATCTCAAAAAAAAAAGGCTAATTTAGTAAAACTTCTTATTAGTTATAAACTATGACTAGAACAAACATAATTAATAATATTATTAAACCCAGCTTGTAGGTCAAACTAGTAAACTAATTGGTTCTTGAGGTGATTATTACTACTAACAAAATTATATACTTAAAGTGATTAAACTTATATGCGTAAATTCATATAATGTAGGCAAATTCATATATATACGTAAATTCTCGAGGTGATAGTGTATCAAAAAACAAATACTCTATTCGTACGTCAAATAATGTACGCAAATGCATATATATTATGGTGTTTTATGACAATTATTAGAAACTAAGAATTATATATTTCAAAAGTTAACTTCACCAAATAAGTAAATTACATAGCCCAAGAATTATTTTTAACCAAACAAGCCCAATCCTTATATAAGTTGTGCCCCAAACAATTTAGCCCAAACCATTTTATCTACTCTATCCCAAATTAATTGGCTTAACACATACATTCTTCATGAAATTTATAATATTCCGTTTATTATTCACTAAAATAAATTTTTTGGTGTTTTAGTACAATTATTAAAAATTAAGAATTATATATTTCAAAAGTTAACTTCTACCAATAAGTAAATTACATAGCTCAATTATTAAGTAAACAAAATGAAGGCCAATCCTTATATCATTGTGCCCAAGCAATTTAGCCCAAAACAAGCCCAATCTTTATATCAATTGTGGCCCAAGCAATTTAGCCCAAAACATTTTATCTACGCTATCCCAAATTAATTAGCTTAACACATATATTTTTTCATAAAATTTATATTATTATGTTTTATTATACACTAAAATAAATTTTTTCTATCTCCATATGTAATAATATAACACATTAAAACCCTATGTATAAAAAAAAATGAATTAATAGATTATAACTATTGTCTTTTTTATTGTCACTATTTTACTAATTAAATTTTCTTTTGCACCAAAAAATTATTTTTATAATGCACTAAAAAAATTTCTATTTTTTAATTACTGATATTTCACACATATACATATAATCAAGAATTTAATTAAAAATCATATATCAAGATGAGTTTAGACCTTAACCAATCCTTACCGAGTTAGGTTCTTTGTGTTAGGAGCACGTCCATTTAAGGCTAGTCTTTTATAGACACTAATGTAATGTGTTAATTGGAGATTCCCACTTTAATACAACTGATTTGGTTTGGAAAAAAAGATAAGCAATTAGTGACGAACCAATATCGTCACTAAAACATATTCCATTAGTGATTTAAAAAGATATCATCACTAAAAGGTATTAAACTTGATGATAAAATTTCGTCACAATGATTGATTTTAGTGACGAGAATGAATGTCGCCACCGAATTCGTGATAACTAATTATGACCATTTTAGCAGAAAGTTTCTGCTACACTCTTTAGTGACGACTTTACGTGATTCGTCACTAAAAATTGGGAGTACACGAAAATTGGTGACAACAAAGTTTTGGTCACTAAAGGTGGTATTTAGTGACGAGATTGTTTTTCGTCACTAGAAATTCCGCCACTAAAAGCCAAATTTTTTTGTAGTGTTGAGTGGTCCATTATTAAGTATAAGTGGCCCCTAATGTAGTCTACCAACATGGGAGAAAATGTGTGAAGGTATGTAGCAATCATAATCGAGTAAAATAGAATACAAATTGGTCTATTGGAACAAATTAGTCTACCAGTGTATAATGTAGGAGAAGGGTGAGAAGTTATATAGCACTCGTAATTATTATGATTATACTTAGAATTGTTCAAGAACAAAGAAATAAAATAAAATAAATCCAAATACACAAGTTAATGTAGTTCAACTTAACAAATCACATATATTCATAACAAAAATGATGATATTATTGACAACCTTGGAGATGACAAGGATTTATGGTGTATTTCAATCTCAAATCTTTAGAAACACTTCATTTCTCACCAACTTTATACTACAATTTTTCTCACTCTAAAAATCTCTCTCTAAACCACCTAAAGCTCTCTTTGAGATTTCTCCCATATGAGAAAAGACCTCTATTACATTTATATATAAGCGGCAAGTGGAGACTCAATCTAAATACAATTTGGATTAGTGTTACAAAATATAAGATAAAAATTTCTAAAATTTAGTACCTAATTCCTAATAGAATTAGATAAACAACAAATTACTAAACTAGAGCAACTTCTCCAATCCTATATCTCAATTTGGAAACAAGGCACTATCCAACAATTTCCTCCTTGGCTTATTTCCCATGATGATGTCATCGCACACCTTGAATAAATCCAAGTAATCCTTAAACTTAACAAATAGAAATGACTTACCTATCATGTTGCTGGATTATCTGTAGTCCTAACTTTCTCTAAAGAGATCAAACCTTGAGACAAAATGTTGAGTTGTGGATTGGGATATAAAATGCAACACAAATACTACAATTAATCAAGTAATAAAACCTAAATCTAACTAATTGCTAGTTATGCTTGCCATTGTGATGTGGAAGTAGGGTCATTCGCTTGAGGACGTTGTTACTCTGAGGGGTTTGTTCTTTACCTAAAAGTTGACAGAAAATTTAAATAGTTAAAAACTATAATTTTGATAAATTAAATAGAGCAAATTGAGTAAAATTAACAATTGAGAAACAAGGAAACACTTAAATGTTCAATTAAAACTAAAATTGGAAACAAGAATGATGGATTAATTCTTAAGTAATTAGGGCTCATTTGGTTGTGAAAGTAAAGTTGTATGGGAATATAATTTTTAAAATTTAATTCTAAGGAAAATGAATAATTTTCCAAGGAATTTGAATATTGTGAATTTAATTTTGAATACTTACCTATGTTTGTATTTAATAAAAGTATCTAGGAAAAGTATTATAATATTGAATTTCAAATATATTTTAAATATGATTTTGTTTGTGATGCATATCTATTATGTTATTTTTCTTATTTTATAGTAATGATAGAAACAACTATTTTTTATCTTTCAATCAAAACATAATTTAACATTTCTTGATTTTGTCAATTATAATGTATAACAATGTTTAAGCCCAAAAGAAAAAATATTAATTTTGATAATATTTTTAGGTATAGAAATATTTTTATAGTTTGTAAAGAGTTTATTTATTAATACTACCATAATAAATGTCTATACCAAAAATAATGAAAATTAAAAAAGATATAAAAAAAATAAAAGAAATAAAAATATGAAGAAAATATAAAGAATTATTGTAATGAAAATTAAAAAGATAAAAAAAATTAAAGAAATATAAATAAAAAGAAAAATAAGAAAAACGTGAATGCAACAACAAATGTACAAATAAACTTATATTTTCATAAAGAAAAGGAATAATAATGATGATGTTATAATTTAGCAATAAAATTCAAAAGCAAAAAAAAAAAAACTCATTTAAGATGAAGTCAAACCACATTTCAAAATATTAATGAGAAAAAATAGAAAATTCCATAGTTTTTAATTTTAATAAATTATTAATTTGAACAAAGAAAAGTTTTGAAGTAATTTTCAATAATAATTAAATAGAAGATCACATGACAAATGCTTAAAAAATAAAAGATATATGAGCGTTAAAAGAGAAAAAATAGATGAAATAAGATTGATAGTAAAAATATGTTTATTTAAACTAAAATCCTAAGAGCATCTATTTTGTGCTATTTAAAAGTGTACGTGAGTCTGCTTCTCATTATGTGTGATATAGTGCGACTTTGGTGCGACTCTACGCACTAAAGGCCAACTGGCTTGGTTTTCTTTATTTGTGTGGCTCTTGTTTGTTTGCTTCATAGCAAAGTTTTCTTTCTCTGTGAAGTGGTGCGGTGTGTCTGGAGTGGGTGTTTGGGGTCATTGTCTTTGGTGGTTGTGTTTGGTTGGGGACGATAGTTGGGGTTGACTCTGCAACTTGGGAGTCAGAGGTTGCTGGTTTGGTGCGGCGTTTGCTCTCTTCAGTGGAGGGAGGTGGCGGTGGAGGCGTTGTGTTGGAGATAGAAAATATCTCGACTGGCTGGGAAAAGGGGCAGAGAAGCCTTCTTGGCCACATCTTTGGTTGTAAAAGGGCGAATTTTCAGGGATTAACAAGCACTATGATGACTGTTTGGCCTATTACTAATCCATTCATGGTAAGGGAGCTGGGCAGTAACTATTTTCAATTTGTGTTTCGAACACTGGAGGATAGACAAAAGGTCCTAGCGGGTCGAGGATAGACGTATGATCAGCAATACTTGGTGTTAAGGAGTGGTCGCCAACTTTTCTTGTTTGGATGTGGAATTCCAGCAAGTGCGTATATGGGTGTAGGTGTGGAATTTACCTCTTCACTGGATTACAAAGGAAACTGGGCTCCGAATTGGGAGGTTATTTCTAGAGTTGCATGAAGTTTTCTCCCAGAAGGTGGCAGTGTGCGTGGTAGACACTTGAAGCTTTTGGTCATGGTGGATTTAGCGTAGCCCCTAATCTATGGAACTCAGGTTTGTTTTCAGGATGTTGGTCGATGGCTTTTGTTCCAATATGATTTTTTTGGCTACTTTTTGTAGCTATTGTGGTTGTGTGGGTCATGTACACCCTCTGGGTCACAAGCGACGTGAGGACTAGAAAAATAACTATGTTCTTGATGGTCAATTTGAGGACTGGTTGCGTGCTAGCTTTGATCTTTCGAGAAATAAGGATTTGGAGGTTTGGTCGGTGGGGAGGAAGAGAGGTGGGTTTTACAAGGAAAGCCAGGTGGAGAGAGAGCTCAGACAAGGAAAGCCAGGTGGCTGCATTGTTGGTTGCTGGCTCTGCATTGTCTGATCCCATGTCGCATGCTCAATGTGAGTTGGTGAGGAAGAAAATGGCTGTTTTTGGGTGTGTTGGAGGAGTCTGAGGTGGAGGCAGCGCGGGGATGAAGGAGGTGGGGTTTCAGGGAGTGGAGGATGAAGGGAATATGCAGGCGATTAAGGGAGTTGAACAGGAGGGAGCTGTTGTATTTCTGACATTTGGGAGTGCTGGGGGCATGCTGATTTCTCTAGGGATAGAGAGGACGAATGAGCCATTGCGCTACTGCAGATGGAGGCTGCGACGGGGACAATAGAATCCAGCCAGCTTCGAAGTGGGGAAGGGTGGGAGGCGGCTGTTTTCTGATTTTGGAGTGACACAGCAACTGGGTTTTGGTGGTTCAGAAAATGGTAATAACCGAAGTGCAGGTTCAAAAATAGGGGACAAACGTGGCTGGCAGGAGCTTGGTCAGCGAATTTGTACGCTGGGGGTGGAGGATGGAATAGCCACGGTGCAATTGGAGGATACACAAACTGAAGTGCACGACCATTTGGGTTTTGGGGCATGAATTAAAACTGAAAAATGAAAATCACTTCAAGGAGCTTGTTCGGTTTGCAGGGGTGAGCGGGACCAACCTTCAAGGGTCCCTTGCACTCTCATGAAGATAGGTGTGGAATTATCGAGGCTTAGGTGCATCTTTACAATTTCCCAATTGAGAGAGACAATAGTATCCCAATATCCAGAGGTAGTTTTTCTTTCTAAAACTAAACAAAAGTAGGGTTTGCTGATAAGATTTGTAGGAAGTTGCAGTTTGAGGAATGTGGATATATGTAGAGTGGAAGGAACTTGTGGAGGTATGTTAGTGTCTTGGGCATCATGTGTACAAGTGTTGAAGGTTGTTTGTACTAATTTTTGTATCCAATGTGATATTAAGCTTGATGGGGATCCTTTGATTGTTTGGGCTATTTTTGTGTATGTGAGTACGGATTATGTCATAAGGGACCAACAATGAAGGTTTTGGAAAGTGAAAAGCATAATAATCGAGTGGAAGTGAAGGTTTTGGAAAGTGAAGGTTTTGGAAGACCTTTTACATGGAGTAATAATGTCAGTGGGGAGGTTTTGTTGAGGAAGCGATTAGATCGGTTTTTGGTGCCTTGAGCTGGTGGTTAAGGTTCTCAAATGCTAGGGTCCTTCACTATGAAAAACAAGCTCGACCATTCCTTCATCTTTATTAGAATTGGATCCTACCAAGCAGAGGTTTAGGTGCTAGTTTGTGTTTGATAGAAGATGGGTTAAGAGAGAGGATCTTCAAGAGACAGTGGTTGAGTCGTGAGATAAAGAGCAATGGGGAACGAGGCAGTTTATATTAAGCACCAAGATTTCTCAATGTCGAGTGGATCTTCTGAAATGGAGCTCGAAGGTAGGCCATAATTTGGCTTGGAGGATTCAGGATCTTCAAGCTCAAATGGAGATTCGACTAGGCAGGGAGGGGAGGGATTGAAAAGTTTGGAATGGTCTTAGGACACAGTGCAAAAAGCATACGAGTAGGAGGAAGCATATTGGCATCAAAAGTCTAGGCATCGATCGTTGTAGGCGGGAGATCGAATTCCAAATTCTTCCATGCATCTACTATTCGGAGGAGGAAGAGAAATAAGATTGATAGTCGAACAACAAGCCAAGGGAAGATATGTGTGACGAAGGGTGAGATAGAGGAGGAAATTGTTGCTTATTATGGCAAATTATATGCTTCTACTCAACCTGTGGCTTCGACTACTTTGCTGGGGGGATAACCTAAATATATCACTCAAACTATGAATAGAAGGATGATGTGGCGGTGGAGGAAGATTAAATTAAAGTGGCTCTTTTCCAAATGGATCCCAATATAGCGCCGGACACGATGGTATGAGTCCTTTGTTTTTCCAAACTTATTGGAGTGATGTTAAACTTGATATTATCAATGCTGTGAAGGAGTTCTTCCATAGAAGGAAATTGCTTAGGAAACTCAATCATACTTTGGTTACATTGATACCTAAGGTCCAATCTCCTGTGTCTATCTCATGATATAGGCCTATTAACTTGTGTAATGTGACTTATAAGATTGTGTCTAAAATCCTTGTTGAGTGAATTAAGGTGTGTCTTCATCACTGCATTAGTCAGAATCAATCAGCATTTATTCCTGGCCGGCAAATTCTTGGTAATGTGGTAATTGCTCATGAGTGTGGCCATACTTTGAACTCAATGAGGAAAGGAAGGAAAGGGTATATGGCGGTTAAATTATATATGGCTAAAGCGTATGATAGGGTGGAGTGGCAATTTTTGAAGCAAGTATTGAGGAAAATGGGGTTTGCCTGGGGTGTGGTTATGTGGATTAGGCAATGCCTGTGTACAAGTACTTTGTCCATTAATATTAATGGAGAGCCATGTGGGTACATTAAGCCAACTCGAGGTCTTTGTCAAGGAGATCCTTTGTTGCCTTATCTTTTTCTTATCATTTCGGAAGCGTTATCACATCTTATTACACAAGCTAGTGAATGTGGGGAGTATCGAGGTATGCGAGCTAGTAGAAATGGACCTACCATTACACACTTGCTATTTGCTAATGATTCGTTGCTTTTGTGAGGCGGATGTCGATCAAGCGCAGATATTGTTTGGTATTCTTCACAAATATACTCGATGCTCGAGCCAAGCCATCAATTTTAACAAGTCCTCTGTGTTTTTAATCATAATGTTTCAAGAGCGAGGATGAAATTTGTCAAGTTATAGGGGTGTGGTGGAACAAACTAATGCTCATTATCCGAGATTGCCTATGAGGATTGGGTGGTCGAAAAAGAGGTGTTTAATTTTATCATTCAAAAGTGCAAAAACGCATCTGAATTGGAAGTCTTAGTTTTTCGGTTTGGCGGGGAAGGAGGTTCTCATTAAGGTGGTGGTGAATGCATTACCAACATACGTGATGGGTTGTTTTAAGCTGCCGGTGGGAGTGTATAAGGAGATTTCTAGGCTTACAGTAGACTTTTGGTGGGGTGCTTTAGGGATGCTGGCGAATTCATTGGAGAAGGTGGCAAGAGCTTACTAAGGCCAAGGAGGAGGAGGGTTGGGCTTTGAGATTTTCACTTTTCAATGATGTGTTACTTGCTAAACAATTATGACGGATTATCTCAACCAGATTTATTGTTGAGTAAAGTACTGAATGCCAAGTATTTTCCCAATGTTCATTTGTTGCCAGCGGAAGAGAGAGCGAGGTCTTGTTGTGAAAGGGTGGTGAGGGCAAGGAACTTATTAGAGGAGAGGCGATAGTGCTTGATTAAATGGATAGTGGCCTAGTAACTTCTCAACATGGTTATTCATCGGGCAGCATATTGTAAACAGCAGCGGGATGGTTAGCTGGTGGAGCAACAGCCTAAATGTAGTAATGCTAGAGAGAGACGACATCGCATGTAGGTAGCCACTTGGAAACTTAAGGTCACCGTAAGGTCAAGCATTTTGTTTGGTGTTGTTGTCATAATATCTTGCGATCAATGCTACGAGTCTGGAAAGATGCAGTGGAGTCAATAGGTCCGATGTGTAATTAGGGCGATGAAACTATGGAACATTTAATGTTTCATTGCGCTCGAGCTCGAACCATTTGGAAGTAGCTCGGTGGGTTGGGCTAAGTTGGGGCAATGACAAGAGACATTTCAGCAATGGTGGCAGGATTTGTTTTCTAGCCAATTGAAGAAGTTTTGGAAGAAAAGAGCACAATTTACAGCCTATATTCTGTGGATGATCTGGAAAGCTCGCAATCGGTGGGTGTTTTAGAGAGAATGGTTGTGTGAGAAGGATGTTGTGGAGTTGGCAAGGCATGTGTGGTTAGAGTTTAAGGAAGCAAGTCTGAGTTAGCTAGGGTCATGAGGAGATCGGTAGCTAATCGGGATTGGTAGTGGCACAGGACATTGTTGTCTATCTTTTGTTCATACATTTTGGTTGTCCTGTATTTTGTGGGTTAGAGGCTGGAGTTGGGGTGATGACATGTGGTCATGGAGTCTTAGCTATATGTATTGCTAAGAAGAGTCCAATTTTGAGGACATTATGCATGCAGTTAACTTTCAAAAGTTAATGCAATTCTGACATTTTGGAAAAAAACTAAAATACTAAGAAAGCTCAAAATAACAACATTTAGTAAAGAATTAGAATCTTGGAATGTTGCACTTATTTTACTTGTTGAATTATGCTCTAAGGACCAATCATGTAATGATGATTTCAGCATATATTATATCATAATGTTTATAATTAATGGCAATGATTATTATGTTTACTTTTATATATGCGTTTAATTATTCTAATTATCCCTAGTCAAGTATTATTATTAAATAGAAAATGATAATGCATTAAGACTAGTATGTGTAGTGACTAATGAAATGTGTCATGATATGAGATATCAAGTCAACAATAGGTTCATGTTAGAGAAGTATGTACGGGATCGAACACCCATGAGAAATGCTACATGGGTTATTACATGATGTGTCATAAGCATATCTCATCGTGACAGTGGTGTAAGTGATCCTTAAACTTGAGATCATCAAAGATCTCAACATGAGGAGTTATATGTTTGATGCTACTAAGCGTTACCCGTAAAAGGTAAACTATAAAAGTAGCAATTGGATATACAACAAATCATGTAGTGCGATATTGAATGATCAAGATAGGATTTGCCCCTCCTAAGTAATGAGAGATATCTTTGGGCCTTGATCAAGTGAGACCATAAAATGCATGGCCATGTTCAAATGAGTTGATATGTGATATCAAGCTCATTTGCTTAGATGTGTCTATTTGAGAATCAAGAAATGCAAAGATTGAACTGCACAAGTGTGACACACTCCATGGCTCGTGTTTAATCAAGATATCATGGGCAAAATGATTGAATTACATAGTAACATCTATCACAAGAAAAGTAATCTCAAATTACTAACATTCTTATAACTTGGGTAACATTGATGTGTTGCTAGACACCGCTCAATGTTTATGGCATAAAATAAATTTTATGTCATTGCCAACATTATAAGAACTTATTGGGTCACACACTTGGATTGTATCCAAAAGAATTGTAAAATTCATGTAATAAATTTTTGGTTAATTTAAGAATCCTATTTCGAATAGGACTCTAGAAGGTTTTCCGGTTTAAGGCAGTATTTGGATTTGTGATTAAATGATTTTGGTTTTATTATTAATAAATTTGAAGCATTTTTGGATTTATTAATTAAGCAAGAAAACCAAAATTAGAGAGTCTCTAAATTCAAATGGTTTTGTTTTTGGCAGCTATTGAAATTTAGAAAGTTCCAAAATAGATTTGAACTTGTGGTTCAAGTAAAACTCTTTAAAAGAAGTTTTTCCTAATCTATTTCTATATATTTGGACTTATAATTTCAGCAGCTATAATACCCTAACATGATAACAAAATCACATTCTTCTTACTACATCAAAAGCCAAAAATAAGTTTTTCTTGGAGAAGAAAAATTCTGCAGTAAAAAGAAAACTCCAAAAAACCGATCCTTGTTGTCTTGTTCAGGAAAATCTTTTTTGACTCTTTCTTGTGAAGAAATAGTAGTCTTCTTTTCACGAACACAATAAGCACTTCACCTATTCTTTAGCGAAAAAATAGCATTTGCTTTCTTGTCAAAGGAACAAGGAGAAAACCGAAGCTTGAATCCTGAAAAACCGAAAGCAGAAGCTAGCACTCACGAATTTTTGCTGCTTCTTTCTTTGGTTAATTGTGTGGCAATTAACTTGAGAGTTCGAGATGATTGTATGGATACCATAGAGGTAAGGCTGTGCTGGTTTTTCTAGTAGTTCGATGATTAAC
Organism: Gynochthodes officinalis; assembly: GCA_020080225.1. Taxonomy (NCBI): domain Eukaryota; kingdom Viridiplantae; phylum Streptophyta; class Magnoliopsida; order Gentianales; family Rubiaceae; genus Gynochthodes; species Gynochthodes officinalis. Next base: position 509,792 of record JAIQDA010000034.1, on the reverse strand, counting down.
AATTTTTGCAAGAGAGTTCGGCCACTACCGATAAGGTAAAATTACTCACGACCGATTTGATTTCACTTCGCAAGATCTTTAGAGGAATTTTTTTTTAAAATTTCCACTATGTGTTGTATTTGGTTTCCTACAGTGGTATCAGAGCTAGTTATGAAGGCTCAAATTGGTTTTATGTGAAAGCATGTTTATTTTCTTAAATCGTTTATGAATAATCTTGCTGAATTTGGATATATGAACATACTTGATGTAATCTGAATTTTAATTAAACATATATGATATGTTTATATTTATTAAATCAATTAGGGTTTGCTTTAATGTGTTATTCTGGATTTGAGTAATGTAAGATATATATATGATATAGATATGAATATGCATGGAAGAGCCAAGATTGATTTTTTTGGAATTTTGGCTAGTTTTGGTTTTTCAAAATATTCTTGAGCTTTCGGATTTAATAAATTTTATTAAAGTTGAAAATAATATGTGTTGAATCATATTGAAGCCAAATTATGTATATGATGTATAAGTTTGGCTTCGGATTTTACCAAGAAAATTTAATCAAGTTCAGCTTTCTATTTGGCTAGCTTTCGAGTTTCAAAATTTAGGCCAGTTTGTTTTCAATTTTTTTTTATTATTGAGGCCGAAATTAATATTTGATATATAAGTAATATTAAGACCAAATTATATGTGTGATATATAATTTTTCTTGTTTGAAAGTTTCAAATTTTCTGAAATATTTGATGGTTTGGTTTTTCTAAATTTTGAAGGGTTCGAATTTTTTGAATTTTTTTTGGCTAGTTTAGATTTTCTGAATTTCTGGATGGTTTAGATTTTTGGACATTTTGTCTGGTTAAAATTTTCTAAATTTTGGTTAATTCTGATTGTCTGAAAAATGAGTGTTTAAAATTTTTGGTTTTTAACCTAGCTTTGAAATTTTAATACTTGGCCAAGCTTTGGAATTTTAATAATTTTTTTTTATTTTCTTCTCAGTAGAAACATATATATGTTAAATGACATTGAAGCCCAAATTATATATGTGATATATAATTATTTTGAAATTTTGATGTAATATCGAAAATCGATTTGGATATATATATGATTAGTTTTGGTGTTTGGCCAAAAGGTGTATATTAGATACATTAAGGTGGTAGAAAGTTTGTAACCCGACTCAAAATTTCCATGCATAGTATATTATTTGAAACCCTATTATTTGATTAAATAATAATTTTCATAAATTAATTACATTAATATATTTAAGTGTTAAATATGAATGACAATTATATCTGACATGCACATTATGTGATATTTGAGCATGGTGCATAGTTATAGCCCTCAGCCCAATGTCATTGGATAAATTTTGTATTGGTTTTAAATATGACCTGCGTATTATGCCTTGCTCTATTTTCTAGTTGTAAATTCTTTTCTCATCTAACTCACATCGAATGTAAATTGAGGTTTCTCAAAAGATGTAATAGTTAGATTAGAGATAGGACTAGACTAGGAACAAAGGAGGCAAGGAATTCGTGGCCATACAAGAACAACGAAAAGAGGCAGTTGGAGAACATGCTATTACCCTTAGGTTGACCTTCGGTTTTCTCATTGGCTCGAGAGAACCAATCTAGTTTGGGATTTAACTATGTCACGTTTATTTTGTTGTTATTGTATGAGATGCATGCAATATTTTATTGGTTAAATGCAGGATGAGATCATGATTGTAATAATTAGTTAGAAAATTATGTGATTAATTGGACTAATAATTACAATAACCAATTCAAACAAAATGGTGAGAATTTAACAAATCCCTCAAATGAACATTACGCCTAAGATGCCTTCCAATGCCTAGCACTCGTCGAGGCTTTAATTGATCACGTGTAGGTTTGCCAAAGCAAGGTGCCGTGGTCAATCTTAGTGAGAAATGATAAGATAATAGTAATATTCGATGACTAATTATTATGTCTAAGATGCCTTTCAAGTTGGGTCTTGGTTTATTAGATAAGTTGGAACAAGAGTTTTTCACCCAACTATCCACGAATTGTATGGGATACAATTGACAAGTGTTGTCTACCTAAATAATCGAGTTTTGGATGATTAGCCAAAGCTAACTCAAAAATAGGTCGACATGGATCTTGGCCCATTAGAAAGTTAATTAGATTAATCTTTCCAAATTAATATCGAGGGTTATTAATTTGAACAAAATAGTGGCAGTAACATTTAATAAAAGTCCATATTAAATGTTTGCATTCATGATACTTCTTTTGGATATTTCTATTGTAGATAACCATGGCATCAAACACTAACACTAATACACTATCAACTGCGATCTATTCTTGAGAAGGATAAGTTGAATAGGACAAACTTCTAGAATTAGTATAGGAATGTGAGGATAGTCCTCAAGCAAGAAAAAATATGTATGCCCTAGAGGAACCCTTACAGGTAACCTAAAGGAAAGGTAACTATCGAAGGGAAACGTTTCCATTGCTCTGAGACCGGACATTGGAAGAGAAATTGCAAAGTTTACATGGAGGATCTAAGTAAGAAGAGGAAGGAAAATGAAACTTCCACTTTATCGTCATGGGTATTAGATACTGGATGTGGCTCACACATTTGTGTAAATGTGCACGAACTAAATGAGTTAGGATTTTAGCTAAAGCGAAGTTGACCTACAAGTGGGAAATTGAGCAAGGGTTGCTACATTAAGCTGCGGACATGTGTCTTGAGCTTACCCTGGGCTTGTTTTAGGACTAGATAATTGTTATTATTGTTAGAATATGCCCTAAAGACCAATAATGTGATGATTATGTGGGCATGTATATGTATCATAATGTTTATAATCTATGACAATTTATTACTATGTTTAATTTCATATCTGTATATTATGAATAAATATAATAATATCCTAGAATTTAATTATTCTAAAACAATCCCTAGTCAAGTATTATCATTAAAGGGACAATGATAATGCATTAAAACTAGCATGTGTGATGATTGATGAAATGTGTCTGATATGAGATATCAAGTCAACACATGGGTATATATTAGAGACCTATGTCTGCATCAACTTTGCCATGAGAAATGCTACATGGGTTATTATATGATGTGTCATAAGCATTTCTAATAGTGAAGATGGTGTAAGTAATCCTTAGATTTGAGGTTAGCAGAGATCCCAATTTGAGGAGTTGCATGTTTTGATGCAACTAAATTTTACTCGCAACAGGTGAACTATAAAGTGGCAATTGGATGTGTAATGAATCATGTGGTGGGATCCGAGTGATCAAGATAGAATTTGCCCCTCCTATATAATGGGAGTGATATCTTGGGCCCTTTGATAAAGTGAGACGATAAAATGCATAGTCGTGTTCAAATGAGTTGATATGTGATATCGAGCTCATTTGCTTAGATGTCTCTACTTGGGAACCAAGAGATGCAAATATTGAACTATGCGAGTGTGAAATGCTCCATGGCTCATGTTCAATCAAGATATCTAGGGAAAAGGGATTGAATTACATGGTAACACCTATCACAAGAAAAGTAATGTCGAATTACTAATATTCTTATAACTTGGGTAACATTGATGTGTTGCTAGACACTCCTCAATGTTTATGTCATAAAATAGATTTTATGCCATTTCCAATGTTATAAGGACCTCTGGTCACACACTTAGATGTTATCCAAAAGAAGTATGAAATTCATGTGATAAATTTTGCTTAGTTTAAGAATCCTATTACGAATAGGACTCTAGAAGGTTTCCGATTTAAATCGGTATTTGGTTTTGGTTTCTAAATGGTTTTATTTTGTGTTAATAAATATGAAATAGTTTTGAATGTATTAATTCATGTAATGGCTGAAAATTAGAAGCAAAATATGAATGGAATTCTTCTTTTGGCAACTAATGGAAGTTGGATAGTCCCAAAATACAATAGAACTTGGAGTTCAAGTAAAACTCTTTAGAAGAAGTTTTACCCTAATCTATTTTCTATAAATTTGGAGTCATAATTTCTGCAGCCTCTAATCCTAATGTGTGAATCAAGAACTCATGTTTTTTTGCTGCAAGAAAGCCGAAGCTATTTTTCTTTGAGAAAGAAAAATGCAGAAAAATTTCAGCCAAGAATAACCGAACCTCTCTTCTTGTCTTTAGCAAAATCTCTTGGCCTTTTCTTGAGAAGAATTGCAGTGAGTTTGCAAGCACGTAAGAAGCCTCTTTGCTGTTATTTGGAAGGAAAACAGCTGCTTCTTGTGTGGAAAAACCAAGAAAAACCGAAACTTGGAGAAGCTTCTAAACACGAAAATTGAAAGCAAAGTTCCAGGCTAGCACCAACAGTTCCTTTGCTGCTTCTTCCTTGGTTAATTGTGCGAAAATCTACTTGGGACTTGGTGATGATCATGTGGATATGGAAGTGGCAAAGCTCTGGTGGGGTTTCTTGGGATTCAATGAGCAAAGTCTTCACAAGAAAGAACAAGCTGCGACTAATAACGGTAAATCTCTTCACGGCCAGGTTTGAAATCACTTTGTAAGGATCTTTGGAGGAAATAAAAATTTAAAATTCCACTGTGTGTCATATTTGATTTCCTCCAGTGGTACCAGAGCCACTTCTGAGGTTTCAAATTGGTTTTATGTGAATAACATGTTTATTTTCTTAAATTGTTTATGAATAAGCATGCTGAAAATTTGGCTTATGTGAAGTTGTTCATTAAACATATATGATATGTTTATGTTTATTAAATAATCTAGGATATGATTTAAAGTGTGTTGTATATATATATATATATATATATATATATATATATATATATATATATATATATATATATATATATATGAATATGCATGGAAGAACTAAAATTCAGTTTTCTAGAATTTTTGGTGAGCTTGGGTTTGTCAATTTTTCTCAAGTTTTTGGTTTTGATAAATTTATTAAAATTGAAAATAATATGTCTTGAATCATATTTAAGAGAGATATGTATATGATGCATAAGATTGGCTTGATTTATCTTAGAAAATTTGATCAAGTTTGGTTTTGTGCTTTGTGTTATTTTGATTGGAATGAGAAAATCCTAGCTTTGGCTATTGTAATTTGGGAGGCCAATTTAGTTTCAATCTTATTTTTGAGGCTGAAATTAATATGTGAGATATATATATATAATATTAAGTCCAAATTATATATGTGATACATAATAGTTCTAATTTAAAAGTTTAAACTTTGAAAGGCTTAGATTTCTAAATTTTTAATGGCTCAATTTTCAATTCTTTTGGCGAATTGCACATTATTTTGAATTTGTTTGTATTGGCCAAAATTTAATGTATATGATATATTAAGTCGGGGCCTGAAATATTTGATATATTATTCACAAAATTTTCAATGACCATGTTTGGAGAAAAGGAATACATATGATGTGTTTCATCTTTGGTGAATTAAACATAGCTTGGATTTTGTGACTTGGCCAAATTGATATATGTGATGTATCAAATTGAGACCTAAAATATATATGATATATCAAGTTGAGACCAAAAGGTAATTTTGGCCATATACATATGTATGGGTTTATGGTTTGACCAAAGATATATATGATATAATTTTCACAAATCAATTATGATCAAAGGTTGTGAATGGAATATGTGATATTTCATGTTGTGGCTGAAAATATATATAAGATATAATTTTCACAAATTCCTTATGATCATGGTTGGCGAATGGAGATATGACATGATTGAAAATTAGTTTTGGACATTTATATTTGTTTGGCTTAGGGTAGCCAAATGCATATATTTGACATATCAAATTGAGGTGAAATATACATGTGTTAATTTTGTGTGGCTAAATTTGATATATGTGATGTATCATGTTATGGGTGAAAATATATGAGATATAATTTTCACAAATTTCTAATCGACTAGAATGATCGAAATTTTCATTTTAAACCCGAACCTTCCATGTATAATGTATTGAAACCCTAAAATTTGATTTAATAATAATTGTCATAAATTAATTAGATTAATATATTTAAGTGTTAAATATGGATGACAATTATATGTGACATGCACATTATGTGATATTTGAGCATGGTGCATAGTTATAACCCTAAGCCTAATAGGATTGGATAAATTTTGTATTGGTTTTAAATATGACTGCACACATGTCTTGCTCAATTTTCTAGTTGTAACTTATTTTCTCATCTAACTTCCCTTGAATGTAACTCGAGGTTTCTCTAAAAGATGTAATAGTTAGATTAGAGATAGGACTAGACTAGAATCAAGGTGGCAATCGATTGATAACTAGACAAGAGGAACCAAGAAGGCACTTGGAGAAGATGCCGATACCCTTAAGTTAACCTTATAGTTCTTATTGGCTAGAGAGAATTTTTAGTTCGGGCTATAACTATGTCACATTTATTTTATTGTTCATGTATGAGATGCATGCAATGTATGTTTATTGGTTAAATGCATAATGTGATTATGATTGTAATAATTAGTTAGAAAATTATGTGATTAATTAGACTAATAAGTACAATAACCAATTTATATAAAATGGTGAGTATTTAACAAATCCCTCAAATGAATATTAAGTCTAAGACGCCTTCCAATGCTTAGTACTCGTTAGGGCTTTGATTGACTACGTGTAGGTTTGCCAAAACAAGGTGCCGTGGTCAATCTTAGTAAAACGCACGATAATGGTAGTATCGACTACTAATCATTGGGTCCGACTTAAGCGAGTAGACTCAATAGGATTGAGACCTAGAGGCATAGAGTTAGGCCTTGACTTATTAGGTAAGCTAGAACAAGAGTTGTCTACCTAGCTATCCAAAGTTGTATGGAACACAATTGACAAAGTGTTGTCTACCTAAATAGCCAAGTTTTGGACGATTAGCCAAAGCTAACTCAAAATTAGGTGAAATATGGATTTTGGCCCACTAGAAAGATATTAGCTTTCTCTTTCAAAATTAATATTGAGGATTATTAATTTAAGCAAAATAGTGAGAGTAACATTTAATTAAAAAAGTACATTAAATGTTTGCATTCATGATACTATTTTGCATATTTCATATAGATAACCATGGCATCAAACACTAACACTAATACATTATCAACTGCGATCTGTCCTTGAGAAGGATAAGTTGAATGGGACAAACTTCCTGGATTGGTACAAGAACTTGAGGATAGTCCTCAAGGAAAAGAAAATCGATATGTCCTAGAGGAACCCTTACCTAATGAACCTAGAAGAAAGGTAACTAAGGAAGGAACCACTTCCATTGTGGTGAGACAGAACCTTGGAAGAGAAGGTAAAGTTAACATGGAGGATCTTAAAAGAAGAGGAAAGAAACTTCCACTTTAGGTATTCATGTTATAGAAGTTAATTTATCTACTTCTTCATTATGGGTATTAGATATGAATGTGGTTCACACATTTGTGTAAATGTGCATGAACTAAAAGGAAGTAAGACTTTAGCAAAATGCGAAGTTGACTGCGAGTGGGAAATGGAGCAAGGGTTGCCACATTAGTTGTAGGGACTTATGACTTGAACTTGCCTTGGGGCTTGTTTTAGAACTAGATAAAGGTTATTATGTGCTTTCCATTACTAAGAATGTTATTTCTATTTCTTGTTTAGACAAGATTGGATATTCATTTATAATAAATGACAATGGTTTCTCTTTTATTTAAATGAAATCTTTTATGATAGTGCACAACTAGTTCAAGGGCTTTATGTGCTACATCTTGACATGCCTATCTATAATGTAAATACCAAAAAAGATTAAATTAGATAAATTTAATCTAACTTATCTCTGGCATTGTCGTCTGCGTCATATTAAAGAGAATCGCATTTCTGAACTCCATAAAGATGGACTTATGGACTTATTCCATTTTGAATCGTATGTGACATGTGAATCATGTCATTGGGCAAAATGACTAAAGCCCCTTTCACTAAAGATAGTGAAAGAGGCGGGTGATTATTGGAACTAATACATAGTGATGTATGGACCATTAAATATCGGCTAGAGGTGGTTTTTAATACTTCATTAGATTTACTGATGACTTCAATTGATATGGCTATGTGTATCTTATGAAACACAAGTCTAAATCTTTTGAAAAGTTCAAAGAGTTCAAGAATGATGTACAAAACCAACTTGGCAAAAGTATCTAAGCACTTCGCTTTAATCGAGGAAGTGAATACTTAGCCAAGAGTTTGATGGTATGCGAAGGAGTGTGGGATACTCTTACAACTCACTCATCCTGGAACACTACAATGGAATGGTGTATCCGAGAGGAGAAACCAAACTTTGTTAGACATGGTTCGGTCCTTGATGAGTCATGCAGATCTTCCAAATTCCTTATAGGACATGCTTTACTTACAACTATCTTCACACTAAATCGAGTTCCAAAATCAGTTCAAAAGTCACCATACGAGATATGGACTGGGAAGCATCCTAGTGTGTCTTTTATGAAGGTTTGGGAATCTGAGGCATACATTAAACATCAAATCTCTGACAAACTTGGACCCAAATTTGATAAGTACAATTTTCTGAGTTATCCTAAAGAAACAAAAGGTTAGTGGGAGCATTGTTGTCCTCCTGGTATTATATGTGGATGACATACTGCTTATTGGGAATGACATCCCTTCTTTACAATCAGTAAAGACTTGGTTGCGAAGTTGCTTTTCAATGAAAGATTTAGGTGAGGAAACCTATATATTAGGTATCAAGATCTATAGAGGTAGATCAAAGAGATTGATTAGCCTAAGTCAAAGTACATACATAGATAAGGTGCTAAGAGGTTTAGCATAAGAGATTCTAAGAAATGATTCTTGCCTATGGGGCATGGATTTAATATCTCGAAGAAGCAGTATCCTTCGACAAAAAAAAAGAAAACACATGAGTAAAGTTCCATACGCATCGGCTATTGAATCAATCACGTATGCCATGTTATGTACTCGTCTCGATTTCGTATGCTTTGAGAATAATGAGCGGATATCAAGTAGATCTTGGAGACGTCGGTGGATCACTATCAAAAATATCCTTAAGTATTTGAGAAGGACTAAGGATACATTCTTGATATATGAAGGTGAGGAAAAGCTCAATGTAACTAGTTATCTTGACACAAGCTTTCAAGTGACAAGAATGACTTTGATCACGGTCAAATTATGTGTTTTGCCTAAATAGTAGTGATGTGAGCTAAAAAGTTCAAAGTAGGTCATAGTAGCCGATTCTCTGGTGAGGTCGAGTATATGATTGTTTGGGAAGAAGCAAAAGAGGCTATTTGGATCAAAAGTTCATAACCAAACTTGGAGTTCTACCTAAAATTGCCGATCCAATTGAGCTCTATTGTGACAACAATGAAGCCATTGCATAGGGTAGATAACCCAAATCTCACTGATCCAAACATATACTTGGCACTTCCATCTCATTGAAAGATGATTGAGAGAGAAGATTTGAAGATATGCAAAATACTAACCGATGATAACATCAACGACCCATTCACAAAGTCTACGATGCGGTAGAGACATGATCGTCATGCTAGATCATTAGTCATTCTTGATATGGTGATTGGTTTTAGTGCAAGTGGGAGTTTGTTGGATTATACCTAAAGACCAATCATGTGATGATTGTTTGGGCGTGTATATGTATCATAATGTTTATAATCTATGGCAATTTATTATTATGTTTAATTTCATATATCGTATTATGAATAAATACAATAATGTCCCTAGAATTTAATTACTCTAAAATAATCCCTAGTCAATTATTATCATTAAAGGGACAATGATAATACATTAAGCTAGCATGTGTAGTAGTGATGAAATGTGTCATGATATCGATATCAAGTCAACACATGGGTACATGTTAGAGACTTATGTACTACATCAACCCGCCATGAGAAATGCTACATGGGTTATCATATGAAGTGTCATAAGCATTTTTAATAGTGATGATGGTGTAAGTAATCCTTAGATTGGAGGTCACAAGAGATGCCAACTTGAGGAGTTGCGTGTTTTGATGCAACAATGTTACTCGTAACAAGGTGAACTATAACAGTGGCAATTGGATGTGTAATGAATCATGTGGTGGGATGTTGAGTGATCAAGATAGGATTTGCCCCTGGTAACATCTATCACAAGAAATGTAATGTCGAATTACTAATATTCTTATTACTTGGGTAACATTGATGTGCTGTTAGACACCACTCAATGTTTATGGCATGAAACAGATTTTTATGCCATTGCTAACATTATAAGAACCTATTAGGTCACACACTTAGATCGTATGAAAAAGAAGTATAAAATACATGTGATGAATTTTGGTTAGTTTAAGAATCATATTACAAATAGGACTATAGAAGGTTTAGATTTAAATCGGTATTTGGTTTTAGTTTAAATTGTTTTATTTTTGTTAATAAATATGGAATAGTTTGGATGTATAAATTCATGTAAGGGCAAAAAATTAGAAGTAAAATAAGAATGGGATTCTTATTTTGTCAACTAATGGAATTTGGAAAGCTGAAATTTAGAAAGTTCCAAAATAGATTAGAACTTGGAGTTCAAGTAAAACTCTTTAGAAGAAGGTTTACCCTAATTTGTTTTCTATAAATCTGGACTTATGATTTAGCACCTCCAACCCTAATGTGTGAATCAAGTACTCACATTTTTCTGCAAGAAGAAAGCCAAAGCTATTTTTGTCCGAGAAAGAAAAATTATGCGAGAAAATTTCCAGCCAAGAATAACCCACTACAAGAAAAATGGACTTTAGTGACGATGGAATATCGCTACTAAAAGTCGCCATTACAAAACCGCTTAGTGATGAAAAAATGGTTCGTCACTAGGTCGTCACTAATGCTCCGTCACTAAAGGGTTTTAGTGACCGAAACAAAAAAGTCGTCACTAAATGAGTGGCGTTAGTGACGACTTGAAGATGTGACAAAAATTAGTGACGGAAAAAGTCGCCACAAAAAGGGGAAAAAGTCACTAAAAGTTAAGAATCGCTACTAATTGAGCACGCTTAGTGACGAAATTTAGTGACGAAAAATTTTCGTCATTGAAACTATTTCGATCGGGCCAAGGATTGTGACGGTTTAGTAGCGGAAAAAAGTCATCACTAAAAAAAACCTTGGTCAACTCTTCTGTGACAAACCAGTGACGATATGTTTTGTCGTCACTAAATGGTTAGGGACGACTTTAAGTTTGTCACAAAAAATTTGTTGGCGAATGCCATTTTGTGACAGAAAATTTTGACGTCCTTTTGCATTAGTGATGGAAAAATCTCGCTACTAAAAATTCGTTCGCAAATGAAATTAGTGACAAAAAAAATTTGTCACTAAATAGTGTTATTAGTGACAATTTTAACCGAAGCTATAATATTGTATTTTTCAATATTTTATCACTAATAACATCAATATATTGATTGTGACATTATTTATCCTTTTAATAAAAACATCGTCGACGCTAAAATGTAACAAAAGCAATCATACTAATCATTCAACATTCACAACCTATATGAAGAAAGACACAAAAGATAAACTTGTGCATTGCAAAAGATAACATTTCCTTTCCCAATATACAAGAAAATTAAAGTCAAATATCCTAGTTGTACCAATTAGAAAAAAACATTATTCAAACACCTTACACCACACAAAATAGTAATGTACACATAATTCCCTTGGCATTCTAAAAAAAGAAGCAAAAGAAATGACTTAGACTCGATGTGCCATTTGGTGATGCCTTTAATCTATGGATGCTTGGCTATATGTGGTGGTGGTTGCATCATTGTGACGAGAAAAGAAAAAGCACTCAATGTTATAAATTCAATCCAATCCAATTGCAAATATGACTAGCTACGAAAGTAACACCCCAAAACTATACATCTCATGACATAGTACAATTCATCGTAATGAATGATAATCATCATACTACATTTTCCACCAATCACATTTAATGGAAATAACCACGCAATCCATCACGTGACATAATACAAAACCACAAATCGAAAATCATACTCATAAACCGCAATCTACTTTGGTCCGTAAACTTGATCCAGAAAACTAGTCGCATTCTACTTCAATCTCAAAAATTAGAAAACATAAGCAAAAATAACTCACAACTCACAACACTTGATCTAGAAAACTTAGAAAAACACCCCAAAATTAGTTCAGAAAACCACAAAATGAGCCGTAAAAACAAAACACTCATACAACTAAAATGAACACTAAAAAACACAGAGATAAATACTTTAGGCCAATTCAATCCAGAAATAACCAAAAAAACTAGAAAAATCTGTCGGCATCTACTTGGTCAATACTCAATTCAATCCAGAAAAACTAGAAGCGTTTGTCGATTCTATTGCAAATTCGATTCAACCAAGAAAATATCGGAAAAAAGGCAAAAACAATCACCACAACACTTCGCCAATTCGAATCGAAATAGCCAAAAAACACCAAAACAATCGAGAACAAGCAAAAGAAGCCAAATGCTAAAGCTCACCGAAAAAGCCAAAATAATTGAAGATTCATGCAGAAAGCACCCAAATACTTCAAGCCAATCGATTCGGAAAAGCCACAAAAATCGCCATCTACTTCAAGTGAGTTCACCCAATTCATCTGCATAAACACCCAAAAATCACCTCATTCATCATTCTACTTGATCCAGAAAAATCAACAAAATCAAGAAATCGATGCAATATTTCATCCCAAAAATCAGAAAAAATCAGAAAAACCCATAAAATCAATCTAGACACAATCGTAAAATTAACGAAAGACACATAGCAACATGCTTTAGGCCAATTCATCTAAAAAACAAAAAAAAAAAAACTGAAAAATTAGTCGACATCTACTTCAAGTTCGAGCCAATTCAATCCAAAAACCAAAAATTAGTCACATTATACTTCATACTTGATCCGATGAATTCAGCCAAAAGTGATATAAAGATTACAACTGGTCATTTGTTTCCAATCGAAAATAATCAAGAATTGGTACCCTAAAGTTGTTGCCACTTATCCTTCTACACAATTTTGAAAGCCAACCTTCAATTGCATTATTCATAGTTTTGGATCAAATGTCGCTTTCAAGCGATTCTCTTCTATTTTTAAGGTCACGAAAGCTGAAAATTTTCCATATAATGATCAAACACCTCTATGACAAAGGTACATATGAAAAAAACCATTAAGTGCATAAATAACCCAATTTAAGCATAACCCATTAATATCAATAAACTGCATAAAAATCCCACAAATTCACAACTTCAATCCACTTTAAAAACAACAATAAACCCAAAACAGAAAGGAACTTTACGATACAACAATTTGCCTTATATTCAGAGTCCATACAAGAAATGCAATTTTATTTCATCCAAACACAAAAAGATGGCTAATTTTCATTACCTCTTATTCACATAGTCGTTTTATTTCCAACAAGGACAATGATGACATCACCGCTCTCTTAGTGCGAACCTCCTCAATCCACTTTGAAGTGTTCAGAAAGATTGCCGGCCTAAACCCCAAAAATCACACGATTACATCAAATGGAATATAACACCATCAACATTATAAGGCTAAAGAAGTTATGAAGTAGAAGTACAAACTTGAATCGTTCTTGTCCAAAGAGTATCCTTACTCCAACATTATAGTTCATTCAATTACAAACCAATTTGATAATACTAGGCCATCAACATGAGATATTGTGAGATAAACCAAGTATACAAAACATGGAATCATTTGTGTAAGGTGCGAACAAGGTGTTCAAGTAAATCTAGGTGAACATTCTTACAATCCAACTATTGGATAGCACATTCCAGCAATGTAGGTAATCAGCAAAAAGAGAAAAAAAAAGTCAGCTTTGAACCTTAGGCACCAATGCGGAAAATTACAAAAAAAATCAGAAAATTCACGCCCAATTCTTGTAGCTGCAGAATTTAAGAATCAAATGCACTTTAGCAGCTCACCCTTTTAATCCCATCTTTTTCCTACATAAAGTTTTTGGATACTGCTTATATATAGATTATTTTACTAAATATATTTTCCCTTACAGCTAGAATCAAATTACTTACATTCTCCTCTGCATCTTGTATATCAAATTTTCTATCGATTGCGTTTTGTTTCAGATATTTGTCCGTCCGGTAAGATTAGAGGTGAATTTCTCATTTTCATTCAATCAAACCTATTTCCAAGTCCATTACTTGGCCTCTTATTTCTTCCTATTAATCAAAACAAAAAGTTAGTAAATCCAAAATATAAAAATGCAAAATAGGAAAAGTCGACATGTTGACCAGAGAGTTGAGGTAGAATAGATAGAATGTTTTACATCTGTAAACTAAAATTCACAAACATGAAAAGCTATAAAAGATGTCGAGAAGGCTTTACAAGATAAAATCACAATCCGTAGAAACCAAGATTGTGCTTAAACAATAAGACGCAGTAAAGTAACACCAAAAGGCAACATTACGAAAAAATTTACGACTCGTCATTATAGCATGAGGACGACAAAAGTAATTCATATGCGTGAACAAAACCAACTAAATGAGAACAGTAGTGTAAATAGGCCAGAGAGAAATGTCAATCATAGACAATTAGATGATATCATACTTTGAGTGTAATCCATGCTTGCCTACTTGATAAATCAAATTTACAAATCAGAACCAATTTCACTTGGGTACATCATACCATGGTTGCAAGTTGTCGGTCACTAGTCACTCGTAAAGTGCGCCCTCGGATAACCAACATGAGGCATCAAGTGAGTTTGAAGTCCGATGACCGCTCATCTTTAGAATCTTCATTGTCATCATTAAAATTATATTTGTGTGTAAGGCAAACCAATAAGTAGCTCATGCAATAAAACTGAGCAATAGGAAGGAAATGGATATTGAACTGGCATATGATTACAGAAGTTCTTTGTTTGGAAATAAAAAGTGAAATCAAACATAGATGTGAATGTCTATTTACAAAATTTGAATCAACATCACGCATCAGCTACCTGAAGACTTAATTAATCTATAGAAGGTAGAAGCTTCTGCAATGACAGAGTTAGATATATCAAGATAACCACTCATTTATGACTTAATTGAAATACAGCATCAATTCCTTCACACTTTACATATCACATCATCAATGCAGGCAACATCCTAACTCCCTTTTCTCCTCTCTTTCCGGTCAATAAAGTCTCATTAGTCATTACCAAATAATTACATAAAAGAACAGCTATATGTTAGCACACCTCAAAATGAGTTCATCACAAGCGAATCTCCGCACAACCATTGCTTTATCATAGAGATGATTGTCAATCTACAAGTCTTTATCTGACACTCGCATAACAAATGCCCTTGAAACTCCATTCTTGTCCTTTGAGTTTGGAACTTCTCTGTTCTTTGACTTCAAAACTTCTCTGCACAATTTCAAACATCAGAATGCATTTTCTGATACCCAATGACCAGAAAGGCTCGCAACACAAAATGAGTACATGCAAAAACATACCCGGCATCAGTCTTAGTAGAAGATGAGGAAATCTTTAAAGAATGAGTCAGCTTGTTTTCAAGTCCATTAAGCTCCAAGAGAAGATCATCAAGTTTAGACTTTAACAAAATTACTTACGCCAAATGAATAAAACTATCCTTCTTGATATATCAAGCAGTCTTGGACTCAATGAAATGTAAATAATAATTACAGAAACAGAACTGCAGAGATGCTAATACAATCACAATAACAAGGAGCTAAACATCTAATCAATCCAGTTAAATCTTTCCAAGAGACCAGTGAAAAGTCAGTCCTTGGAAAAACTTACTTTCTTTTTTATTTTCCCACTAGGAAGACGCTTTACTTCTTCTTGATTAGAGGCTGAAGAACCTACAGCAACCAAAGGCAGGAAAGGGCAAAGAAGAAATAATTAGGTGACGACCACAGCAAATCTTAGATCCAATATGAAATAAAGAGCTGTAACATAAGCATAAGCATCATTTTAACTTATAAACCATTCGATCCATAACTACAAGAAGATTGAAACTTTGACATGAAAACACGGAGTACTTCTTATCATATGCTACAAATGCTACAAACAGTTGAAAAATCACACTTAGAATTGACGTAATGATGAATCTTATTAGTATAATACACAACCTCTAACAAAAGGATAGGAAACCAAATACTATTTAACGGTACCAAAGCCCATCGATTAAGTTCAGGCTCAAAACAACCAAAAAAACACCAAAACAATCCAGAAACAAGCAGAAAAAACCAATGCTACAAGCCAATCTAGTCCAAAAAAAGCCAAAAATAATTGAAGATTCAGTGCAGAAACAGCCAAATGCTTCAAGCCAATCCAGTCCAGAAAAGCCAGAAATAGTGTGTGTTGAATTACTAGCGACATCATTCCCTGTCGCCAAGGACAAGAAGTTCATCTGTCACCGCAGCATGGCTAATAACTGTTATGGTACCAAAAACTGCAGCATACCAGAACAAATTGCACCAAATATCTGCAACATTTGAATAAATTCTCATCAAATTGCTCTCATAGCTTGGAAAGAAAACTCAGTCATCGAGTCTTGAAGCACAAGAGATCTTACATGGCCTTCCAGCAAGGATTCTTCAAGAAAAGCAATAATGATGAGAACAGCAGCAAAGCCGCCAGAGACAAATGAGATGAACTTCGCAACAATAGAAATCTTAGGTGAAGGAAATTGCTTTAAATATTCAGAAGCATGAACAACACTGTTATTAATTCGGTGCTTGAAAAAATGGTCAACCTGAACAACAAAGAAAAAGCACATCACTGATGCAAGCACCTGTGAAAACAGATTTGCATATCTGAGTCCTAAAAAGATACTAATTATCCCAAGATAAGGTGCCAGAGCTAATAGACATAGCTACACAAGCATTTTTTCTTTCTTTTTCTCCTTCCTTATCAGAACCAGGGAACATAAAATCTTTTGCAATAGCCTAGATATCAATTTTGTAAAATGATAATGTAACATCACATGCAAAACAAGAGAAGGAGGGGGGTTTTTTTTTTTTTTTTGGGGGGGGGGGGGGGCCAGTTTGCCAAGACAATCACAAAACATTATGACAGTTCCCCACAACCCCAACCCGGAAAAAGAAAAACAAAGAGAGAGAGAGAGAGAGAGAGATAGAAGAGTTGAACTATGAGATTGAAACAGAGAGAGAAGAGTTGATAAATATGAGATTGAGAGAGAGTTTTGAAAATATGAGATCAATACTCTTCATCTGATAGATGCTCAGTTTTGTTGGAATGTTCTTGAAGAAACGTTATGAACTGAATTTTTAACTTGTCCACAGCAGGACTGTGCCCTTTAATTAGCAAATGTTCTAAAGCTTCCCATCCTTATCATTCAGCCATTGCCAAAAATAATAATAATAATAAAAGAAAAAGACACTAAAAATTCAGTCCAAGCCAAATCAGAAATTATATCATTAATTAAGACCAGGAAAGTACCACATAGCAAGTAAAACCAGTAATCAGTATGACACAGCCAATCCAAAATTTAAGACAACAAACTTAATACGGTTTTCTAAAATCCAAAGAAGCATTACTTTGACACAACTTTGGGTGTAAGAAGTCTATTGAAAAAGATGAATAGAATGATTAACAAATTATATTGAGTCAGAACATTAGTACTTCAGCATTTAGGCCTCTCTGGAACTTCAATTGAAGGTTGGTTAGATAAATAATCTAATTTCAGTGATATATTTAACTGTGGTATTTACCATTTCTAGTGTCTTGTCTCCAAGCCAAATTAAAGTTCCTTCCATACGTTGGATTATTCAACAAGGAAAATGTTATATTCGGGACAAAAGGTGAATCATAGGCAAAGTAGAAATAGATTTATAATGGCTGTAAAAAACAAATTCCATCTCTTCTGAACATATTTGAGTAAAATTTCCTAGAACTCAAGTGTCTTTTTTGACAGTTGAATGATGCAATATATTACTAGGAATGATGCCTAAATGCTTGTAAAGCTGATTCCTAAAGTTCCCTTTTCTCAATCAAATCCATGCAGTTTTTCCTATTCTCACATACTAGATTGGATACTAATAGTTGCTTAGGTGCATTTTAATCCTTGAAGCTATCATACATATGTGCTGATCCAGCAACTCAGTGTTCTATCATCCACCAAATGTTATTAGTGTTCTCCTCCAAACTATTTTTTTGTCAATCATAAACACATATTTCCTGGCGGATGCTGTACAAAGAAGCTGACACAAGGATTCAAATATTAGCAACTTCAAGAAAGGCCAAGAGGCCCCGCATGCAGAAATATTTTCAGTTCTTGTCTCTCTCTCAAACCATAAATTCCCAATTTTACACTTTCAATTACCTACTCACCTTTCTGCCAGTGGAAAAACTAGCACAAAACAGAAGTAAAGAGAAAAAAGTACCAGAACCAACAATAGAAGAAAGAAGAGACGCAGCATCCCCACAATATTTCAAGTGAAAAACAGTACCTCATTGAATTCCCTAAATATCCACTTTGAAAGATTTGACCATCTTCGAGATGATGCTGTACTTGGATGATTATAGAATTGTTCAGCATGCCTCAGAAAGAGATAGACCAGCATGAATATGACAAGAAAAGGTGAAAGCAGAAGCATTGCAAGGCCTACTATCATGAGCCTTTTCTTCAGTGTTTTGGGATCAGAAATAAATTCACTTCGGATGCGAAAATTTCTGTGCGACAACAGGATTTGAAGTTCAGAAAAGAGTAGTCAAATTTGAAAAATAAAGATTTTTCCACTTTTCACCCAAACCAACTCCTTGTAGTTCAGAATGTTTAACAAGCAAAAGAAACCAACATGTAACAAACATCATCAGCCATTGGGAAATGCAACAACAAATAAGCATAAATATGTAGTGGCTGAAATCTTTCCATTTCAATGCATCTCAACTATAAAATTTGTTGTATCCCCAAAGCATTCTGCCATCATTTCATAACACTCATCGAGAGTGAGGTGCATGTTTCACTCTGTTGCAATGCTCAGCTCAAGCATTGGATTCAGAATTATGCTGAAAGCTTTGGCTAGCAATTTTCAAACATGGAATAGAGAACTACATTTTGCCTCAAAGTTATAATTAAACCTCAAGTACAACATAAAATAAAACCAATGAAGATGCCTTATAAGCTGTGCATAATTGAACATCTTCACTCATGTATCAACTAAAGAATCAAGTTCCTATATATTCACACCCTCCTAACAGTAAATAAAAAATAATATAGAACTGCATTGAGGGTCAATACTCCTTTACATATAACTAAGCAAGTCTCATTGATTTTTTTTCTCTTGTTTTTTGGGAGTAGGAGGTGAGAAGAACACACCGGTCAAACATGCTCTGCAGTATACACCAATTCAAGGTCCACTCAAGGGTTTTCGTGGGTATTAACTGCTGCCACACACCGTTGGGACCAAATTTTACAGCTGGACCAGCACCAAGGACCCACGAAGGAATAGGAAAAGCAAGGACACCCTTGTTAAGCATTCCAATCAAGTAATTCTCCTTTCGCATCAAACGCATCACTACATCATGAATAGAAAGATCCTTGACCACACATAACTGCTGTGAATTTTGTGTCTGAACAACCTTTTCAAGAATCAATGCCCAAGGCAAAGTATGTATTTCATTATCAGTCACATGCAGACTGCAGAGAGATGCAAACAAAATATATATATATCAAGAACCAGCATTGCACTATGAGAAAGCACCTTGTTATTCATTACATAACAAAAGAAAATCTAAACAGTAAAATGTCTGCATCGAGAAATAGACGCACACGGGGAGAGAGAGTGAACCCCAAGAAGAAAACCATTTAGCACCAATTGAGGTAATTGAACAAGATATAGCATGTATCCACAATTATCAATATCTTTTCAATTTAATTTTGTAATTAAGATTTGTAAATACCTATTGTAGTAAAGTCCTGAATTTTCAGGGTTTCCTTCAACTGTGCAAAGAACCTCAAGAAACAAAAGATCCAGTACACAAAGAATATTCCCAAATAAACAACAATTATAGCTTTTGTCAATGTAAAAGGTATCAAGGGATGCTTGATGGAGCGACCTCCTTGCCTTGACAACGAGCTTGGGGCAGTGAGAAGAGCTCTATGGCGAAGCTTCAAGCGGCGAGAGAGCGGCAGCAAATGATGGGGCAATGAGGCCAAGGTAGCTTTGGCGGTGGATGAAGCTGGCAATGAGAGAGAGGTGGCGAAAATTGGGGTGGTGAGAGGGAGGCGCCGGAGAGTTAGCCGATGAGGGAATTCAGGAAAGGGCAAAAATGGGAGGGGGTGGCCGGCTGATTGAGACAGAAGTGTTTGGGTTTCACAAGCTCCCAAATGTGTTTTGTGTAAAATGACTTGGAAGAGATGAAGTTTGGGCAGAGAAACTTTTGGCGTTAGATTGAAAATTTGACTAGGTGTTGGCAAAAGTAAAAAACATTTTGAGCGTCAATTTTCCCTCTTAACAAATTCATTTTCCCTCATTTTGTTTTTTAAGTATTCAAACTTTTTATTTAATTATTAATTATTAAAAAATCTTTACTTTTTTTAATCAGTCATTAATTTTTCACTTTACAATACTATGTTAGTTTAATAAAATTTTGATTTAAATTTTTTTAAAATTTTAAATTTTGAATTGCTAATTAGTTATTAAATGGGAAAAGTGAATTTTTTTAAAAAAAATTTAGAGAAAAAATAATATTTACATTTCTATGTTGAGATTGAAGAAATTAGGTATATTAAAAATATGTGTATATACGCACTAAACTACTTATACTTTGTAATGATTACTTTTATTATAACTATATAACTACTATATATATGTATTAACTACTTATACTATAGATTTTAGTCCTAACTATATATGTATATATAGATACTCCTCTGTCCTATAAAAGAAAGAGCTGAGTTTTTCAAGAAGTGTTTGTCTCAAAACATAATTGAGTTTCAAAAGTCAAAACTGATCATTCAACAAAATATCCAAACTACTCAATGAGATAGATTACATTAAAGGGGTGTATGACATATAATACCTTTAATGAGAAAATTAGTGATATAAAACGGTTGTACTTCCATTTGATTGACTAAAAAGAAAAAGTTGTATATTAGTGAAACCGAACTCCTTTTTGGAGCAAAAGAATATAACTGTATAACTATTTACTACTTTTGTTATACATTATACGGATAACTATATATGTACATGTATTAATCACTACTTGTGTTGTAATATTACATTAGTGGCTTTAATTAGTTTGAAACTATATATTTTTAATTCCTAATTTTCTTATAAAGAAATATAGTTCGTAATAAATATCAAAACTTTTGATTACCATTAATCAATAGTTTATTTTAACACACACAAAACGTATGTGTGCCAATTCATAAACTTCAAGGTGTTATAGTATAATTATTTTAAATTAAAAACCATAAAATAAATAAGCTAATAAATCTCAACCCAATGAAGAATATGCTTAGTGCAACTGTTATTCTTTACTAAAAAAAAGCCAACTAGTATCCTTGTGATACGGCTGAGTGGTAAGTCCCAAGTCTAATCCTTATATAAACTGTGGCCCAATTAGTTTAATCCAAAACATTTTATTTAATTTATTCCAAATTATATGTCCCAATGCATATCTTGTTATTAAAATTTATAACATTCAATTTCGTTATATATATACCAAAGCAAATATTTTATATCTCCATATTTAATAATATTATACACTAAAATACAATTTTGAGCCATTTCTTGTTAGTCAAATGTCAGAGCAGTCTTGTTCTTAATGAGGTTGTGGCACCTGTGGTTTGAGCCAAATTTAATTAAAATAGTGAAAATATTATACATTTTCTCCCTCTCTCTCCATCTCAAAAAAATGGCTAATTTAGTAAAACTTCTTATTAGTTATAAACTATGACTACAACAAACATAATTAATAATATTTTTAAACCCAGTTCGTACGTCAAACTAGTAAACTAATTGGTTCTTGAGGTGCTTATTACTACTAACAAAATTATATATTTAAAGTGATTAAACTTATATGTGTAAATTCATATAATGTAGTCAAATTCATATATATATGCGTAAATTCTCGAGTTGATAGTGTATCTACAAACAAATACTCTATTCGTACGTCAACTAATGTTGGCAAATGCATATATATTTGGGTGTTTTAGTATAATTATTAAAAATTAAGAATTATATTTTTCAAAAGTTAACTTCGGCCCAATAAGTAAATTACATAGCCCAATTCTTAAGTAAACAAAAATGAAGGCCAATCCTTATATCAGTTGTGGCTCAGTAATTTAGTAAAAACAAACCCAATCCTTATATAAGTTGTGGCCCAAGCAATTTAGCTCAAAACAAGCCCAATCATTTATAAGTTGTGGCCCAAGTAATTTAGCCCAAAACATTTTATCTACTCTATCCCAAATTAATTAGTTTAACACATATATTTTTTTATCAAATTTATAATATTATGTTTTATTATACACTAAAATAAATTTTTCTATCTCCATATGTAATAATATTACACATTTAAACCCTA
This sequence comes from Gynochthodes officinalis, assembly GCA_020080225.1. Taxonomy (NCBI): domain Eukaryota; kingdom Viridiplantae; phylum Streptophyta; class Magnoliopsida; order Gentianales; family Rubiaceae; genus Gynochthodes; species Gynochthodes officinalis. The sequence goes on along the minus strand of JAIQDA010000034.1, from coordinate 487,288 downwards.
TGTATAAAAAAATGAATTAATAGATTACAACTATTTTCTTTTCATTTCACTTTTACTAATTAAATTTTCTTTTGCACCAAAAATTATTTTTATAATGCGCTAAAAAAATTTCTATTTTTAATTACTGATATTTCACACATATACATATAATCAAGAATTTAATTAAAATAATATATCAATAGCGGGTTTAGGCCTTAACCAATCCCTCAAGTTAGATACTTTGTGTTAACGCATGTCTATTTAAGCCTAGTATTTTTATGGACACTAATGTAATATGTTAATTGGGGATTTCCACTTTAATACAATTAGTTTGGTTTGGAAAAAAAGAAGCAATTAGTGAAACAATTGCGTCACTAAAACATATTCCCATTAGTGGCGAAAAGATATCGTCACTAAAAGGTATTAAAACTTAGTGACGATAAAATTTCGTCACAATGATTATTTTAGTGGCGATAATGAATGTCGTCCTTTGAATTCTCGTCACTAATTACGACTATTTTAACGGAAAGTTTCCGCCACACTCTTTAGTGACGACTTTTTATGATTCGTCACTAAAAATTGGGAGTAGACAAAAAATTAGTGACGATAAAAGTTTTGGTCACTAAAGGTGATATTTAGTGATGATATTTTTTTTCGTCACTAGAAATTCCGTCACTAAAGGGGGGTTTTTCTTGTAGTGACCGAACCTCTCTTCTTGTCTTTAGCAAAATCTCTTGACCATTTCTTGAGAAGAATTGCAGCCAAGTTTGCAAGAACATAAGTCTCTCTCTTGCTCTTTAGAAGGGAAATACCACTTCTTGTGTGGGAAAAAGCAAGAAAAACTAAAGCTTGGAGAAGGTTCTAAACACGAAAATCGAAAGCAAAGTTCGTGCTAGCACCAACGGTTCTTTTGCTTCTTCCTTGGTTAATTGTGTGAAAATCAACTGGGACATGGATACAATTGTGTGTATACCATAGAGGCAAAGCTCTACTGGTTTTGCTATGATTTGACAAGCAAAGTCTCACAAGAAAAACAATCGCTCTGCAGTAAAGGTAAATCTTTTCACAACCGGTTTGAAATCACTTTGAAGGATCCTTGGAGGAAATAAAAAAATTTTAAAATTTTTGCTTGTTGTATTTGATTTCCTAAAATTATGTGCCTCCATTACTAAGAATATTATTTCTATTTCTTGTTCGGACAAGATTGAATATTAATTTATAATAAAGCTAGTGGTTGCTCATTTTATTTAAATGAAATCTTTTATGGTAGTGCACAACTTGTTGAATGACTTTATCTTCTAAATCTTGACATGTCTGTCTATAATGTGAATACAAAAGGATTATATTAGATAATTTTAATCCAACTTATCTTTGGCATGGTTGTCTAGGCCATATTAACGAGAATCGCAATTCCAAACTCCATAAATATGGACTTTTGGACTCATTCGATTTTGAATCATTTGAGACATGTGAATCATTTTATTATGCAAGATGACTAAAACCCTTTTCACAAAACAAGAATGAAAGGGCAAGTGATTTATTGGATTTATTGGATCTAATACATAATGATGTATGTGGACCAATAAATACACAAGCTAGAGGTGGTTTTAATACTTCATCACATTTACTTATGACTACAGATAGATAGGGCTATGTGTACCTTATGACACACAAAGTGCGAATTGTTTGAAAAGTTTAAAGAGTTCAAGAATAAAGTATAAAACCAACCATAAGAGTATCAAAACACTTCAATTTGATCGAAGAGGTGAATACTTAAGCCAGGAATTTGATGACTATGTAAAGGAGTATGTGATAGTTTCACAACTCACTCCTCTGGAACACCACAATGGAATGGTGTATTCGAGGGGAGAAAATGAACTTTGTTAGACATGGTTAGGTCTATGACAAGGCATGTGGATCTTCCAAGTTCCTTCCGGGACATGCTCTACTTACGACCACTTTCACATTAAACCCGTTCCATCTAAATCGGTTCAAAAGACACCATATGAGATGTGAATAGGAAGTGTCCTAGTATGTCTTTATGAAGATTTGGGGATATGAAGCTTATGTTAAACGTCAAGTCTCTCAAGAACTTGGACCCAAATCTAATAAGTGCAATTTTGTGGGGTATCCTAAAGAAACAAAAGGTTAGTATTTCTATAATCCCAATGAGAACAAAATATTTGTAGCTCGGATCGGTATCTTTTAAAAAAAGAGTTTATTTGTAGAAAATCTAGTTGGAGACAAATAAAACTTGAAGAAGTTCAACAATCACAAAATCGCATGAACTTAATGAGATGGAAATTGAGCAAACACCACAAGCAGTTGTGGATCAAGTACTGCTCAAGAGACACAAGCCCGATAGGTCCACTAAGATTCATTGTGAGCCACAGAGATATGGATTTCTAATGGCTCAAAATGGTGGCGTCTTGCTAATGGATCAAGATGAGCTTACGACCTATCAAGAAACTACAACGATCCATTTATGGGTTGAAGCAAGCTTCTAGAAGTTGGAATCTACAATTCGATGATGCAATCAAATAGTTTGGTTTGATCAAGACGAAGATGAACCTTGTGTCTACAATAAGGCTATTAGGAGAAATGTTGTCTTCACAGGTATTATATGTGGATGATATACTATTTATTGGGAATGACATCCCTTCATTACAATATGTAAAGATCTTGTTGGGAAGTTACTTTTCAATGAAAGACTTGGGTGAGGCAACCTATATATTAGGTGTCATGATCTATAGAGACAGATCAAAGAGATTGATTGGCCTAAATCAAAGTACATACATAGATAAAGTGCTAAAGCAGTTTAGTATACAAGAATCTAAGAAAGGGTTTTTGTCATGGGGTATGGAATTACTCCCTCAAAGGAACAGTGTCATTCGACATAAGAATAGAGATAATGCATGAGTAAAGTTCCATATACGTCAGCTATTGAATCTATCATGTATGCCATGTTATGTACTTGTCCGATATCTTGTACTCTTTGAGCATGACGAGTAGATATCAAGTAGATCCTTAAGTATTTGAGAAAGACTAAGGATATATTCTTGATGTATGAAAGTGAGGAAGAGCTCAATGTAATTTGTTACAGATGCAAGCTTCCAAATCGACAAGGATGACTTACGATCACCATCAAGTTATGTGTTTTGCTTAAATGGCGGTGTTGTTATCTTGAAAATTTCAAAGCAGCTTGATAGTTGATTCTATGACAGAGGTTGGGTATATCGCTTACGATGCGTGAAAGAAGTTGTTTGGATAAAAATTCATAAGCTGAACTTGGGGTTGTACCTAACATTCCGATCCAATTGAGCTCTATTGTGATAACAATTGCACAAGCTAAAGAGCCCAAATCTCACCAACGATCCAAACATATACTTTGGTGCTTCCTTGGATCATTGGAGAGAAGATGTGAAGCTATGCAAAGTATCAATTGATGATAACATCACTAATCCATTGACAAAGCCTCTGATGCAGCAGAGACATGATCATCACACTAGATCATTAGGCATTAGAGATATGATTGATTGGTCTTAGTTCAAGTGGGAGTTTGTTGGATTATTCCCAAAGGACCAATCATGTGATGATGATTTACGTATATATTGTATCATAACGTTTATATTTAGTGGCAATGATTGTTATGTTTATTTACGTATTAGCGTTTAATGAATAAATGTGATAATGTCCCAATAATTTAATTGTTCTAAAATTATCCCTAATCAAGTATTATCATTAAAGGGACAATGGTAATGCATTAAAACTAGCATGTGTAGTGATTGACGACATGTGTCATGATATGAGATATCAAGTCAACACATGGGTACATGTTAGAGAACATTGTACTAGATCAACCCGCCATGAGAAATGCTACATGGGTTATTACATGAAGTGTCATAAGCATATGTCATAGTTATGATGGTGTAAGTGATCCTTAGACCTGAGAATATTAGAGATCTCAAGATGAAGAGTTTTATGTTTTGATGCTACTAAACGTTACCTATAAAAATGTGAACTATAAAAATAGCAATTGGATAGGCAATAAATCATATAGAGATGTTGAATGATCAAGATAGGATTTGTCCCTCCTAAGTAATAGGAGTGATATCTTTAAGCCTCTTGATCAAGCAAGATAACAAAATGCATGGCCGTCTTTGAAATGAGTCGATATGTGATATCGAGCTCATTTGCTTAGATGTGTCTACTTGGGAATCAAGAAATGTAGAGATTGAACTATGCGAGTATGACATGTTCCATGGCTTGCGTTCAATCAAGATATGTAGGGCAAAAGGATTGAATTACATGGTAACATCTATCACATGAAAAGTAATGTCAAATTACTAACATTCTTATAACTTAGGTAGTATTGATGTGTTCTTGAACACCACTCAATGCTTTTGGCATAAAATAGATCTTATGTCATTGTCAACGTTGTAAGAACCTATTAGATGCACACTTAGATCATATCCAAAAGAAGTGTAAAATTCGGTGATATTTTTTTGTTAATTTAAGAATCCTATTATGAATAGGACTCTATAAGGTTTTTAGTTAAAGCGGCATTTGGATTCGTGATTAAATCGTTACGGTTTTGTGTTAATAAATTCGAAATAGTTTTGGATTTATTAAATCATTTGAAAACCAAAATTAAAAAGCCAAAACAAAACGGGATTTTTGTTTTGGTAACCACTGAAATTTAGAAAGTTCCAAAATAGATTAGAACTTCTAGTTCAAGTAAAACTATATAGCAGAAGTTTTACCCTAATCTATTTTTATATATATGAACTTATAATTTCAAGCGACCACTCGGCCTAATGTGAGCAACAAGATCAGTTTCTTTTGTTGCATCAAATAAGCCAAAATCAGTTTTCTTGGACAAGAAAAATTCTGTAGCAAAAGATGACGAAAAACCAAACCCTTTTTCTTTGTTCAGCAAAATAAATTTGTGGTGTTTCTTTTGAATAAACAGTCACGAATTTTATCAAGAAACAAAGAAGCCTTTAAGCTATTATTTGGAGAAAAATCAGCCACTGCTTTTGTGTTAAAGGAAAAAGAAAATCCAAAACTTAGAGAAGCTTGGAAGCTGAAAATAGAAGGCAGAAATCCAGGCTAGCACCATCGGGTTTTTTCTACTTCTTTCTATGGTTAATTGTGTGAAAAATAACTTGGGATTTGGAGAGGATTGTGTGGATACCATAGAGGCAAGGCTGTGCTTGTTTTGTTGGTAGTTCGATGATCAATAATCTTCGCAAGAAAGTTCTACTGCTACAGTTAAAGGTAAAACTCCTCACAACTAGTTTGATTTCACTTCGTAAGGATCCTTGGGGGAAATAAAAAAAAATTTCCGTTGTGTGTTGTATTTGATTTCCTACAATCCTTACTAATAAAAAATTTGGATTACTTATTATCAGAACATCATAGCCAATAACTCTTCACTCTATTTACATACCCTAGAAATACTCATTTTCTCATCCATGGCTCAAGCTTATCAATGTTAACATGAGTATATATAGAACAACTGAATATTCTCAAATTAAAGTTATTTGCAAGGGAACCTGACCACCTTTTTTTTTAAAGTATGACAATCAATTACTATAGATAGAGACTAATTTAGTAAGTAACAAGTTTCTTTCACAGCTTTAGTCCAAAGCTCCTTGGTTAATCTGGCATTAGAAAGCATGTTGATTAGAGCAAAAACACTTCTTAAATGAACTCTAAAAGAAGGAGTTTTACATCATCTATCAAGATAAATAGACATTAATCTTGTGTTTTCATGTTTTTTATAGGTAAAAACATTCTATGGGCATAAGGAAGTTAGAAAAAATCGCATTTGAGAAAACTTCATCAACGGTGCAATTTTGAGAGAGATAATGCTTGAATGGGTAAATGGGCAGCAAGAAGTTAGATTTCAATAGGGTGTATCTCACATTTTGTGTGACAAAATGAGGATATTTTGGATGATTTAGAAAGCTTTTTGAATGCACTTAACTATTGATGTTTTGAGTTTATCCCAAATTAGCTGGCATTTAGGTCAAAATTGAGGTAGAATTGATAATGTGACTCAACTGGTTGACAATTAACACAGTTTGGGTAAATGGCCAGTCCAAATTCAATGGTTCTTGATCTATTGGAAAGCTAAGAGGAAGAGAATAAGTCAAAGCCTAATTTGATATTAAAAGCCTCAAAATTGTAGTTGAAGTTGGTACCAGTGCACAGGATTGAGAACAAAGTGGGTAAAGGAAGAGTTGGATTTCCTCTCTTGGGCCCACGTGACCATGCCCGACTATTATTGTCCATTTGAGTCAATTTTTATCCTTTGACCACTCTTGATCCTTTTTCTTCGTTTTTGTCCTCTTTTAATGAACCCAATAAGTCTAACTTCTATAGACTTCAGAAATCTTAGAACTCTAGCCTTCACAAGATCTTTAGGGTTTTGTATAGAAATTTATTTTTAGACTAAGGTTCTTGTGAGTTTTGAAGAGAAAAGACTCCATTTTGAAAGAAATTAGATATTTAGTTGAAGATTAATTGTGGAGTTAGGATTTTTCTTATAAAGGAGAGTCTTCTTCACTCTAAACCTTAACTTTATGTTTTCTTTTTCAATTTCGTGTCTTTTCATTGATATGTGTGGCTAAGATCGTATAATCTCTAATAATTGATAATGGTTGTTGATACTTTTCCTTATTGTGTTGATTTATGTTATAGGCAATACGTATTAACGTCAATAATAAGTTTTTATTTGAGAGTCAGGCAATTTGTGTAGGACTCATGAGTTGTATGTATTGGTACTTGTGTTTGGTCATTTGATCATCACTGAACTTGGACCTTTGTTGTTGGAGTGATAGTACTCCTAGCATAGGAATATGTAGGGAAAATTAGTAGGCTCTATATTATTAATGTGTGTTATTAAATGGTGTGGTAAACTAGAAATAGGAACCATATCATTTTATTTTAGTAACTTCAAATAGAAACTAGAGTAAAAAAGACAATTATTTATTTAACACGATCCCAGCTAAATCACATAATTAAGGAGAATATAAGACAAACCTAATCACTTTTTAGGGGTTAATGTTTGATTATGCCCCAAAACCAATCATGTGATGATTATTTTAGCATACGTTATATCATAACGCTTATTATTTATGACATTTCATTATTATGTTCAATTCTTTATATGGGTAATATGAGTAAATATAATATGTCCCTAGAATTTGATAATTCTAAAACTTTCCCTAGTCAAGTACTATCGTCAAATGAGACATAATGCATTAACACTAGCGTGTATAGTGATTGATGACATGGGTCATGATATGAGATATCAAGTCAACACATGGGTACACGTTGGAGAACTATGTACTAGAATGACCCGTCATGAGAAATACTACATGCATTGTTATATAAGTGTGATAACCATTTCTCATAGTGATGACAATGTATGTGATCCTTAAACTTGAGATCATAAAAATCCTAACATGAGGAGTTGCATATTTTGAATACGATAGATGCAAAGCTGAATTGGTTTTGTTGGTGATTAGAAACAAAGATCTTTGCAAAACAACTCTATCGGTACTACTAAGGTAAATACTCTAAACTCCGATTTGATCTCACTTAGTATGGATCTTGAAGAAACCAAAAAAATTTAAATTCGATTCGTGATGTACTTGGTTTCCTCTGATTAAGTCTTCGTAAGTGGCTCTGGTACCACTAATATATCATACATATCCAATTTCGGCCAAACACAAAATCCTCAAGATCGGAGGTTGGCCGAATGGAGATATGTGATATTTCATGCTGTGGCCGAGAATACATATGATATATTTTTGACTAATTCCTCATGATCCAATATATGGCTAAAAGATAAACATGATCTCAATCCTTACATGCGTCCAGCTGGATTTGACACTCTAATATTCATTTAATAATAATTATCGTAAATTAATTAGATTAATAAATTTAAATGTTAAATGGCATATGAATGACAATTATATGTGAAATGCACATTATTTGTGTTGTTTGAGCACTATGCATAGTTATAGCCCTTAGCCCAATGTGATTGTATGTGGTTCTTTGTTGGTTGAAATTAAATATGACCCACGAGTCATGCCTTGCTCTCTTTTCTGGTTGTACATTCTTTTCTCATCTAACTCCCCTTGAATGTAACTCGAGGTTTCTCAAAACTTATAGTAGTTAGATATAAAATAGGATTAGACTGGAAATCATAGTGGTACGGAGTTCGTGGCCATACAAGAGCGACCAATGGGGCACTTGGAGAAGATGCTATTACCCTTAGGTTGACCTTCGATTCTCTCATTGGCTTGAGAGAACCAATGTAGTTTGGGCTATAACTATATCATGTTTTAAATTTATTGTTGATGTATGAGATTGATAGGGCTTAAAATGTTCCTTTTTCTTGTTAATATTTCCTTAATATTAACTTGAATTTTAAGGAAATATTTGGTTTTAATATACTTTTGTTTTAGGTATGAAAAATGATGAATTGGAGGAAAAGTTGAAAAAAGGCAACAATTGAAGCAAATAAAGAGAAAGCGCGCAGCTAAAGAATACATTCAAGAATTGGAAACGAAAAAAGGGAAACAAAGAAGAGAAGGAAATCCATTGCACAAGGAAACAAAGTGAAAAAGAAGCAAGGCAGCCGGCCTTGAGGAAAAGGAAACAAACAGAAAAAAAGGAAGGAAAAGGACAAAGAAAATAACCAAATGTTGCACAAAGTCAAAGTTCAATGGGAAAAGGCAATGAAGAAATTGATTTTTCGGGAAGAAGAATTTGGAAGTCAACCAAAGAAATAAGACAAAATTGATTTTGGAACAAAGGAAAGCTTAAAGGAAACAATGTGCATGAAAAGAAAGAAAAAAGGATATTTGGCCATCTATAAAAGCAAGTGCAGCCCTCATCTTCACAACAAGTCTTTCACAATCTCTTTCTTTTGCGTAAGAAAGCCGTTCTTACGTGCTTCTTGTTTTCTTTTTAGTTTAGCAGCCATCTTCTTCTCTTCACCAAAACTCACATTGTTTTCTTCTTTTCTTTCTTTTAGTTTAGTAATTTTCTTAAACAATTCTAGCAATCATGTATGCCACCATGAGTGGCTAAATTTTCTTTTCTAATTCAAGGGGAAGATTGATTTCAATTGCAATCACTGTGAGGTTTGGTCTTAATTTCTTTTTTTTGCTTTTTGTTCAAGTACTTGTTAATTCTTGATTTAATTTTATGAATAATTGATGATTAATTAATCTGACAATTTAATTGTTCATTATTTATTCTATTGCTATCCATGAGTTCAATGATCCGTAATTGTCATGAATAAGTGGACCAAGTAGCAACTAAGTTAAAATTGTTTATGTTTGTAAATATGCATGCTTAGCTTGGAGGAATTAATGGGACAAGATTAATTTACTGCAGCTATTTCGGTATTTTAATTTTGGTTTAACTGTTTTCATAGATCTTAATGCTATCATTTAATTGATATGGAACGCTATCGTGCCCAGTCAATTAATGGTAAGTTTTGATTTAGAGTCTTTGGGCTCGGTCAATTACTTTAGGAAAATGGAAATTTATTATGGCTATCTTAATAAGTTTCAAGTTAAATATTTGAATTTGCAAGAATTATGTTTTTTGACCTGTGATCAGTGATGCAATTGAATGATATTGACCCTTGGATTCGAAACTCGGCTAATTGGTAACTCTAGTTATTTTCTATTTTTTTTCTTGTTCTAAATATTTATTTTTATTAATTTCCAGAATTTCCGTAGTTTAGTAATCATTCAAAAAAAATCCCCATGTTTATTTATCTATAATTTATTGTTCAAGGCTTGGAACTATACTTAAATTCCTTGGGACTCGACACAGTCTGCTACTCTGCAAATTTAATTTGTAATTACTTAAGGACCGATAATTAATTTTGTGGGCTTTGACAATCCTGCGAGAGATGCATGCTATGTATGGATATTGGTTAATTACATGATGAGATTGTGAGAGTAATAATTAGTTACTAAATCACAATGATTAATTGAACTAATAATTACCATAACCAATGCAAATAAAATGGTGAGATTTTTTACAAATCCCTCAAACAAATATTAAGTCTAAGATACCTTCCAATGCCTAGCACTCGTCAAGGCTTTGATTGATCATGTGTATGTGGCGTGAACCCTTGGATAACTTGTTCCAAAAACTCACTACACAAGTTCTTCCCCTTGGATCAACCCAACTGAAATCTTTCCTTGGAGATGGTATGTTCCTTGAAGGTGGAATTAGGTCCTCAACCCCTAGATAACCTGTACCTAGAAACCTTGGAATCAATTGATGGATGGAATCCGAATTTCCTAGGGAACAAATCTAGGAAATCAAGAACAACAAACACACAAATTCCGAATTTGTGTAATTTGCAAGTAATTACAGAAACTAGAGAGCAATTCTCTCAAGCTTGTAATGTCAAGAACCAAATTTTCATTTCATCAAATCTGCCCTCAAGAATGGCCGACGGCTACTATATGGATACAAGGTAGGGTTTACAAAATTAGGGTTGCTCAAGCTAGGGTTTCTCTTTAGGGCCAAATGGGCTACATAACTCTTTGGGTCACATAACTCAAATTGCCATATAATTAGAACTAAGCCCAATGATCCTAATGGGTTCTAAGGAAAATAGTTGTCAAGCCAAACCCATTATGGCCACAAATTGGAATTTGGCTCCAAAATTACACTTAGTAAATTAATAAATACGGTTCTATCAATCGTGTTCTAGCCCTTGTCATCATGCTTGAGTTCAAAGTCTCTTCAATGCTTGTTGGATTCATATCGCCCCCTTCTTCGAGAGGATTCGCCTCGAATCCAGATCTTCATAACTGCAATGTCAAAGAAGACACATCACAGCAACATTGAACGTAGTACTAACATTGTACTTACCTGGAAGGTCGATCTTGTAAGCATTGTCATTGATTTTTGCGACAACTTGAAAAGGTCCATCTCCACGTGGATGCAATTTTGTCAATCTCTGTACTGGAAACCTTTCCTTGCGCATATGAACCCACACCAAATCTCCTGGTTCAAAGGTGACTTTCTTTTGACCCTTGTTTGCATTTCGAGCATAGGATTCATTCATCTTCTCAATATTTAGCCAAACCTGCTCATGTAACTTCTGAACAAGGTCAGCCTTGCGCTTGTTTGGTATGTTTGTGCCCGGTATGAAATCAATTGGATGTTTAATTCCTCTTTTGGGCTGCAATCCGGCTGGTAGCTCGTCAGGAAATACATCTCGGAAACCCTGCAATATATTAGAAATCTCAACCGGTAGGTTGGATGGCAAGTCAGCACTAAGTAGAACATTAGATTCACAACACTTAGGGAGAAACAAAACACGATTAGTATGCAGACAATTATCAACATGTCGGACATTTGCATAAAAATTCGGTTGTTTCTTATTTACTTGAGTCACTCTCTTCCTCTCAATGTGTTCTACTTTATTTAACTCATATTGCTTAGGCTTAGAATCTTCAAATTTTCCTTCTTTTCTCACGGGTAGTGCAGAATTCAATTTCATCATTTGCCCAAATTCGCCCTTTAAATGTAATTGAGATTCATAAACTTGAGTAGGCGACAAAGGCAGTAAAGTAGTTTTTCTATCATTAACAAATAAAGTGTACCTATTACTGGCCCATTGTGGAAGCATCCTGTCAAATTGCCAAGGTCTACCAAGCAATAGGTGACCGACTTGCATAGCAGCCACATAACACAAAACTTCATCTTTGTATTTGTTGGTGAAAAGTTTACCAAGACTTGTATTGTGACTTTCACTTCTCCATTATCATTGAACCATTGCAACGTGTATGGATGTGGATGCCGAAGTGTGGGCAATTTTAGTTTATCTACAAGCAAAGTTGAAGCAATGTTAGTACAACTACCACTATCAATAACAAGTATACATACCTTCTCATTGATGGTGCATTTAGCGTGGAAGATATTCTGGCGTGGAACATTGGTCTCCTCTTTAATCGAACATTTAAAGATCGCAATGTCACCAAAGATGGTCCTTCATCGGGGCCAAAAACATCTTCATCGATTCCCATTTCCTACAAGTGGTGGCATATCTTCATAGTCACTTTCATGTTCACTCACTTTCGATCGTGCCATCACCTCTGACAACCATAATTCGAGCATTAGGACACTCTCGTGCATAATGTCCCTTGCCTTGGCACTTGAAGCATGTAACCTCCCTGGCTGGTTTTCTCACTTCACTTGATTTCTGAGTGTTTGGAACCACGGTTGGAGTAGTGTTTGAGGTACTAGAAGTTGCGGCCTTTTTGAAGTCGGTACTTAAATCTTTCTTAGGCCATGTAGACTTCAAAGTGTCTGAACTTGAAGTCTGTGGGGTTGAAAAGGTTCGGACACCCCTCTCCTTAAGCTGCCTCTCAGCTTTCATTGCCTTGTGATACATCTCATTGAGATCTTCATACTCTTGCATCTCTACAATGTGGGCAATATCCTTCCTTAGTCCTCCTAGGAATCGAGCCATAGTAGCTTCACTGTCTTCTTGAATGTTGACTCGAAGCATCGTAGTCTCCAACTCTTGGTAATAATCCTCCACAGTCCTATTTCCTTGGGTGATCTTTTGTAATTTGTTGAACATCTCTCTGTAGTATTGGTGTGGAACGAATCGCTTTTTCATGAGCTTCTTTAATTCATCCCAAGTACGAACAGGCCCTTCTTCATCACGCCTCCTTCGCCTGAATTTTAGTCCACCACCACGGCGTATCCCGCAAATTCAACCACAGCTAGCTTGACCTTCTTTTCCTCCGAATAGTTGTGCACTGTAAAAATACTTTCAATTTTATCAGACCATTCAAAGAAAGCTTCAGGATCTTGCTTACCAAAAAATTGAGGAATTTTCATTTTGATACATCCTAAATTGGAATCAATTCTAGGAGTACGGTATTGACTTCCCTGAAATGCCTCAAAGGCTTCGTCATCATTGTCATTGCCATATGTGGTCTTTGTAGATCGAGAGGATTCGGCTCTCTCAGCTTTGAGCTCTTTGACTTCCTGTTGCAAACCTGAAACCAAAGTGTAAAATTTTGCTAACATCTCCTCATAGGATTCCTTAGAACCCGGTGGTGGTGGCGGTTGCCTCTCCATTATAGTGTAAGGTTAGCAAAGAAAATAAAGCAGTTTATAAGTCCTCACTTCCCTTCCCAATTCCCAAATTCACTCACCAAGTGTTTGAGTACTCTGGCTTGTATAAGTGAAGGGACGGATTCACACCACTCAATTTGCTCTTCTGTTTCTATTCTTACTCAAACAATGTTACACAAAGGAATTTACAACAAGTTAATGCAAATGACAATGAGATTAGAATGAATTCTAAGGAACCAATGAAAGCAGTGCAAAGTCAATGAAAACAGTACCAAAAATACAAGAATTCAATTTTTGGCAAGGAATTCGACAAATCGATTGTAAAATCAGAATCTACACGAAAAATCAGTGAAACACACAAAATTTCAGAATTTTGGATCACAATAATTTCAGAATTTTCGATCACAATTCAAGACACTTGAACAAAGGAAATTTGGACAAAGTAGCTTGCATTAGTGGTCGGTTTCACCCTTCCAAATTCGGAATTGATCAAGGACTTTTCGGTTCAAAATATGGTAGAAGGGATGTATTTGGATAAGTAGAAGGCTAATCACAAACGAAACAATCCAAAGTACAATCTGAATTTGAGAGGCTTGAAAGGAAAACTGCTTTTTCCAAATCGTAAAAGGATTTTTGGCATGGTAACTTCAAAAGGTCATAACTTTCTACTCCGATATCGGATTTTACCCGTAAGTACTCAAATCAAGCTCTCGGAGAGATCTACAAGCAGACGGCCAAAGGCCGTCCGTTGGGACTTTGGGGTCAAAAATAACGCTAAGACCACCTACTGTCCGCTTCTCAAATTTTCTGCTCAAGTTCCAACAAAGAACTCGATTTTTGCCCAACAATTTCTTCTTCTCTTTTTTTTTTTTTTTTTATCTATCCTTTTTTTTCTTCAACTTCAGCAAGGCATAAACAACAATAATATATGGAAATAATGTATAAGGCCGCAAGGGTATGGATTTATCAAGAGAGCAAAGATACGGATTTATCAAAAGCCAAACCAACATACTAATAAGAACAGAATTTCAGCAAGGCATAAACAACAATTGGATAAGCAAAGGTACGGATTTGTCTAAGATGGAAGCAAGCCGAAACCAACACATCAATACAAGAACAGAATTTGCTTCATCAATACAAGAACATACCAATGATGATGATATTCAAAACAACAAGAAGATTGAGGAGATAAAGAACATACCAATGATGATGATTTTTTTGTTCGGTAAAAGAAAAGATATGAACGACTTGGGAACCAAGATCGCTCGATACTAAAATCAAGGCGTGAACCCTTGATAACTTGTTCCAAAACTCACTACACAAGTTCTTCCCTTGGATCAACCCAACTGAAATCTTTCCTTGGAGATGGTATGTTCCTTGAAGGTGGAATTAGGTCCTCAACCCCTAGATGACCTGTACCTAGAAACCTTGGAATCAATTGATGGATGGAATCCGAATTTCCTAGGGAACAAATCAAGCAAATCAAGAACAACAAACACACAATTGACGAATTTGTGTAATTTGCAAGTAATTACGTAAACTAGAGAGCAATTCTCTCAAGCTTGTAATGTCAAGAACCAAATTTTCATTTCATCAAATCTGCCTCAAGAATGGCCGGCGGCTACTATATGGATACAAGGTAGGGTTTACAAAATTAGGGTTGCTCAAGCTAGGGTTTCTCTTTAGGGCCAAATGGGCTACATAACTCTTTGGGTCACATAACTCAAATTGCCATATAATTAGAACTAAGCCCAATGATCCTAATGGGTTCTAAGGAAAATAGTTGTCAAGCCAAACCCATTATGGCCACAAATTGGAATTTGGCTCCAAAATTACACTTAGTAAATTAATAAATACGGTTCTATCAATCGTGTTCTAGCCCTTGTCATCATGCTTGAGTTCAAAGTCTCTTCAATGCTTGTTGGATTCATATCAGTATGCCAAAGCAAAATGCCATGATCCATCTCGGTGAGATGTGATAAGATAATAGTAATATCCGATTGCTAATTATTGGGTTTGACTTAACTAGGTAGACTTAATATGATTGAGACCTAGAGGCATAGAGTTGGGTTTTGGCTTATTAGATACTAGAACAAGAGTTGTACACCCAAATAACCAAGAGTTGTAGAGGATACAATTGACAAATGTTGTTTACCTAAGTAGTCGAGTTTTGGGGTGATTAGCCAAGCTAACTCAAAATTAGGTGAAATATGGATCTTGGCCCACTAGAAAGATATGAGATTAATCATTCCAAATTAATATTGATGGTTATTAATTCCAGTAAAATAGTGGGAGTAACATTTAATAAAAGACCATATTAGATGCTTGCATTCATGATACTTATTTTGCATATTTCTGTTGTAGATAACCATGGCATCGAACACTAACAATAATATACTATCACTGTGATTTGTCCTTAAGAATGACAAGTTGAATGGGACAAACTTCCTAGATTGGTACAGAAACTTGACGATAGTCCTCAAGCAAGAGAAATAGTCGTATGTCCTAGAGGAACCTTTACTCGAGGAACCTAAAGCTAAATCTCCAAGAGTTGAAAGAGATGCTTATAGGAAGCTTCAAAATGGCACCTAGGCGTTTCATGCCTCATGTTGGTCTCCACGAACTCGAGTTTTAGAAGCAACATGAGCAAATGGAGGCATACGATATGATCGCCCACCTTAAGCAGCTATACGAAGAGCAAGCTCGTCAAAAGAGGTTTGATGTCTCTAAGGCATTATTCTAGTGCAGAATGACGGAAGGAAACCTTGTCGGTGCTCATGTGCTCAAAATGATTGAGTACATTGAATACCTAGAAATATTGGGTTTTCCACTAGTCCGAAAGTTGGCCACAGATTTTATCTTGCAATCGTTGCTTGATAGCTATGGTCAATTTATTCTCAATTACAATATGAATGAAATTGACAAAAACTTTGCCGCAGTTGCTAGGCATTTTAAGAACTGCCGAAGCAAACATGAAGAAGTCTAAGCCTAATAATGTCTTGATGATTAGATAGGACAAGAAAAGTGTGAGGCTAAAGCAAAGCGCAAGGACAAGAAAGCCAAGTCCAAGCCCTCTGCAACAACACCTGAAACCTCAAGGAAGGGTAACTAAGGAATGGAATTGCTTCCCTTGTAGTGAGACCAGGACATTGGGAGAGGAAATGTAAGATTTACTGGAGGATCTAAAGAAGAAGGAAGGAAAATGATACTTCCACTTCAGATATTTATGCCATAGAAGTTAATTTATCTACTTCTTCATCATGGGTATTAGATACCGGATGTGGTTCTCACATTTGTGTTAATGTGAAGGAACTGAAAAGAAGTAGGATTTTAGCTAAATGTGAAGTCGACCTACGAGTGGGAAATGGAGCAAGAGTTGCTGCATTAGCTGTAGGGACTTCTATCTTGAATTTGCCCTCAGGGCTTCTTTTGGAACTAAATAACTGTTATTACATGCATTCCATTACTAAGAATATTATTTCAATCTATTGTTTAGACAAGATTGGATATTCATTTATAATAAAGGACATTGTTGCTCTTTTTATTCAAATGAAATTTTTTATGGTAGTGCACATAATATTGACATGCCTATCTATAATGTAAATGCCAAAAGGATGAAATTAGATAATTTTAATCCAACTTATCTCTGGCATTATCGCAGGCCATATTAATGAGAATTGCATTTCCAAACTCCATAAAGATAGATTTTTGGACTCATTCGATTTTGAATCGTATGAGACATGTGAATCATGTTTATTGGGCAAGATGACTAAAGTCCCTTTCACAAAACATAATGAAAGAGCAAGTGGAACTAATACATCTTGATGTATGTAGACCAATAAATACATAAGCTAGAGGTGGTTTTCAATACTTCATCACTTTTCTTGATGACTATAGTAGATACTGGCTATGTGTATCTTTTGAGACACAAGTCTGAATCATTTCAAAAGTTCAAAGAGTTCAAAACTGAAGTAAAAACCAGTTTGGCAAAAGTACCAAAGCACTTCGATCTAATTGAGCAGGATAATACCTAAGCAAAGAGTTTCATGACTCTCTGAAAGAATGTGGGATAGTCTCACAAGTCATTCCTCCTGGAACACCATAATGGAATGGTGTATTCGAGAGGGGAACCAAACTTTTTAGACATGGTTCGCCTATGATAAGTCATGCAGATCTTCCAAATTCCTTATGGGACATGCTTTGTTTATAGCCGCTTTCACATTAAAGCGTGTTCTATTTAAATCAGTTCAAAAGACACCATATGAGATATAGACTAGGAAACGTCCTAGTATGTCTTTTATGAAGATATGGGGATGTGAGACTTACATTAAATGTCAGTCCCTGACAAACTTTGACCCAAATCTAATAAGCGCATCTTTGTGGGGTATCATAATGAAACAAAAGGATACTATTTCTACAATTGCAACGAGAACAAAATATTTGTTTCTCATACTGGTGTCTTTCTAGAAAAGGATTTCATTTTAAGAAAATTCAGTGAGAGACAAATAGAAGTTCGAGAACAACAAAGTAGCACTGAACTTGATGAGATGGAAGCTGAGCAAACACCACACAATTGTGGAACAAGTACCTGCTCAAGAGACACAAGCCCCACGTAGGTTCACTAGGAATCATCGTCAGCCGTAGAGATATGGATTTTTGATGATTCAAAATGGTGACATCTTGCTCATGGATCAAGATGAGCCTACGACCTATCAAGAAGCAATATTGGGGCCAAACTCTAAGAAATGGCTTGAGGCCTTGAGATCGGAGATGGAATCCATGTATACAAATCAAGTATGAACTCTGGTTGACCCATCTGAAAGGGTAAAACCCATAGGGTGCAAATGGATCTTCAAGAAGAAGACCGACATGGATGGTAAAGTATATACCTTTCAGGGACAATTGTTTGCTAAACGCGTTTCAAACAAGTGCATGGCATAAACTATGATGAAACTTTTTG
Organism: Gynochthodes officinalis; assembly: GCA_020080225.1. NCBI lineage: Eukaryota > Viridiplantae > Streptophyta > Magnoliopsida > Gentianales > Rubiaceae > Gynochthodes > Gynochthodes officinalis. The sequence continues at coordinate 469,203 of JAIQDA010000034.1, read as the reverse complement.
CTAGTTGGCATGCTTAAATCCATCAGGATCTTGCTTATGTAGCTATGTTCCATCATTATGAAATATGGAAAATGGATGTCAAGACCGCTTTCCTTAATGGAAATCTTCTTGAGGATGTGCACATGACACAACTAGAAGGTTTTGTTGATCTAGAAAATGCTAGAAAGGTTTGTAAGTGCAATGATCCATTTATAAGTTAAAGCAAGCCTCTCGAAGTTGGAATCTACGATTCAAGTTTGGTTTCATCAAGAATGAAAATGAACATTGTGTCTACAAGAAGGTTAGTGGGAGCACTGTTGTCTTCTTGGTATTGTATGTAGATGACATATTACTTATTGGGAATGTGATTCTTTCTTTAAAATCTTTAAAGACACAGTTAGGAAGTTTTTTTTCAATGAAGGACTTAGGTGAAACAACCTATTTATTAGGAGTCAAGATCTATAGAGATAGATCAAAGAAATTGATTGGCCTAAGTCAAAGTACATACATAGATAAGGTGCTAAAACAGTTTAGCATGCATGAATATAAGAAAGGGTTCTTGCCCATGTGACATGGAGTTAGTCTCACAAAGGAGCATTGTCTTTCGACACAAGAAGAGAGAGAATGCATCGAAGATGCTATATGCTTAGCTATTAGATCTATCATGTATGCCATGCTATGTACTCATTCAGATGTCACATACGCTTTCAGCATGACGAGCAGATATCAAGTAGATCTAGGTGAACGTCACTGGATCGCTGTCAAAATATCATTGAGTACTTAAAAAGGACTAAGGATAGATTCTTAATATATACAGGTGAGGAAGAACTCAATGTAATTGGTTACACCGATATAAGCTTCCGAATCGACAAAGATGAATATCGATTGCAATCAGTTATGTGTTTTTCCTAAATAGTGGTCTTTGTGAGATGAAAAAGTTCAAAGCAGGCAAGAGTAGCTGATTCTACAACAGAGGCTGAGTATATCGCTATTTCTGATGTAGCAAAAGAGGCTGTTTGGATCAAAAAGTTCATCATCAAACTTGGGGTTGTGCTTAGCTTTGCCGATCCAATTGGGCTCTATTTTGACAACAATGGAGCCGTTGCATAGGTTAGGGAACCCAGATCTCACCAACGATCTAAACAAATACTTCGGCACTTCCATCTCATCCGAGAGATCATTGAGAGAGGAGATGTGAATATATGCAAAGTACCAACTAAGGATAATATTGTCGATCCACTAACAAATCCTCTAATGCAGTAGAGACACGATCGTCACACTAAATCATTAGGCATTAGACATATGATTGATTGGTCTTAGTGCAAGTGGGAGTTTGTTGGATTATGCCCTAAGCATTAATCATATCATGATTGTTTAGGCATATATTGTATCATTGTGCTTATAATTTATGAAAATTTATTATTATTATGTTTAATTCTATATCTGCGTATTATGAATAAATATAATAATATCCCTAGAATTTAATTATTCTAAAATTATCCCTAGTCAAGTATTATCATTAATGGGGCTATGATAATGCATTAATACTAGTATGTAGAGCGATTGATGACATGTGTAATGATATGAGATATCAAGTCAACACATGAGTACATGTTAGAGAACAATGTACTGGATCGACCCACCATGAGAAATGCTACATGTGTAGGTAACCAAGTACATCACGCAATGGAATTTAAAATTTTTGGTTTCCTCCAAGATCGATACGAAGTAAGATCAAATCGGAGTGTAGGTATTTACCTTAGTAGTACCGTGAGAGTTGTTTTACGAAGATTTTGTTTGTCGAATCACCAACAAAACCAATTCAGCTTTGCCTCTATGGTATCCATATGATCGATCCAAGGTTTTTGTTATTGTCACACAAATACCTAGAAAAGGAGCACAAAATATAAATCGCTAGCTTCAAAATTTTTGTGTTCAGGTTTCTCAAAAACTCACTAAAGGAGTTTCGGATTTTCTTCTTGTTTTTCTTCAAAAGAATGGCCAAATTTTCTTTTCTCTCAATAAGAATAAAGGATGGTTTTCTTGTGTTGTTCACATGTGTGGTAGCTAGTCAAAAATCCCAATATATATAGATGTAGATTAGAGTAAAATCTCTTACCAGATTCTTGTTTGTTTGGGATTTATAGATTCCATAAATCCATTTCCTACCAAATACTAGAATCCCATTCAAAATTGGAGTTCTAAATTTAGATTTTAATTAATTAATAAATCCAAAATTGTTTCGGATTCATTAATTCTAAAATCCAAACCCTTTTAGTTTTTAATCTGAATATCGCCTTAAATCAGAACCCTATAGAATCCTACTCACATTAGGATTCTTTAATTTAACCAAAATTCATCATATGAATTTTAAATTCCTTTTTGGATATCTAAGTGTGTGACCCAATACGTTCTCATAACATTGGCCATGATATAAAATCTATTTTATGCCATAAGCGATGAGCGGTGTCTAGCAAAATCAAAGCTACGCAAGGTATAAGAATGTTAGTAATTCGATAGTACTTAGCTTGTGATAGATGTTACCATGTAATTAAATCCTTTTACCCTAGAGACCTTGATTGAACATGAGCCATGGAACATGTCACGCTTGCATAATTCAATCTTTGTATTTCTTGATTCCCAAGTAGACTCATATAATCAAATGAGCTCAATATGACATATCGACTCATTTGAGCAAAGCCATGCATTTTATGGTCTCACTTAATCAAGGGGCCCATAACCATCACTCCCGTTATTAGGAGGGGCAAATCCTATCTTGATCACTCAACATCCCATTACATGATTCATTGCATATTCATTTGCTACTTTTATAGTTCACCCTGTTATGGGTAACGTTTGGTACTATCAAAACATGCAACTCTTTATGTTGGGATCTCTATGTAGGAAATCAAATATGACACACAGTGAAATTTTAAAATTTTTTATTTCCTCCAAGGGTCCTTATAAAGTGATTTCAAACTAATCATGAAAAGATTTACCTTTACCGGTAGCAGTTGTTCTTTCTTGTTAAGAATTTGCTCGTCGAATCACAGTAAAACCCAGTGGAGCTTTGCCTCTATGGTAATCACATGATCATCTTCAAGTCCCAAATTAATTATTACACAATTAATCAAGAAAGAAGCAGCAAAAGAACCGTTTGTGATAGCGTAGAACTTTATTTTTAAATTGGAACTATTATATATCACATATATAATTTGACCTTAATATTATATATATATATATCACATATATATATATATATATATATATATATATATATATATCACATATATATATCTTACATATTAATTTGATCCACAAAATAAAATGGAAACCAAATTGTCCTCCCAAAATTGCCTTAAATTAAACCAGGATTTTCTATCCAATCAAACTAGCACAAAGCACAAAATCAACTTGATCAAATTTTCTAGAAAAATCCAAAGAAAATTTTATGCATCATATAAAGCATATTCGCATATATGTGTGTGTGTGTGTGTGTGTGTATCACATATATATAACTTGCATTATTCAAATAAAGTAATAACACATTAAATCAAACCATAAATTGATTTAATAAACATAAACATATCATATATGTTTAATTAACATCTTCACAAATTCAAATTAGATGAACAACTTCACATAATCCAAAATTTGGCATTCTTATTCATAAACAATTTAACAAAATAAACATGTTTCACATAAAACCAATTTGAGCCTTTGTAAGTGGCTCGATACCACCGTAAGAAATCAAATACAACATGCAGCATAATTTAAGAATTTTTCATTTCCTCCAAGGATCCTTACAAAGTGATTTCAAACCGGTAGTGAAGAGATTTACCTTTACCAGTAGCGGTTGTTCTTTCTTGTGGAAACTTTGCTCGTCGAATCACCGTAAAACCCAGAGCTTTACCTCTTTGGTATCCACACTATTGTCTCCAAGTCCCAAATTAATTGTCACACAATTAATCAAGGAAGAAGCAGCAAAATAACTGTTTGTGCTAGCATGGAACTTTGCTTTTAGTTTTTACTTTTTGAAGCTTCTCCAAACCTTGGTTTTTCTTGTTTTTTCCTCACACAAGAAGTTGCTGTTTTTTATTCTAAGGAACAGAAGAAAGTATCCTTTTTTTTTTGTAAATTTGGCTGTTTATTTTTCTCAAAAAAAAGGGCCGAAAAATATTAACTAAAAAAGAAGAAGATAGGTTCCGTTTTGGAAAAAATTTCTCTAATTTTTCTTTCTCAAAGAAAATTAGCTACAATTTTCTTATAAAAAAATGTGAATTCTAAATCACACATTGGGTTGGAGGATGCTAAAAGTTTATGTCATTATATATAGAAAAACATTAGGGCAAAACTTCTTCTAACGAGTTTTACTTGAATCCCAAGTTCTAATCTATTTTGGAACTTTCTAAATTTCAACTTTCCAAATTTCATTAGTTGCTAAAACAAGAATCCCATTCTTATTTTGCTTCTAAGTTTAGGTCATTACATGAATTAATAAATTCAAAAATATTTCAGATCTATTAACACAAAATAAAACCATTTATAATCCAAAACCAAAAACCGATTTAAATCGGAAACCATATAGAGTCCTATTCGTGATAGGATTCTTAAATTAATCAAAATTCATCACATGAATTTTACACTTCTTTTGGATACGATCTAAGTGTATGGCCCAATAGGTTCTTATAACATTGGCAATGATATAAAATCTATTTTATGCCATAAGCATTGAGCGGTGTCTAGCAACACATCAATGATACCCAAGTTATAAGAATATTAGTAATTCAACATTACTTTTCTTGTCATAAACGTTACCATGTAATTCAATTCCTTTGCCCTAGATATCTTGATTGAACATGAGCCATGAAGCGTGTCACACTTGCATAGTTCAATCTTTGCATTTCTTGATTCCCAAGTAAACACATCTAAGCAAATGAGCTCGATATCACATATCAACTCATTTGAGCATGGCCATGCATTTTATGGCCTCACTTTATCAAGGGGCCAAAAGATATCACTCCCATTATATAGGAGGGGCAAATTCTATCTTGATCACTCAATATCCCACTTCATAATTCATTACATATCCAATTGCCACTTTTATAGTCCACCTTGTTATGGGTAACGTTTAGTAGCATCAAAACATGCAACTAATCATGTTGGGATCGCTGGTGACCTCAAGTCTAAGGATCACTTACACCATCATCACTATGAGAAATGCTTATGACACTTCATATGATAAACCATGTAGCATTTCTCATGGCGGTCCATCAAGATAGTTCTATAACATGTACCTATGTGTTGACTTGAATTTCATATCATGGCACATTTAATCAGTCACTACACATACTAGTCCTAACGCATTATCATTGTCCCATTTAATGATAATACTGGACCAGGGATAATTTAAGAATAATTAAATTCTTGGGACATTATTATATTTATTCAAAAAACGTAGATATGGAAATAAACATAATAATCATTGTTCTTAATTATAAACTTTATGATACCATATATGCCTAAACCATTATCACATGATTGGTCCTTAGGGCATAATCCAACAAACTCCCACATGAACTAAGACCAATCAGTCATTTCTCTAATGCCTAATGATCTAGTATGACGCTCATCTCTCTGCGTCGGAGGCTTCGATGGGTCGATTGGTACTTTGCATATCTTCACATCTCTTCTCTCAATGATCTCTCGAATCGGATGGAAGTGCCAAGTATATGTTTGGATCATCGGTGAGATCGGGTTCCTTAGCTTGTGCAATTGCTCCATTGTTGTCACAATACAAATTTCATTTAGATCGGCGGTGCTAGGTACATCCCCAAGTTCGAATGAACTTCTTGACCCAAACTACCTCTTTTCTTGCATCGGAAGTAGCAATATACTTAGCCTCTGTTAGAGTCGGCTATTATTGCCTACTTTGAACTTTTCCAACTCACAATGCCACCATTTAGGCAAAATACATAACTCGATTGTGATCGATAGTCATCTTTGTCGGTTTCGAAGTTTGCGCCAATGTAACTCGTTACATTGAGCTCTCCCTCACCTCTATATATCAAGAATGTATCCTTAGTCCTTCTCAAATATTTAAGGATATTTTTGACAGTGATCCAGTGACGTTTACCGAGATCTACTTGATATCTACTCATTATGCTCAATGTATACGAGGACGCCGGGATGAGTACATAGCGTGGCATACATGATAGATTCAATTGCTAATGCATATGGAACTTTAGCCATGCGTTGTCTCTTTTCATGTGTTGAAAGACCTTTGTTTTCGAGAGAAATACCATGGCCCATAGGTAAGAAACCTTTTGCATGCTAAATCTCTTTAGCACCTTATCTATGTATGTACTTTGACTTAGGACAATCAATCTCTTTGATCTATCTCTATAGATCTTGGCACCTAGTATATGGGTTGCCTCACCTATGTCCTTCATTGAAAAACAACCGCAACCAATCCTTTATTGATTGTAAAGACCTGGTTGGGAAGTTGTTTTTTAATGAAATATTTAGGTGAAGCAACCTATATATTAGGTATCAAGATCTATAAAGATATATCAAAGAGATTGATTGGCCTAAGTCAAAGTACATACATAAATAAGGTGCTAAAGAGGTTTAGCATACAAGATTCTAAGGAAATGATTCTTGCCTATGGGGCATGGATTTACTCTCTCGAAAGAATAGTATCCTTCAACAAAAAAGAAAGACAGCATGAGTAAAGTTCCATATGCATAAGCTATTTGATCTATCATGTATGCCATGTTATCAACTAGTCTCGATGTCTCGTATGCTTTGAGCATAACGAGCAAATATCAAGTAGATCCCGGTGAACGTCAGTGGATTGCTATAAAAATATCCTTAAGTACTTGAGAAGGACTAAGGATACATTCTTGATATATGGAGGTGAAGAAGAGCTCAATGTAACTAGTTATATTGACACAAGCTTCCTAGCTGACAAGAATGACTATCTATCATAGTCAAATTATATGTTTTGCCTAAATAGTAGTGATGTGAGTTGAAAAGTTCAAAGTAGGTCATAGTAGCCGATTCTACAACAGAGATTGAGTATATCATTTGCTTGAGAGAAGAAAAAGAGGCTAATTGGATCAAAAGTTCATAACCGAACTTGGGGTTCTACCTAAAATTGTAGATTCAATTGAGCTCTATTGTGACAACAATGGAGCCATTGCATAGGTAGAGACCCGGATCTCACTAATGATTCAAACATATACTTCGGCACTTCCATCTCATCCAAAAGATGATTGAGGGGGAAGATGTGAAGATATGCAAAATACTAACCGATGATAACATCACTGGCCCATTCACAAAGCCTCTGATGTAGCAAAGACATGATCGTCATGCTAGATCATTAGTCATTAGTGACATGACTGATAGGTCTTAGTGCAAGTGGGAGTTTGTTGGATTATATTCTAAAGACCAATCATGTGATGATTGTTTGGGCATGTATATATATCACAATGTTTATAATCTATGGCAATTTATTATTATGTTTAATTTCATATCTACGCATTATGAATAAATATAATCTATAGGACATAATACATTAAGACTAACATGTATAGTGATTGATGACATGGGTCATGATATGAGATATCAAGTCAACACATAGGTACACGTTCGAGAACTATGTACTGGAACAACCAGTTTAAGTGTCATAACCATTTCTCATAGTGATGATGATGAATGTGATCCTTAGACTTGAGACCATTAGATATCCCAACATGAAGAGTTACCTGTAACAGAGTGAACTGTAAAAGCAGTAATTGGATACGCAATGAATCATGGAGTGGGATGTTGAGTGATCAAGATAAGATTTACCCCTCCTATATAACGGGAGTGATATCTTTAGGCCCCTTGATTGAGTGAGAGCATAAAATGCATGGCCATGCTCAAATGAGTCGATATTTGATATTGGGCTCATTTGCTCAAATGAGTCTACTTGGGAATCAAGAAATGCACAAATTGAATATGTTAGATTATGCCCTAAGGACCAATCATATGATGATTTTTTAGGCATATATTATCATTGTGCTTATAATTTATGGCAATTTATTATTATTATGTTTAATTTTATATTTGCGTATTATGAATAAATATAATAATGTCCCCAGAATTTAATTATTCTCAAATTAGCCCTAGTCAAATATTATCATTAATGGGACTATGATAATATATTAAGACTAGTATGTGTAGTGGCTCATGACACGTGTCATGATATGAGATATCAAGTCAACACATGTGTACATGTTAGAGAACTATATCGGATTGAATCGTCTTGAGGTCATAAGAGATCCGCACATGAGGAGTTGTATGTTTTGATACTACCAAATGTTACTAGAATGCAGGTGAACTGTAAAAGTAGCAATTCGATATGCAATGAATCATGTAGTGAGATGTTGAGTGATCAAGATAGGATTTGCCCCTCCTATATAATGGGAGTGATATCTTTGGGCCCCTTGATTGAGTGAGATCATAAAATGCGTGGCTATGCTCAAATGAGTTGATATGTCATATCGAGCTCATTTGCTTATAGATGAGTCTACTTGGGAATCAAAAAACATAAAGATTGAATTATGCAAGCATGACACGTTCCATGGCTCATGTTCAATCAAGGTATCTAGGGAAAAAGGATTGAATTACATGTAACATCTATCACACAATAAGTCATGTTGAATTACTAACATTCTCATAACTTGGGTAGCTTTGATGTGTTGCTAGACACCGCTCACTGTTTAAGGCATAAAATAGATTTTATGTCATGGCCAATGTTATGAGAACCTATTAGGTCACACACTTAGATCGTATCTAAAAACAAGTGTAAAATTCATATGATGAATTTTGGTTAAATTACAGAATCCTAATGTGAGTAGGATTCTATAGGTTTTTCTAGTTCAAGGTAGTATTCAGATTTGAGACTGAATGGTTTTGGTTTTAGTGTTAATAAACCCGAAACAATTTTGGATTTATTAATTTATAAAAACTAGAATTAAGAAATCCAAATTTGAATGGGATTCTTGTGTTTGGCACCAATAGATTTATTGAATCTATAAATCCCAAACTGATTAGAATTTGCAAGAGGTTTTACCCTAATCTACATCTAAATATATTGGGATTTTTGGCTAGCCACCACACGTGAACAACACAAGAAAACAATCCCTTATTCTTATTGAGAGAAAAGAAATTTTGGCCATTCTTTTGAAGAAAGCAGACACCATTCTTTTGAAGAAAAACAAGGAGAAAATCCGAAACACCTTGAGTGAAACCCAAACACAAAATATTCTAAAGCCGTAGTTCAGATTTTTGTGCTCCTTTTCTAGTTATTGTGTGACAATAACTAAACCCTTGGATCGATCATGTGGATACCATAGAGGCAAAGCGAATTGGTTTTGCTAGTGATTCGAGAAACAAAGATCTTCACAAAACAACTCTATCGGTACTACTAAGGTAAATACCTAAACTATGATTTGATCTCACCTCGTATGGATCCCGGAGGAAACCAAAAATTTAAATTCCATTACGTGATGTACTTGGTTTCCTATAGTTTGAGTCTTCGTAAGTGGCTTTGGTACCACCGATATATCATATATATGCAATTTCAAAACACAAAATCCTCAAGATCAAAGGTTGGCCGAATGGAAGGTTAGTATAGAGATATCTAACATTTGTTGATGTCCTTGAATCCTTGAGGCGATTTGAAAGGTAGTGTGGGCAATATTCACTATCATTGTGTGTTTACTGCCTATAGGTGTCTTTTACTTAAGGGGTAAGTTTCTTTGTCGTGGGGCAGAGGAGTTAGTTTTTCCTTTCACAGTTTTTTCGCTTGAGTTTGGAAGATGGAGCCGAGCAGTGCGGGTAGCTGGAAGCAAGAGCTTGCAGCGTTGATGCAACAACTCATGCCTTTCCTGCGGAGGAGAGAGTCTGCCCATCTAGAGGTGGCTAACCTTCAGGAGAGTAAGGAAGAGGAGAGAATATTTTTTGGGCAAGGTTTTTGGAGAGAAAAGAAATTTTTGGTTTCAAACATACTTTTCAAGCTCTATGGCCAATTCATCACTGCTTGTGATTCAAAGTTGGATGTCAATTTCTTTCAATTTGTTTTCCACTCTAAAGAGGATCAAAGTCGGGTCTTCGTTGGACGTGGTTGGACTTTTGAAAATTAGTTTTTAGTGTTTAGGGAATTGGGGGAGAAGGTGCAGAGTTGGGATGTTGAGTTCAATCAACAAAAAGTTTGGGTTCAGTTTTGGAATTTACTGGCTCATTGGGCTACTTCAGCCACGGCTTGGCAGCTTGGACGCATTTTCCCAGCTGTTCACGAGGTGATGCTTTTGGAGGGTGGTAGTAGACATGGAAGCATGCTCTGGTTACCATTGACTTGGCACTTCCTCTTTTGCGAGAAACGATGGCTCATTTACACAATCAGTCCAGGTGGGTTTTTTTCCAATATGAGTTCTTACCACTGTTTTGTGTGTATTGTGGGTGGGTTGGCCATGGGGAGAAATGGTGTGGTTGCAAGAGTGATGAGAAAGCAGTGGAATTAGCTTTGGGAGGGCCGGTTTGGGAGTTGGCTTCATGCGGGGAGGGATTTCTGCGAATCGGTGTTGGAAATTTAGGCCAACAGAGTTGGGTTCGGGAAAGAGGAAGGTCATGGTTCTCTGAAACGGGGAGATGTTGCCTTCGTTTCCACATGAATTGTTGTTGAGAGTGCCTAGCGCTCGGGTTCCACTCAGGTTAGATGATTTGTCGGCTTGAGTTTCAAATGTCTCACAAGCAACTCCTTGTCTTCGCTCCACTAAATGCTGCTATTGGAGTTGGAGCTCCTCGTCTACTATTTTTGCCTCCCGATTACGGTGTGCGAGCAACAACATTCGATGTGCAACAGGTGAAGGTTCCATTGCTTTGCTTGATTATTCGGGAATTGTGTTGTCGTATCCCAAGTTGCAGAACGGCTCCTTCGCATGTGGATGATGTCACTGCGGTGATAGCAATCAAGTGCTAAACCAAGTGGCATTGGACCGCAATTCCCAAAGAACTTCATTCTCCGATTTGGATGATTCTCGCTTTCTTTTGCATGTCAACCGTTGGCTCATTCTGTTTTTTTTTAGTGGCTCCCAAGCTACCTAGGTGGCGATAGCTATATGGTCATTTGAGTTCCAATTGGATGAGGATTTGTGTTTGTTGCCTTGTGTGGGGGAGAAACGTGAGTGGCCTTCCTTGACAATTGGTGGGTATGATGATCCAGCTGGGAAGAAATCTAAACAAGTGGCTCAACATCCAGTGTTGAGTCAACACTCTGGGGTGAAGGGGACTAGCCCTCATTGGTCCCATGCAGTTCAATGATGATTGGGGTATAGAATTGTCGAGGTTTGGGTGCAGCTTTTACAATTTCCCAGTTGAGGGAGTCTGTTATATCCCAAAGATCCGGAAGTACTTTTCTTGCGTAAACTAAACAAAAAATGTTTTTGTTGAAAAGGTGGTTAGGCAATTCAAGTTTGGAGATAGGTGGTGTTATGTTCAGCCTGAAGGCACTCAGGAGAGAGGGGGGGTTGTTAGTATTTTGGGCACCTCAGGTTTTGGTTATGAATATAGTGACTACTTCGTTTCGTGTATGCAAGTACGAATGTGGTGATGAGTGCACTTCAATGGAGTTACTTGGAAAATGAGAAGCAAAATTGGGGATTGGTGGGTTATGGGGAGGGGGATTTTAATGATATCGTACATCCAACCGAAAAGAGAGAGAGAGAGAGAGAGAGTGGGGAAGAGCTAGAACGAACACACCGTGCTTCTTTTCAAGGCTTTATACATAGAATAGGGATGGTAGATCTTGGGTATGTTGGGCATCCGTATACTTGGAGGGTTGGGGAGGCTTTGTCGAGAACAGTTGGATCGATTTTTGCTTCCCATTGTGGAGGTTGGTGGTTTCAATGCTAGGGTTCTTCATTGTGCCAAGCGGGCTTGGATCATTCTTTCTTTCTTTTGGAAAGGAATCCTAAGCGGCAAAGACTTCAGGCCATTTTGTGTTTGATAAGAGAAAGGTTAAAAATGGATCTTGAGAAAGCGATGGTGCGGGCATGGAATAGAGAAAAGTGAGGGACGCAACAATATATATTAAGCTCTAAGATTGCTGAATGCCGATTAGAGCTACTGAAGTGGAGCTTCAGTTCAGGAAATAATTCTGCTAGGAGGATTAAAGCTCTTCAAGCTCAAATGGAGGCGTTGGGTAGGGATGGAGGAGGTAGGGATTGGAGAATATGGAATGGCCTTATGACTCAACTTCAATATGAGTATGAGGAAAAGAGAGATATTAGCGTGAAGTCACGAAATCAATGGTTGATGGAAGGGATAGCAATTCTAAAATTTTCCATGCTTCACTGTTCGGAGGAGGAAAATAAATGGTATTGAAAGTTTGATCACAACAGAGGGGTGGGTGCGTGTCACTAAAAGGGCGTTAGAAGAGGAAATAGTGGGGTACTTTGACAAGTTCTATACTTCTAGTCAACCAACTCAGTTTCATTCTTTGCTGGAAGGGTTACCTCATTCTATCACTCTAGCCACAAATCGAAAGTTATGTTGCATCGTGGAGGAATCAAGTGCAAGCATTGCATTGCAAATGAATCCCAATAAAGCTCCGAACCGGATGGTATGACTCTTTATTTTTTATAACCTATTAGAATGAGGTAAAATTTGATATTATCAATCCGTGAAGGAGTTTTTCATAGTAAGAAATTGCTTAGGCAACTCAATCATACTTTGATTACATTGGTTCCTAAAGTCCAATCTCCTATGTCAAGATCACAATTTAGGCCCATTAGTTTGTGTAATGTGGTTTATAAGATTGTGCCTAAGATCTTGGCCGACCAACTTAAGGTGCCTCAATACATGTATTAGTCAAAATTAGTCCTCACTTTTTCTGGCCGTCAAATTCTTGACAATGTGGTTATAGCTCCCGAGTGTGTTCATACTTTGAATTCAATGAGACAAGGAAGAAAAGGATATATGGCAGTTGAAACTAGATATGGCTAAAGATTATGATCGGTGGAGTGATATTTTTGGAGCAAAGTTATGAGGAATATGGGGTTTATGAGGAGTGATTATGTGGATTAAGCAATGCCTTTGTACTAGCACTTTGTCCATTAATATTAATGGTGAGTCTTGTGGGTACATTAGGCCAACTTGAGGTCTTCGTCAAGGATCCTCTCGCCTTTTTGTTTCTTATTGTTTTAGAGGGTTGTCTCATCTTATTACAATGGCTAGGGACCAAGGGGACTATAAGGGAATGTGGGCGATAGAAATGGGGTGATCATTACACATTTGCTTTTGCTAATGATTCGTTACTATTCTATGAGGCGAGGTGGGTCGTGCAAGGGTGTTGAAGGGTATTCTACATCAAGATAGTCAATGTTCGCCAAGCAATCAATTTGGACAAGTCGTTGGTGTTTTTTAGTCCTAATGTTTCCAGGGTAGTACGGGTTGAGATTTGTCACATGATGGGGGAAGTGAATAAACAATCTAATGCTCGCTATCTAGCGTTGCCTATGAGGATTGGCCGCTCGAAAAGGGAGGTGTTTAATTTTATCATTCAGAAAGTGCAGTACTGAATCCAGAGTAAGAAGACTCAGTTCTTGAGCTTGGCGGGCAAGGAAATACTCATTAAATCGGTGGTCAATGCTTTACCAACATATGTGATGGGCTATTTTAAGCTTCCAGTGGGAGTCCAGAGGAGATTTGTCATCTTACGGCAAATTTTTGGTGGGGTATACATTAGGATGCAAGACACAAAATCTATTGGAAACGTTGGCAAGAGCTTACTAAGGCAAAGGAGGAGGGATGATTGGGGTTTCAAGATCTTTAACTGTTCAATGATGCTTTGCTGGGTATGCAACTCTTGCGAGTCATGTCATAACCGAATTTATTGATGAGTAGAGTGATGAAAGCCAAATATTTCCCTAATGATCAGTTGCAGTCAACAGTAGCGAGGACAAATGCATCGTGGTTGTTGAAGGGGTGGATGGGAGCAAGGATAATTTTGCAAGGCATGGAGCCGCATACTCGTGATGGTGTGTACTTAGTCAGGTCAGCATACCATACTTTTCGATAGGAGAGACAATCTGCAGCTCAGCAACCTGAGTGTAGTAATGCGCGCGAACGTAGGCATGGTAATGCAACCTGGAGGCTGAAGGTGACAGGTAAAGTTAAGCATTTTGTATGGCGGTGTTGGCATAATATTTTGCCATTGAATGTCAAACTGTACCAATGGTAAGTGCAGGTTGAGCCTTCATGTCCTGGGTGTGGGGAAGAGGGTGAAACGATTGAGCATTTGTTGTTCAATTGTTCATGGACTAAATCCATTTGGAGGTTGGCACATATAGACTGGGTTAAGCAGAGACAGCACCAGGATAATTTTCAGCAATGGTGGCAAGATTTATGCTCTAGGCGAAGAGAGGATATTTGAAAGGAACGAGCTCGGCCATGACCTACATTACGTGGATGATATGGAAGAGCAGGAATGTATGGGTTTTCCAAAGCAACAATGGTTGGAGACGAAGGAAATAGTGGAGATGGCGAGGCACGCTTGATTGGAGTTTTCAAAGACAAATCAAAGTTAGCTAAGATCGCCTAGTTGATCGATGGTCGACGTGTATAGAAGTGGAACCGATAGTTTTGCCTATCTTGTATTTTTTTGTGGGATGGACGATAGTATCTTGACTTGTGGTCATTTTGTCTTAGCTATCCTTAGTGCTAAGAAGAGTCCAATTATAGTGGACATTGCTTGTAAAGTTAACTTTCAAGGGTTAATAACATTATCGATCTTTAGAGAAAAAGAAAAAGATTGGCGAATGGAGATATGTGATATTTCATGATGTGGCGAAAATATATAAGATATATTTTTCACAAATTCCTCATGATCAAATATATAGATGAAAGATAAACATGATCTCGATCCTTACATGCATACGATATTATTTGAAACCCTAATATTGATTTAATAATGATTTTCATAAATTAATTAGATTAATAAATTTAAATGTTAAATGGCTTATTAGATATGCTAGAATAAGAGTTGTTTATCAAATGTCCAAGAGTTGTATAGAATACAATTGACAAGTGTTGTCTATCTAAATAGCCGAGTTTTGGGTGATTTGCCAAGGCTAACTCAAAATTAGGTGAAATATGGATCTTGGCCAACTAGAAAGATATGAGATTAATCCTTCCACATTAATATTGTGATTATTAATTCAAAAAAATTGTGGGAGTAACATTTAATAAAGGACCATATTATATGTTTGCATTCATGATACTTGTTTTGCATCTTTCTATTGTAGATAACCATGGCATCAAACACCAACAATAATACATTATCACTATGATTTGTCCTTGAGAATGAAAAGTTGAATGGGACAAAATTCTGGATTGGTATGGAAACTTGAGGATAGTCCTCAAGCAAGAGAAAAGCCACATGTCCTAGAGGAACCTTTACTCGAGGAACTTGAAGCTAACGCTCCAAGAGTAGAAAGAGATGCTTGTAGGAAGCTTCAAAATGACACCCTAGACATTTCATGCCTAATGCTAGCCTCCTCAAACTCTAAGTTTCAAAAGCAACATGAGCAAATGGAGGCATACGATATGATTGACCACCTTAAGCAGCTATACAAAGAAAAAGCTCGTCAAGAGAGGTTTGATATCTGTAAGGCATTATTCTAGTGCGTAATGACGAAGGAAACCTTCTTGGTGCTCATCCGCTCAAAATGATTGGGTACATTGAAAGCGTTGAAAGATTGGGCTTTCTACTAGTTAGTTAGTTGGCCATATATGTTATCTTACAATCGTTGCTGATAGCTATGGTCAATTTATTCTCAATTACAATATGAATGAAATTGATAAAACTCGCCCACTCCTAGGCATGTTAACAACTCCCGAAACAAACAGGAAGAATTCTAAGCCCAATAATGTCCCGATGATTAGACAAGACAAGAAGAAGGTTGAGGCTAAAGCAAAGGCAAGGACGTAAAGCTAAGTCCAAGCCCTTTGCGGCTACACTAAAACCTCAAGGAAGGGCAACTAAGGAAGGGAATTGCTTCTCATGCGGTGACACCGGACAATGGAAGAGGAAATGTAAGATTTACGTGAGGATCTAAGAAGAAGAGGAAGGAAAATGATACTTCCACTTGAGATATTTATGTCATCGGTTAATTTATCTACTTCTTCATCATGGGTATTAGATACGGATGTGGTTCTCACATTTGTGTTAATGTGCAAGAACCGAAAAGAAGGAGGATTTAGCTAAATGCAAAGTCGACCTCTGAGTTAGAAATGGAGCAAGAGTTACTATATTAGCTAGTCGTAGGGACTTATGTCTTGAATTTGACGCATGGCTTCTTTAGAACTAAATAACTATTATTACGTGCATTCCATTACTAAGAATATTATTTCAATTTTTGTTTAGACAAGATTAGATATTCATTTATAATAAAAGACAATTGTTGTTCTTTTTATTCAAATGAAATTTTTATGATAGTGCACAACTAGTTGATAGTCTTTTATGTTCTAAATCTTGACATGCCTATCTATAACGTAAATACCAAAAGGATTAAATTAGACAACTTTAATCTGACTTATCTCTAGCATTGTTGTCTGGGCCATAGTAATGAAAATTGCATTTCCAAACTCCTAAAGATGGACTTTTGGACTCATTCGGTTTTGAATTGTATGAGACATGTGAATCATGTTTATTAGGTAAAATAACTAAAGCCCCTTTCAAAAAACATAGTGAAAGGGCAAGTAATTTATTAGAACTAATACATCGATGTATGTGGATCATTAAATACACAAGCTAGAGGTGGTTTTCAACATTTCATCACTTTTATGATGACTATAGTAGATATGGCTATGTGTATCTTTTGAGACACAAGTCCGAATCATTTGAAAGTTCAAAGAGTTCAAAAATGAAGTACAAAACTAGTTTGGCAAAAGTATCAAAGCACTTCGATCTAATTGAGGAGGAGAATACTTAAGCCAAGAGTTTCATGACTATCTAAAAGAGTGTGAGATAGTCTCACAACTCACTCCTCTTGGAACACCACAATGGAATGGTGTATCCGAGAGGAGAAACCAAACTTTTTAGACATGGTTCGCCCATGATGAGTTATGCAGATCTTCCAAATTCCTTCCTGGGACATGCTTTGCTTACAACCGCTTTCACACTAAATCATGTTCTATCTAAATCGGCTAAAAAGACAACATATGAGATATCGACTAGGAAACATCCTAGTATGTCTTTTATGAAGATATGGGGATGTGAGACTTACGTTAGATGTCAAGTCCCCGACAAACTTGAACCGACATCCGATAAGTGCATCTCTGTGGTATCATAATGAAACAAAAGGATACTATTTCTACAATCGCAATAAGAACAAAATATTTATTTCTGACTTGTGTCTTCCTAGAAAAGGAATTCATTTCAAGAAAATTCAGTGGAGACAAATAAAAGTTCAAGAACCACAAAGTAGCACTAAACTTGATGAGATGGAAATTGAGCAAACGCCACAAACAGTTGTGGAATGACATTCTTTGTTTACAATCAGTAAAGACCTGGTTAGGAAGTTGTTTTTCAATGAAAGATCTAAGTGAAACAACCTATTTATTAGGAGTCAAGATCTATGGAGATAGATCAAAGAAATAGATTGGTTTAAGTCAAAGTACATACACAAATAAAGTGTTAAAATGGTTTAGCATGCAAGAATCTAAGAAATGGTTCTTGCCTATGGGACATGGAGTTAGTCTCTTAAAGGAACATTGTCTTTCAACATAAGAAGAGATAACGCATGAGTAATATTCTATATGCATCATCTATTAGATCCATCATGTATGCGATGCTATTTACTCATCCCGATGTCAAGCACGCTTTCAGCATGACGAGTAGATATCAAGTAGATTCCGTGAACATCACAGATCGTCAAGAATATCGTTAAGTACTTAAGAAGGACTAAGGATACATTCTTGAAATATGCGCAAGGAAGAGCTCAATGTCATTGGTTACACCATGCAAGCTTTCGTGCCAACAAGGATGACTATCGATCACAATTAGGTTATGTGTTTTTCCTAAATAGTGGTGTTGTGAGATGGAAAAGTTCAAAGCAGCAACAATAGTTGATTTTACAACAGAGGCTGAAAATATTGCTACTTCCAATGCAAAGAAAAGAGCCCGTTTGGATCAAAAAGTTCATAATCGAACTTGGGGTTGTACTTAGCATTGCAGATCCAATTGAGCTCTATTGTAAAACAATGGAGCCATTGCATGGGCTAGAGAATCCAGATCTCACCAAATATCCAAACATATATTTCGCACTTCCATCTCATCCGAGAGCTCATTAAGAGAGGACATGTGAAGATATGCAAAGTACCAACTAATGATAATATTGTCGATCCACTAACAAAGCCTTTGACGCAGCAGAGACATGTTCGTCACACTAAATCATTAAGCGTTAGACATATGAACGATTGGTCTTAGTGCAAGTGGGAGTTTGTTGGATTATGCCCTAAGCACTAACCATATGATGATTATTTAGGCATAGATTGTATCATTGTGCTTATAATGTATGGCAATTTACTATTATTATGTTTAATTCTATATCTGCAGATTATGAATAAATATAATAATGTCCTAGAATTTCATTATTCTAAAATTATCCTTAGTCAAGTATTATCATTAATGGTGCTATGATAATGCATTAAGACTAGTATGTGGAGTGACTAATGACATGTGTAATGACATGAGATATCAAGTCAACACATGGGCACATGTTAGAGAACTATGTACTAGATCAACCCGCCATGAGAAATGCTACATGTGTAGGAAACCAAGTACATCACGCAGTTGGAATTTAAAATTTTGGTTTCATCTAGGATTCATATGAAGTGAGATCAAATCGTAGTTTAGGTATTTACCTTAGTAGTAATCGGGCAGAGTTGTTTTGCAAAGATCTTTGTTTGTCAAATCATTAGCAAAACCAATTCAGCTTTGCCTTTATGGTATCCACATGATTTATCCAAGGTTCTTGTTATTGTCACACAAATAACTAGAAAGGAGCACGAAAATCTGAATTGCTAGCTTGCAGAATTTTGTGTTCGGGTTTCAAAACCTCACTCAAGGAGTCTTGGATTTTCTTCTTGTTTTTCTTCAAAAGAATGGAGCCTATTTTCTTCAAAAGAATGGCCGATTTCTTTTCTCTCAATAAGAATAAGGGACGCTTTTTCTTGTGTTGTTCACATGTGTGGTGGTTGGCCAAAAATCCCAATATATATAGATGTAGATTAGAGTAAAATCTCTTACCAAATTCTTATCTATTTGGGATTTATAGATTCCATAAATCTATTTGCTACCAAATACCAAAATCCCATTCAAAATTGGAGTTTGAAATTCATATTTTAATTAATTAATAAATCCAAAGTCTGTTTGATTCATTAATACTAAAATCCAAACCCTTTAAGTCTTTAATCAATACGCCTTAAACCGAAAACCTTATAGAATCCTACTCACATTAGGATTCTTTAATTTAACCAAAATTCAACATATGAATTTTACATCGCTTTCGATACGATCTAAGTGTGTGACCCAATAGGTTCTCATAACATTAGCCATGACATAAAATCTATTTTATGCCATAAGCGATGAGCAAATGTCTAGCAAAATCAAAGCTACCCAAGTTATGAGAATGTTAGTAATTCGACATTACTTATCTTATGATAGATGTTACCATGTAATTCAATCATTTTGCCCTATACTTTGATTGAACACAAGCAACGGAACATGTCACGCTCACATAATTCAATCTTTGTGTTTCTTGATTCCCAAGTAGACTCATTTAATCAAATGAGCCCGATATCACATATCGACTCATTTGAGCACGCCATGCATTTTATGCTCTCACTTAATCAAGGGGCCCAAGATATCACTCCCATTATATAGGAGGGGAAAATCCTATCTTGATCACTCAACATCCCACCACATGATTCATTGCATATCCATTTGCTACTTTTATAGTTCACCTTGTTATGGGTAACATTTGGTACTATCAAAACATGCAACTCTTCATGTTGGGATCTCTGTAGGAAATCAAATACGACATGTAGTGAAATTTTAAAAGTTTTATTTCCTCCAAGGATCCTTACGAAGTGATTTCAAACCGGTCGTGAAGAGATTTACTTTTACCAATAACGGTTGTTCTTTCTTGTGAAGACTTTGCTCGTCGAATCACAAAGAAACCCAGCGTAGCTCGCCTATGATATCCACGATAATCTTCAAGTCCCAAATTAATTGTCACACAATTAATCAAGAAAGAAGCAGCAAAAGAACCGTTTGTGCTAGCCTAGAACTTTACTTTTAAATTGGAACTATTATATATCACATATATAATTTGTTGGAGTATGCCCTAATGACCAATCATATGATGATGGATTGGGCATATATTGTATCATAATGTTTATAATTAATGGAAATAATTATTATGTTTCTTTCTATATCTGCACTTTATGAAATAAATATAATGATATCCCAAGAATTTAATTATTCTAAAATTATCCCCAGAGAGTATTACTATAAAATGGGAGAATGATAATACATTAAGACTAGTATATGTAGTGACTGATGAAATGGTTCATGATATGAGATATCAAGTCAACACATGATTACATGTTAGAGAACAATGTACCGGATTGACTTCCTATTAGAAATATCACATGGATCATTATATGAAGTGTCATAAATATTTCTCATAGTGATAATGGTGTAAATAATCCTTGGACATGAGATCCTCAGAGATCCCAACATAAGGAGTTACATGTTTTAATACTACTAAACGTTACCGTAACAAAATGAACTATAAAAGTGTAATTGGATATGTAATAAACTATGTAGTGGGATGTTGGATGATCAAGATATGATTTACCCCTCCTATATAATGGGAGTGATATCTTTGGACCCTTGATTGAGTGAGTTCATAAAATGCATGGCCGTGTTCAAATGAGTCGATATGTGATATTGGGCTCATTTGTTTAGATGTGTCTACTAGGAAATCAACAAACACAAAGATAGAACTATGCAAGCATGGCACGCTCCATGGCTCTTGTTCAATCAAGATATCTAGGGTAAAGGTATTTAATTACGCGGTAATTTCTATGACAAGAAAAAGTAATGTTCAATTACTAATATTTTCATAACTTGGGTAGTAATGATGTGTTGCTAGACACCGCTCATTACTTTTGGCATAAAATGTATGTCAATACCAACATCATGAGAACCTATTGGGTAACACACTTAAATCTTATCCAAAGAAGTGAAAAATTCATGCAATGAATTTTGGTTAATTTAAGAATCCTATTGAGAATAGGAATCTATCGGGTTTTGTTTTAGAAAGGTTTTGGATTTAAGGCTAAGATTTTGGTTCTATTGTTTTTAATAAATCCAAAATGGTTTTAGATTTGTTAATTAATAAATAAAAGGGAGAGTGTTGGTCCAATGCATGTACAACACATTGCAATTGATTTTATTAAAGGAAATAGGAACAAGGTTTGGCGATTTTTTTTTTTTTTATGACAAAAAAATTTCTGCACTTTGAATAGCTTTTGCTTGCTTGGGTTGGCCAAATGATTCCTTCTTGAGAGCCAAGTGTTTGGTATTTCTACTTAGCCTTCTTCTATCGAAATAGCAACCACATATTTCTTGTTAGAGTAACAAAAGAAAAGAAAACAGTCCTCAAATTGAGAATTTGAGGAAGAACCCAAAGAACAAAATTCTTGGCTAGCACCAACCAATTTTGTTAATCTCTTTTGGTTAATTGTTTGAAAATTAACTTAAAGACTTGGAGACGATTGTGTGGACACATAGAGGCAAGGATCTTTTGGTTTTTGCTGAAATTCAACAAGGAAAAACTTCACAAAGTTGGTTCTATCGGTTTGAAGATAAACTTTCGACAACCAAATTGATTTCACTTCGTTTGGATCTTTGGAGGAAACCATTTTTTGTTTTCTGCTCCAAACTCTGATTTGGCTTCCTACAATGTTATCGAGACACTTACGAAGGCTCAAATTGGTTTTATGTGAAAACATGTTTATTTTCTTAAAATGTTTATGAATAAGCATGCTAAAAATTCAGGTTATATGAAGTTGTTCATTAAATCTATTTTTGTGAAGTTTTCATTAAAGATATATGATATGTTTATGTCCATTAAATCAGTTTAGGGTATGCTTTTAAGTGTTATTGCTGTATATGAATAATATGAGATACATATATGTGATACGTATATGAATATGCATGGAATAAACAAAGTTCAACTTTTCTGGAATTTTGATGTTGAGCTTGAGTTTCCTCAATTTCCTTGAGCTATGGTTTTGATAAAAATTTATTAAAATTCAGAATAATATGTGTTGAATCATATTGAGTCCAAATATGTATGTGATGCATAATATTGGCTTCATATTTTTCCTAGAAAATTTGATAAACTTGTTATGTGCTTTGTGCCATTTCGGTTGGATGAGAAAATCCTAGTTTTGGTTATTGCAACTTTGGGAGGCAATTTTGGTTTCAATTTTAATTTTGAAATTTGAAAATAAGAGGATATATATTTGTAATATATATATATATATATATATATATATATATATATATATATATATATATATATATATGTGATATTAAAGCCAAACTATATATGTGATATATAATAATTCTAATTTAAAAGTTTACCAAAACTTTGGAAGGTTTGGATTTACGAAATTTTGAATGGTACAATTTTCAGAATTTTGTTTCTCCAAATTGCATACTATTGGAACTAGTTTGTAATCGTCAAGATCTAATATATATGATATATTAAGTTGAGGCCTAAAATATTTGATATTATTCACAAAACTTTCAATGATCATGTTAGGCCGGAAAAGGAAATACATATGATGTGTTTCATTCTTGGCCAAATTGAACATAGCTTTGGAATTTTTCATAAATTTCTAATGAGTTAGAATAGCCGAAATTTGCATATTAAACCCAAACCATCCATGCATAATATATTATTCAAAACCCTAATATTTGATTTAAAGTTAATTGTTATTAATTAATTAGATTAATGTATTTAATTTTTCATTATGAATAATAAATGTATATGACATGCTAATTATGTGATATTTGAGCATGGTGCATAGTTATAGCCCTTGGCCCAATGTGATTGGAAGTGGTTTTGTAATGGTTGTAACTAAATATGACATGCGTGTCATGCCTTGCTAAATTTCTGGTTGTACATTCTTTTCGATCTAACTCCCCTTGAATGAAAATCAAGGTTTCTCTAAAGATGTAATAGTTAGAGTAGAGATAGGATTAGACTAGAAATCAAGGAGTTCAGAACTACAAAGATGACCAAAAGAGGCACTTGGAGAAGATGCTAATACCCTTAGGTTGACCTTTCGCTTCTCTCATTGGCTTGAGATAATCAACTTAGTTTGGGCTATAACTATGTCACGTTTATTTTCTTGTTCATGTATGAGATGTATCTGTGTATGGTTATTGGTTAAATATATGATGAGTTCATGTATGTCATAATTAGTAAGAAAATTATGCGATTAATTGAACTAATAATTACAATGACCAATACAAACAAAATAGTGAGACTTTAACAAATCCTCAAACAAATATTAAGTCTAAGATGCCTTCCAATGCCTAGCACTCATCAAGGTTTCGATTGATCATGTGTAGGCTTGCCAAAGTAAGGTGCCATGGTCCATATTAATGAGACGCGACGGGATAATAGTAATATCCAACTACTAACCATTGGGTTTGACTTAACTAGCGGCCTAAATAGGATTGAGACCTAGAGGCATAGAGTTGGGTTTTAGCTTATTAGATAAGCTAGAACAAAGAGTTGTTGACCTAACTATCCAAGAGTTGTATGGGATACAATTAGCAAATTTTGTCTACCTAAATAGCCGAGTTTTGGACGTTTAGCCAAAGCTAACTCAAAATTAGGTCAAATATGGATCTTGGCCCACTAGAAAGTTAATTGAATTAAACTTTCCAAATTAATATTGAGGGTTATTAATTTGAACAAAATAGTGGGAGTAACATTTAATAGAAGTCCATATTAAATGTTCGCATTCATGATACTTATTTTGCATAATTTTGTTGTAGATAACCATGGCAAATAACACTAATAACAACATGTTATCACTGTGATCTGTGCTTGAGAAGGACAAATTAAATAGGACAAATTTCTGGATTGATATAGGAACTTGAGGATAGTTCCCAAGCATGAGAAAAAGTTATATGTCTTAGAAGAACCTGCACCTTAGGAACTTGAGGATGGCACTCCAATAGCTGAAAGAGATGCTTATAGGAAGCATCAGAATAATGCTCTAGACGTCGCTTGCCTCATGCTTGCTACCATGAACTCTGAGTTTCAGAAGCAACATGAGAACATGGAGGCATATGATATGATCGAACACCTCAAAGAGCTATATCAAGAGCAAGCTCACCAAGACAAATTTGATATCTCTAAGGCATTATTTCGGTGTAGAATGGCAGAGGAGCTCTCGTTAGAGCTCACGTACTTAAAATGATTGGGTACGTTGAGAACCTTGAAAGACTAGGTTTTCCATTAGGCCGAGAGTTAGCCATCGACATTATCTTGCAATCGTTGATGATAACTATGGTCAATTCATTCTTAATTACAATATGAATGAAATTTACAAAACTCCGCCACAGCTTATTAGGCATGTTGAGAACTGTCAAAGAACATGAAGAAGTCTAACCCTTATAATGTCCTCATGATTAACAAGGGCATTAAGAAGGGTAAGACCAAAGCAAAAGAAATGGCAAGAAAGTCAAGTCCAAGTCCTTTGCAATGCATGAAACCTAATGGTCGTTGCGAAGGAAGGAACTGTTTCCATTGCGGTGAGACTGGACACTGGAAGAGAAACTGTAAGGTTTACCTGGAAGATCTTAAAAAGAAGAGGAATGAAAGTTCCACTTCAGTATTCATGTTATAGAAGTTAATCTATCTATTTCTTCTACATGGGTATTAGATACCGGATGTGCTTCTCACATTTGTGTGAATGTACATGAACCGAGAAGAAGTAGAACTTTGGCTAAAAGCGAAGTCGACTTGCAGTGAGAAATGGAGCAAGGGTTGTTGCATTAGCTGTAGGGACTTATGTCTTGAATTTGCCCTCAAGGTTTATTTTAGAATTGAATAACCGGTAGTGAAGATTGTTACCTTACCAAAAGAGTGTAGCCTTGTTGATTGTTGGAGATTGTTGATTGTCGAATCACAAGCAAAACCAATCTAGCCTTGCCTCTATGGTATCCACAC
Source organism: Gynochthodes officinalis (assembly GCA_020080225.1). Lineage (NCBI taxonomy): Eukaryota > Viridiplantae > Streptophyta > Magnoliopsida > Gentianales > Rubiaceae > Gynochthodes > Gynochthodes officinalis. The sequence goes on along the minus strand of JAIQDA010000034.1, from coordinate 443,845 downwards.
GATCGACTCCAAACCTCAAGTTATTTGTCAAACAATTAACTAAAGAAAGAAGTAACAAAATCTTATAGTGCTAGCTAGGATTTTGTTACTCTGTATTCCTCATGTTCTCAACTCAAGAATTGGTTTTCTTTCAATCTCTTATTGTAAATTCATTTTTGGTTCTTATTTCTCAAATAAAGAGTGGTGTCGATATTGAACAAGAGAAGAATGAAGAATAAAATTTTGTGCACCAAAGAATAGCATTTGTTTTTCTTCAACAAAGAAAGCTTAAAAGGAAAGCTCTCAAACAATTTTGTCCCATCGGTTTCTTTGATCTCAATTCAATAATTCATCCATGTAAACAGCTGCCTTTTCACATTTCATATTCCAGAAATTGAATTGCAATATGTTGCACATGGTTGCCTTTTCATTTTCCAATGAATGGCTGCCTTTTCATTTTCATAAAATCAATTGCAATATGTTGCCTTTGATTTTCCAATGAATGGTTGCCTTTTCATCTTCCAATAATAAAATCCATTTTGATTATTATTTAATTAATAAATCTAAAACTCATTTTGGATTTATTAATATTAATAGAACCAAAATCTTTTGGCCTTAAATCCAAAACCGCTTTAAACGAAACCCGATAAATTCGTATTCTCAATAGGATTTTTAAATTAACCAAAATTTTATCAAATGAATTTTGCACTTCTTTTGGATATGATCTAAGTGTGTGATCTAACAGGTTCTTATAACGTTGGCATTGACATAAAATATATTTTATGCCAAAAGTAATGAATGGTGTCTAGCAACACATCAATACTACCCAAGTCATAAGAATATTAGTAATTCGACATTACTTTTCTTGTGATAGATATTACCGTAATTAAATCCCTTTGCCCTAGATATCATGATTGAACACGAGCCATGGAGCGTGTCATGCTCGTATACTTCAATCTTTGCATTTCTTGATTCTGAGTAAACACATCTATACAAATGAGCCCGATTTTACATATTAACTCATTTGAGCACGGCCATGCATTTTATGGTCTTACGAATCAAGGGGCCCTAAGATATCACTCCCATTATATAGGAGGGGAAAATCCTATCTTGATCACTCAACATACCACTACATGATTTATTACATATCCAATTACTACTTTTATTGTTCACCCCATTTAGTAATGTATGGTAGTATCAAAACATGCAACTCCTCATGTTGGGATCTCTGAGGATCTCAAGTCTAAGGATTATTTACACCATCATCACTATGAGAAATATTTATGACACTTCATATAATAGTCCACGTAATATTTCTCATGGCGGGTCAATCCAAAGACATTGTTCTCAACATATACCCATGTGTTGACTTGATATCTCATATCATGAACAATTTCATCAATACTACACATACTAGTCTTAATGCATTATCATTGTCCCATTTTATGATAATAATCAACTAGGGATAATTTTAGAATAATTAAATTCTTAGAACATTACTATTATATTTATTTCATAAAACATAGATATAGAAATAAATATAATAATTATTGCCATTAATTATAAACATTATGATACAATATATGCCTAAAGTATCATCATATGATCGGTCTTTAGGGCATAATTCAATACACAAACTAGAGGTAGCTTTCAATACTACATTCCATTTATCGATTGCATAGATACGGCTATGTGTATCTCATGAAACACGAGTCTAATCATTTCAAAGGTTTAAAGAATTCAAGAATGAAGTACAAAACCAACTTGGCAAGATTATTAAAATACTTTGATCTAATCAAGGAGGTGAATACTTGCCGGGAGTTCGATGACTATCTAAAGGAGTGTGGGATAATCTCACAACTCACTCCTCCCGAATACCACAGTGGAATGGTGTGTCTGAGAGGAGAAATCGAACTCTTTTGGACATGGTTCGATCCATGATGAGTCATGCAGATCTTCCAAATTCCTTCTAGGGACATGCTAGACTTATAGCTATTTTCACACTAAACCGAGTTCTATCTAAATCGGTTCAAAAGACACCATATGAGATATGGACAGGAAATGTCCTAGTATGTCTTTTATGAAGATTTGAGGATGTGAGGCTTACATCAAATATCAAGTCTCCGATAAACTTGGACCCAACTCGATAAATACAATTTTGTGGGTTATCATAAAGAAACAAAAGGATACTATTTCTATAATTGTAATGAGAACAAAGTGTTTATTACTTGAATGTGTTTTTCTAGAAAAGGAATTTATTTCAAGAAAATCCGAAAGGAGACAAATAGAACTTGAAGAAGTTCAAGAACCAAAAATATTGTTGAACATGATAGGATAGAAATTAAGCAAACACCACAAAGGGTTGTGGAACAAGTACCACTCAAGAGACATGAGCCCTAATGAGGTCTACTAGGATTCATCGTGAGCCACGAGATATGGATTTACGGTGACTCAAAGTGGTGACATCTTGCTAATATATCAAGATGAACCTACGACCTATCAAGAAGCTATATTGGGGCCAAACTAAGAAATGGCTTGAAGCCATCGGATATGAGATGGAAGTACATACCTTTAAGGGACAATTGGTTGCAAAGGTTTCAAACAAATTCTTTGTATAGACTATGATGAAACTTTTTCACCACCGCTATGCTTAAATTCACAGGATCTTGTTTGCGATAGTTGCAATCCATGATTATGAAATCGGCAAATGGATGTCAAACCGCTTTCCTTAATGGAAATCTTCTCGAGGACGTGTGTGACACGACCTAAGGGTTTTGTCGATCCGAAAAATGCTGGAAAGGTTTGTAAGTCATAACGATCCATTTATGGGTTGAAACAAGCTTGAAGTTGGAATCTTTGATTCGATGATGCAATCAAAGAGTTTGGTTTCATCAAGAAAGAAGATGAACCTTATGTCTACAAAAGGGTTAGTGGAGCACTATTGTCTTCCTAGTATTGTATGTAGATGACATACTACTTATTGGGAATGACATTCCATCTTTACAATCTGTAAAGATTTGGCTAGGAAGTTGTTTTTCAATGAAAGACTTAGGTGAGGAACCTACATATTTGGTGTCAAGATCTATAAAGATAGATCAAAGAGGTTGAGTGGCCTAAGTCAAAGTACATACATAGATAAAGTGCTAAAGCGGTTTAGCATACAAGAATCTAAGAAAGGATACTTACTTATTTGGCATAGAATCACTATCTCGAAGAAACATCGTCCTTTGACATAGGAAGAGAGACAACACATGAGTAAAGCTCCATATGCATCGGCTATTGGATCTATCATGTACGCCATTGTATGTACTTGTCCCGATGTCTCGTATACTTTGAGCTTAACAAGTAGATATCAAGTAGATCCCGTGAACGTCCTGGATCACCACAAGAATATCTTTAAGTACTTGAGAATGACTAAGGATACAATCTTGATATATAGAGGAGGTGCTCAATGTAAATAGATACCGACGCCAGACTTCCAAACCGACAAGACGACTATCGATCGCAGTTGGGTTATGTGTTTTGTCTTAATAGTGGTGTTGTGAGTGGAAGAGTTCAAAGTAGGCGGCGATGAGTGACTCTACAATAGAGGCCGAGTATCACTATTTCGATGCGGTAAAGAGCGCTTTAGATCAAGAAGTTCATTATAGAACTTTGGATTGTACCTAGCATTCTTGATCCAATTGAGCTTTATTGTGACAACAATGGAGCCATTACCCAAGCTAAGGAACCCAAATTTGACCAATGATCCAAACATATACTTGGAACTTCCATCTTATCCGAGAGATAATTGAGACAGGATGTGAAGATATGCAAAGGACAACCCGATGATAATATTGCTAACCCACCGACAAAGCCTTTGACTCAATAGAAGTATGATCGTCACACTAGATCATTGGGCATTAGAGTAATAACGATTGGTCTTAGTCCAAGTGGGAGTTTGTTGGATTATGCCTAAAGACCAATCATATGATGATGGATTGGGCATATATTGTATCATAATATTTATAATTAATGGAAATAATTATTATGTTTATTTCTATATCTGCGCTTTATGAAATAAATATAATGATGTCCCAAGAATTTAATTATTCTAAAATTATCCCGAGTCGAGTATTACTATAAAATGGGACAATGATAATACATTAAGACCAGTATGTGTAGTGACTGATAAAATGGTTCATGATATGAGTACATGTTAGAGAATAATGTCTTTGGATTGACTAGCCATGAGAAATATCACATGGATCATTATATGAAGTGTCATAAATATTTCTCATAGTGATGATGGTGTAAATAATCCTTAGACTTGAGATTCTTAGAAATCCCAACATAAGGAGTTACATGTTTTAATACTACTAAACGTTACTCGGATGAGGTGAACTATAAAAGTAGTAATTGGATATTTAATAAACTTTGTAGTGGGATGTTGGATGATCAAGACAGGATTTACCCTCATATATAATGGGAGTGATATCTTTGGGCCCTTGATTGAGTGAGACCATAAAATGCATGGCGTGCTCAAATGAGTCGATATGTGATATCACCTCATTTGTTTAGATGTGTCTACTTGGGAAATCAAGAAACGGAAAGATTGAACTATGCGAGCATGACATGCTCCATGGCTCGTGTTCAATCAAGATATCAAGGGTAAAGGGATTTAATTACACGGTAATTTCTATGACAAGAAAAGTAATGTTCAATTACTAACATTTTCATAACTTGGGTAGCAATGATGTGTTGTTAGATACCGCTCATTACTTTTGGCATAAAAGTATTTTATGTCAATGCCAACGTTATGAGAGCCTATAGGGTCACACACTTAAATCGTATCCAAAGAAGTGTAAAATTCATATGATGAATTTTGGTAAATTCTGAAATCCTATTGAGAATAGGAATTTATCGAGTTTTTGTTTTAAAGTGGTTTTGGATTTAAGGCCAAGAGATTTTGGTTTTGTTTTAATATACCCAAAATATTCTGCACTTTGAATTGCTTCTTGCTTGCTTGGGTTGGCGAATGTTTTCTTCTTGAGAGCCAAGTGTTTGGTTTTTCTCGCTTAGCCTTCTTCTATCCAAACCAGCCACTACATATTTCTTGTTGGAGTAACAAAAGAAAAGAAAACAGTCCTCAAGTTGAGAATTTGAGGAAGAATTAAAGAACAAAATTCTGGCTAGCTCCAACGAATTTTGTTAATCTCTTTTGGTTAATTGTTTGATAATTAACTTAAAGACTTGGAGACGATTGTGTGGACACCATAGAGGCAAGGATCTTTTGGTTTTTACCGAAATTCAAAAGGAAAAACTTCACAAAGGAGGTTCTACTGGTTTGAACGTAAACTTTATTCACAACCAATTTGATTTCACTTCGCTTGGATCCTTGGAGGAAACCAATTTTTTTCCACGCAAACTCGATTTGGTTTCCCACATAATTTGGCCTTAATATTTTATATATATATATATATCACATATTTGTATCTTATATATTAATTTTGGCCTCAAAAATAAAATTGAAACCAAATTGTCCTCCCAAATGTGCAATACCAAAGCTTGGATTTTCTATGCAATCAAAACTAACACAAAGCACAAAACCAAACTTGATCAAATTTTCTAGGAAAATCTGAAGCCAATTTTATGCATCATATCTATAATTGGCCTCAATATGATTCAACACATGTTGTTTTAAATTTAAATAAATTTTATGAAAACAAAAATCAAAGAAAATTGAGAAACCCAAAGCCAAGCTAAAAATCCAAAAAGTTGAACTTTGGTTCTTCTATGCATATTCAAATATATATATATATATATATATATATATATCTCACATATATATAACTTGTATTATTCAAATAAAGCAATAACATATTAAATAAAACCCTAACGTGATTTCATAAACATAAACATATCATATATGTTTAATTAACAACTTCACAAATTTAGATTAGATGAACAACTTCACACAATCCAAATTTTCAGCATCCTTATTGATGAAAATATTGGAAGCAAGTCGAGACCATCCAACCAAATGAGACCATCCCACAAGTCGAGACAACTCCACACTTCAAACGCTCACAATTTGATCCATTGCAAGGCATTGGTGGTCTGTGACAAGGTCAAGGACTAGGAAAATGCAAGCAGCTCTAACTTCATCATCAAGTTCAAGCTCCTAAAAAGTGAAGACCAATGGACCTAAGCTACACTATGTCATTCTACAAATGAAGACCAGCTCAATATGTCACTATGATCACTATGATTAGTGTTGTAAATGATGAGCCAAGTGTTTCTAATACTTCTTCACGATCAATAGGACATTCAAGGTGTTTAGAGAAGCTTCTAAATTCATAGGCTTGATGATGAGAGTGTTGAAAACTTCATCGTAGTTTGCAGCGGACATTTTAAAAAATTGGTTTCCTTCAAGGATCCAAACGAAGTGAAATCAAATTGGTTGTCAAGAAAGTTTACCTTCAAACAAGTAGAATGTCCTTTGTGAAGTTTTTCCTTGTTGAATTTACAGCAAAACCAAAAGATCCTTGCCTCTATGGTGTCCACACAATCGTCTCCAAGTCTTTAAGTTAATTGTCAAACAATTAACCAAAAAGAGATTAACAAACTTTGTTGGTGCTAGCCAAGAACTTTGTTCTTTGGTTCTTCCTCAAGTTCTCAACTTGAGGACTGTTTTTCTTTTCTTTTGTTACTCTTAACAAGAAATATGTGGTGGCTGTTTTGGATAGAAGAAGGCTAAGAAGAAAGACCAAACACTTGGCTCCCAAGATTCGCCAACACAAGCAAGCAAGAAAAAAAAAAAAAAATAAATTTAATAAAATTCATCATTTATGACCAATCTTTTGCCTTGCCTTTTTTTTTTTCCTTCTTCAAATCAAAATGCAATGTGTTTTGTTTCATGTGTTGTTCAGCCAAGCCCCTTCAATTTTTGAAAATCAAAGTCATGCCTATTTCCTTTGATAAAATCAATTGCAATGTACGTGCATTGGACCAACACTCATCCCTAAAGCCATGTGTTGTACATGCATTGACCAACACTATTTCCTTTTGCATGCCATGTGTTGTACATGCATTAGACCAACACTCTTTCCTTTTGCACACCATGTGTTGTACATGCAATGGTCCAAAATGTTTTAGCCTTAAATCCAAATCCGCTTTAAAACCAACACCGATAGATTCCTATTATCAACAAGATTCTTAAATTAACTAAAATTCATCACATGAATTTTTGCACTTTTTGGATATGATCTAAGTGTGTGACTCAATAGGTTCTCATAACGTTGGCATTGACATAAAATATTTTTATGCCAAAAGTAATGAGCGATGTCTAGCAACACATCATTACTACCCAAGTTATGAGAATATTAGCAATTCAACATTTCTTTTCTTGTGATAGAAGTTACCATATAATTAAATCTCTTTGCCCTAGATATCTTGATTGAATACGAGCCATGGAACATGTCATACTCACATACGAGAAGACACATCTATACAAATGAGCCCAATATCACATATCAACTTATTTGAGCACAACCATGCATTTTGTAGTCGCACTCAATCAAATGGCCCAAAGATATCACTCCCATTATATAGGAGGGGTAAATCCTATCTTGATCATCCAACATCCCACTACATAGTTTATTACATATCCAATTACTACTTTTATAGTTCACCTTGTTACGAGCAAAGTTTGGTAGTATCAAAATATGCAACTCCTCATGTTGGGATCTTTGAAGATCTCAAGTCTAAGGATTATTTATACCATCATCACTATGAGAACTATTTATGACACTTCACATAATAATCCATGTGATATTTCTCATGGCGGTCAATCCAATACATTTTTCTCTAACATGTACCTATGTGTTGACTTAATATCTCATATCATGAACTATTTCATCGTTAGTACACATACTATCAAGTAATGCATTATCATTGTCCCATTTAATGATAATACTCGACTAGGATAATTCTTGAATAACTAAATTGTGGGACATTATTATATTTATTTTATAAAATGTAGATATAAGAATAAAAATAATAAACATTACCATTAATTATAAACATTATGATACAATATATGCCTAAACCATCATCATATAATTGGTCCTTGGGAACAATCCAACAAACTCCCACTTGAACTAAGACCAATCAGACATCTCTTTAATGCCTAATAATCTAGTATGATGATCATGCTTCCGCTTGCGCAGGTTTTATCAATGGGTCACTATATTATCATCGCTGGTACTTTGCATATTTTCACATTTCTCTTTCAATTATCTCACAAATAAAAGGGATGTGCCAATTATGTGTTTGGATCACAGAGATCTAGGTTCCCTAACATGTGCAATGGCTCATTTGTCCTCACAATAGATTTGAATTGCACGTAAATGCTAGGTACAACCCTAAGTTTGGTTACGAACTTTGGATCCAAACGGCCTCTTTTGTTGCATCATAAGCAATATACTTGGCCTCTATTGTGAAGTTGGTTATCACGCTTGCTTGAACTTTTCCAACTCATAGCACCACTATTTAGGCAAAACACATAACCCGATTGCGATTAATAGTCATCCTTGTCGGTTTGGAAGCTATGTTAGTGTAACCAATTACATTGAGCTCTTCCTCATCTCCATATATCAAGTATGTATCCTTAGTCCTTCTCATGTACTTAAGGATATTTTTATAGCGATCTAGTGACATTCATCCGGATTAACTTGACATCTACTTGTTACGCTCAATACATATGATATGTTGGGACAAGTACACAACATAGCATACATGATGGATCGAATAGCTTATGCATATGGAACTTTACTATGTATTGTCTCTCTTCTTGTGTTGAAGGACACTGCTCCTTCAAGAGAGTAATCGATGCTCATGGGCAAGAACTCTTTCTTGCATTCAAGTATGCTAAACCACTTTAGCACTTTATCTATGTATGTACTTTGACTAAGGCCAATCAATCTCTTTGATCTATCTCTATAGATCTTGACACCTAATATATAGGTTGCCTCACCTAAGTCTTTCATTGAAAAACAACTTCCTAGACAAATATTTACAGATCAGAAAGAAGGAATGTCATTCACAATAGTAGTATGTCATTTACATTCAAGACTAGGAAGACAATGGTGCTCTCACTAACCTTCTTGTAAACAAAAGCTTCATCTTCGTTGTTGATGAAACAAAACTCTTTGATCGCATTATCAAATCGAAGATTCCAACCGAGAAGTTTGTTTCAACCATAAATGGATCGTTGTATAAACCTTTCCATCATTTTTCGGATCGACAAAACCTTAGGCTATGTCATGTACTATTACCGATTTTACACGCAAGTGCACATGATCGTTAACAAGTACTAAAGAGTGAATATAATTTATCGACTAATTGTTTATCAACTACCAAATTGAGTTAATTCTACCTTTATTTGAATGATTTAAAAAATATTTTTTATTTTAAGAAACCAAATTAAAATAAAATTTAAAACTAGGCTAAACAAATTAATGAATTAATTTTAAGGATTTATTAGATTGCTAAAGTTCTAGGGCTTTCAAGTTCACCATAACCAATCCATCTTAATACTAATATATCTCTAAGTCTAATTTATTTTTCTAGTTGATAGTCGAGATTCCCTAACTTATTTACTTGTCTCTCCAAAGATCTAATAAAAATCTCCCTAATTGCTAATTCACTATATTCTTATGTGAATTACAACAATTATGAATTCATTACGTTTTATGAATTCTCTTGTAGTGACTACACAAACCATGCAGGTATATTCCTATCCTACATGCAATTTATGGCATTTATCTCACTGAACTTGACACATAACTCCTCTTCCAGTTCATTATAATTAACAAATCATCTAATTAGTGATCAAGTAATTAGAAACATGAAGCACAGAGATAAATACTCAACTATAAAAAATTAAATTAAAATATATTAATAGAAAAATATTAAAGACTTCATAGTTAAGCTACATCGTAGCCCTAGAAAATTAAATTTAGTTCATATTATTATAAAAGACATCACAAATATTTTTAACGATCTTGAAATAAAAGAAAAGGAAAAAATTTAAAATAAAAACCAATAAAAGAAAGAGTTTAGAAGTTGCTCTTTTGTCTTGTCTTGGTTCCGGTTTTCTTTCTTCTCCACTACGCCTTCCTTTTGCTTTGCTCTCCCTCTTTCTTTCTTCTACACTAACACTAAACTAAGAGAACGGGAAAGAAAAGAACAAAAATCAAACAAAGGCGGTGGGTTGAAGAAGATGATGGTACATTCTCAATTTTTTCTTCCGAATTCTGCACTAATCCTTGGCTTCTTTTCTTGGGTTTTATAATTTTTCAAGCATTTGCACTCCTTGTTCTCTTTCAATTCCAACCATTTGTTGTTTCCAATCCCAACCGCATTCTACTTCCTTGTTTGTGCCCGACTCTTGTCTTCTTGTTCAAATTTCGGTTTATTCTTTCTCCTCTTTCCCTTTTCTCTGCTTTTTGTTCCCAACTTGTAGTCAACCTCTATTTTCTTGTTGCCTTCCTTTTTTTTCTTCTTGTATTCGGATTTATCTTCCTTTTGTGCTCAAATTTTGTTTTCTTGTTGTGGCTGAATTTGTACTTCTTTGTTGTGATGTGCACGGTTTTGTCTTCTTCAAATTACTCAAGTCAACCTCTCAATCTTGTTTCCTTTTCTGTCTTTTCTCGCTTTTCAGCAGCCTCACCGTCCTTCAATCGCAAGTTTGGTAGTGTCATGAGAACCATTGACAAGTGAAGTTCAGCTTTCTCATCAAACTTAGATTGGGCTCCAAGACAAAATATATATGTATGTGCGCTTTTTGCTATGGCCGCTTTCTGCTTCCATTTTTCTTTGCTTGCACGGTTCTTGTTCTCATGTAGCTGGTTTTCTTGTTGGTTACAGCCTTCGCTTTTGTTTTCTTCCAAATTACAAATTTTAGTTCTTCCTTCTTCTAGTAGCCCCCATCTTCAAAGACGATTTCTTCATCCTTCTTCAACTCACTTTTAATCTTCTTGTGGCTAAAGGAGTCTCTTGCTTTTGTTTGCCTCAATTTGCATCTACAAGTGGCTTAAAAGGTTTCATCAATGTCTATACTGTAACTTGTTTGAAACCTTTGTAGCCAATCGTCCCTTAAAGGTATGTACTTCGCCATCCATGTTAGTATTCTTTGAAGACCAATTTGTACCCTATGTACCCCATAGGTGGATCAACCAAAGTCCATATTTGGTTTGTATACACATGGATTCCATCTTAGATCTCATGGTTTCAAGCCATTTCTAGTCTAGCCTTGATATTGCTTCTGATAGGTTGTAGGTTCATCTTGATCTATTAGCAAGATGTCACCATTTTGAGTCAAAAAAATCCATATCTCTGTGGCTCATGATGAATCCTATTAGACCTACGCAAGGCTTGTGTCTCTAAGGAGGTACTTATTCCACAACTCTTTGTGGTGTTTGCTCAATTTCCATTTTATCAAGTTCAACAATATTTTTAGTTCTTGAACTTATTCAAGTTCTATTTGTATCCCACCGAATAAACTCCTTTTCTAGAAAAACACCAAGGAACAAACACTTTGTTCTCATTGGGATTATAGAAATAGTATCCTTTGTTCCTTTAGGATACCTAACAAAATTGTATTTATCAAATTTGGGTCCAAGTTTATCGTGAGACTTGATGTTTGATGTAAGCCTCACATCCCCAAACCTTCATAAACACATACTAGGACACTTCCCACCATATCTCATATGGTGTATTTTGAATCGATTTAGATGGAACTCGGTTTAGTATAAAAATGGCTATAAGTAAAATGCATGTCCCTGAAGGAATTTGAAAGATCTACATGACTTATCATAGACCGAACCATGTCTAACAAAGTTCGATTTCTCCTCTGACACATCATTCCACTGTGGTGTTCTAGAAAGAGTGAGTTGTGAGACTATCCAACGCTCCTTTAGATAGTCATTAAACTCTTGACTTAAGTATTCACCTCCTCGATTATATCAAGTACTTTAATACTTTTGTTAAGTTGGTTTTGTACTTCATTCTTGAACTCTTTGAACTTTTCAAATGATTTTGACTTGTGTCTCATGAGATACACATAGCCGTATCTAATGCACTCATCAAGAATGTAATGAAGTATTCAAAACCACCTCTAGCTTGTGTATTTAATGGTCCACATACATCAATATGTATTAGTTTCAATAAATCACTTTCCCTTTCACTATGTTTTGTAAAGGGGCTTGGTCATCTTACTCAATAAACATGATTCACATATCTCGTATGATTCAAAATCAAATGAGTCCAAAAGTTCATCTTTATGGAGTTTGGAAATGCGTTTCATTTATATTGCCCAGACGATAATGCAAGAGATAAGTTGGATTAAAATTTTCTAATTTAACTTTTGGTATTTACGTTATAGATAGGCATGTCAAGATTTAGAACATAGAGGCCATTAGACATTGTGCACTTCCATAGAAGATATCATAAAAGAAACAACATTTGTCCCTTTATTATAAATGAAAATCCACTCTTGTCTAAACAAGAAATCAAAATAAGATTCTTCATAATGGAAGGTGCATAATAACAATTATTCAGTTCTAATATAAGCCCCGAGGGCAAATTAAGACATAAGTCCCTACGCTTAATGCATCAACCCTTGATCCATTTTCCCACTCGTAGGTCAACTTGTCCTTTAGCTAAAGTCCTACTTCATTTTAGTTCATGGACATTTACAAAAATGTGTGAACACATGCGGTATCCAATACCCATGATGAAGAAAATAGATAAATTAACTTCTATAACATGAATACTTGAAGTGGAAGTTCCTTCCTCTTTTTTAAGATCCTCTAGGTAAACTTTACATTTTCTCTCCAAATGTCCTCACCACAATAAGTAGTTCCCATTTTTAGTTACCTTTCCTTTAGATTCCTCGGTTGAGGGTTCCTCTAGGACATATCGATTTTTCTTTTACTTGAAGACTATCTTCAAGTTCCTGCACCATATAGGGAATTAGTCCCATTTAACTTGTCATTCCCAAGGATCGATCGCAATGATAACATGTTGTTATTCGTGTTATTTGCCATGGTTGTCTACAATAGAAATATGCAAAATAATTTAACTTTCTAGTGGGCCAAGATCCATATTTGACCTAATTTTGGGTTGGCTTTGGCTAATCGCACAAAACTTGGCCATTTAGCTAGACAACATTTGCCAATTGTACACTATACAATCTTGGATAATTGGGTGAACAACTCTTTGTTCTAGCTTATCTAATAAGTTAAAGCCCAACTCTATGCCTCTAGGTCACAATCCTATTGAGTCTACCTAGTTAAGTCTAACCCAATGGTTAGATTGATATTACTATTATCCTCACACGTCTCACGAGAGATGGACCATGGCACCTTGCTTTGGTAAGCGTACACATGATCAATCGAAGCCTTGACGAGTGCTAGGCATTGGAAAGCATTTTCGACTTAATATTTGTTCGAGGATCTGTTAAACTCTCACCATTTTGTTTGCATTGGTTATTGTAATTATTAGTCCAATTAATCGTATAATTTTCTAAGTAATTATTACATATATGATCTCATCATATATTTAACCAATAACCATACACAACATGCATCTCATACATGAACACGAAAATAAACGTGACATAGTTATAGTCCAAACTAAGTTGATTCTCTCAAGCCAATGAGAACCAAAAGGTCAACCAAAGGGTATTAGCATCTTCTCCAAGTGCCTCTTTTGATCATTTTTGTATGGTCACAAACTCCTTGATTTCTAGTTTAATCCTATCTCTAATCTAACTATTACATCTTTAGAGAAACCTCGATTTACATTCGATGGGAGTTAGATGAGAAAAGAATATACAACCAGAAATTTAGCAAGGCATGACACGCAAGTCATATTTAATTACAACCATTACAAAATCATTTCCAATCACATTGGGCCACGAGCTATAACTATGCACCACGCCAAATATCACATAATTAGCATGTCATATACAATTGTCATTCATAATGAACAATTAAATACATTAATCTAATTAATTAATAACAATTAACTTTAAATCAAATATTAGGTTTTGAATAATATATTATGCATGGAAGGCTTGGGGTTTAATATGCAAATTTGAAATGTTTCTAGCTTATTAGAAATTTACGAAAAATATATCTCATATATTTTTGGCCTTAACATGATACACATACCAAATTTCAGCCATAATAAAATTCCAAAGCTATGTTCAATTTGGCCAAGAATGAAACACATCATATGTATTCCTTTACGCCACACTTTGATTGTGAGAAATTTGTGAAAAATATATCTTAGATATTTTTTCCAGCCACAACATTAAATATCACATATTCCATTCAGCCAAAATTTGATCATAATTAATTTGTGAAATTATATCATATACATATTTTTCACAAACCCTAAAACCCGAACACATGTATATAGCCAAAAATAATTTTTCATTGACAACATCAAAATTTCAAAACCATTATATTTCACAAATATATTTTGGCCTCAATGTGCTCAACATACACATGTTTCAGTTCAACGCAAATTAATTAAAATAAAACAGTATCAAAATTGGCAAAAATTAACATTCGGTCACAACTTGATATATCATAAATATCCAATTTATTAAACATAATCATTGAAAATTTTGTGAATAATATATCAAATATTTTAGGCCTCAACATAATATATCATATATATTAGATCTTGACCAGTCACAAACTAGTTCCAATAATATGCAATTAGGCCAAACAGAAATTCACAAAATTGAACCATTCAAAATTTGAAATCCAAACCTTCCAAAGTTTTGCAACTTTTAAATTGGAATTATTATATATAATATATATAATTTGGCCTTAATATTATATATACATAAAAATATATATATCTCACATATTAGTTTCAATTTCAAAATTAAAATTGAAACCGAAATGGCCTCCCAAAGTTGCAAATAACCAAAACTAGGATTTTTCTTCAACCTAAAATGGCACAAAGCACATACCAAGTTTATCAAAATTTCTAGGAAAAATCAAGCCAATATTAAGCATCATATACATATTTGGACTCAATATGATTCAAGACATATTATTCTGAATTTTAATAAATTTTATCAAAACCAATGCTCAAGGAAATTGAGGAAACCCAAGCTCAACAGTAAAATACCAGAAAAGCTGAACTTTGTTTCTTCCATGCATATTCATATATATATATATATATATATATATATATATATATATATATATATATATATATATATATATATATATCATATTATTCATAAAACTATAACACTTTACTAATACCCTAAACTGATTTAATGGACAGAAACATATCATATATGTTTAATAAAAAAATTCGCAAAAGCGATTTAATGAACAACTTCATACAACCGGAATTTTCAGCATGCTTATTCATAAACATTTTAAGAAAATAAACATGTTTTCACATAAACTAATTTGATCCTTCGTAAGTGGCTCGATACCACCGTTGGAAACCACATCGAGTTTGCAGAGGAAATTTTAAAAATTGATTTCCAACAAGAATACAAACGAAGTGAAATCAAATTGGTTGTCAAGAAAGTTTACCTTCAAACCTAGAACCTCCTTTGTGAAGTTTTTCCTTGTTGAATTTCCAGCAAAAACCAAAAGATCCTTGCCTCTATGGTGTCCACACAATCATCTCCAATTCTTTAAGTTAATTTTCAAACAATTAACCAAAAAGAGATTAATAAAATTCGTTGGTGCTAGCCAAGAACTTTGTTCTTAGTTCTTCCTCAAGTTCTCAACTTGAGGACTGTTTTTCTTTTCTTTTGTTACTCTAACAAGAAATATGTGGTGGCTGTTTTGGATAGAAGAAGGCTAAGAAGAAAGACCAAACACTTATCTCCCAAGATTCGCAACACAAGCAAGCAAGAAAGCAAAAATAAAAATGAATCACATTCCTCAAGAAGCTTATGACCGATTTTTGCCTAAGGCTTTTTTTTCCTTCTTCAAATCAAAATGCAATGTGTTGTTTTGTTTCATGTGTTGTTCGGCCAAGCCCTTCAATTTTTAGAAAATCAAAGTCATGCTTATTTCCTTTGAAAAATCAATTGCAATGTGTTGTACATGCATTGACCAACACTCTTCCCTTTTGCACACCATGTGTTGTACATGCATTGGACCAAAATGTTTTAGCCTTAAATCCAAAGCCGCTTTAAAACAAAAACCCGATAGATTCCTATTCTCAATAGGATTCTTAAATTAACCAAAATTCATCACATGAATTTTTGCGCTTCTTTGGAGACAATCTAAGTGTGTGATCCAATAGATTCTCATAACATTGGAATTGATATAAAATACATTTTATGCCAAAAGTAATGAGCGGTGTCTAGCAACATCATTACTACCCAAGTTATGAGAATATTAGTAATTCAACATTACTTTTCTTGTGATAGAAGTTATCGTGTAATTAAATCCCTATGCCCTAGATATCTTTATTGAACATGAGCCATGGAACCTATCACGCTGCATAGTTCAATCTTTAACTTTCTTGATTGCCGAAAAGACACATCTATACAAATGAGCCCGATATCACATATCGACTCATTTGAACACAGCCATGCATTTTATAATCTCACTCAATCAAGGGACCCAAAGATATCACTCCCATTATATAGAGGTAAATCCTATCTTCATCATCCAACATCCCCACTACATAGTGTATTACATATCCAATTACTACTTTTATAGTTCACTCTGTTATGGGTAATGTTTGGTAATATCAAAACATGCAACCCACATATTGGGATCTCTCAAGATCTTAAGTCTAAGGATTATTTACACCATCATCACTATGAGAAATATTTATGACACTTCACATAACAATCCATGTGATATTTCTTATGGTGGTCAATCCAATACATTGTTCTCTAACATATACTTATGTGTTGACTTGATATCTCATATCATGAACTATTTCATCGATTCTGACACATACTAGTCTTAATGCATTAGCATTGTCCCATTTAATGATAATACTCATCGGGATAATTCTAGAATCATTAAATTCTTGGGTCACTATTATATTTATTTTATAAAATGCAGATATATGAATAAACATAATAATCATTACCATTAATTATAATCATTATGATACAATATATGCCTAAACCATCATCATATAATTGGTCCTTAGGGCATAATCCAATAGAGAGAAGCTTCCAAATCCAATTCAAAAGGGAGAGCTCCATTTGGCCAACACAACACAAATCTAATCCACACTTGGATTATAGTTTAGTATTTCCTTTTCTTAGAATAATAGTTCTTTTTAGTAATTGTTTCTTTAGGTAGTTAGTTTCCTAAAGGGCAAGGAGCTCTAATCCTTCTAGAGAATGGAATTCTCCTTGGCCAATTCTATAAATAAGGCCATTGGCCACATAAAGAAGACACGACTTTATTCAATACAAAATTGAGAGCCTTTTTCTTTTCTTTGGATTCTAATTTTAGAACTTGCTTTGAGTCTTTGAGAATAATCTCTTAGGTTCATGTTTAAGCTATATTGTTGAGTCTCATTTCCTCAACAATTTGAGTGTGCTTCTTGGTTCCAAGGAAATGGTCTAGTTCACAACTGGGTTTTGGATTGATCCTTAGGGTGGCAAGCAAACAAAACAAGGTCCTTCTTCAATCTTGGAGTTGGCGTCTTTCTAAAGAAAGAACTAGTTCAACTGGAGGACGATACTAGGATCTACACTGTATTTGTTTGAATTTTATACTTTGGTAGAGAATTCAGTATCAATTTGCAATATCGAGCTGCCTTTGGGTTGCTTCTTTAGTTGTTCATATCTTTTTGTGTTATTTGGGTAACTTCAAAATTTTGTAGACAATTTTTTTATAATCTCTTAACCAAAATTTGTTCTTACTTCTTCTTGTGTAGCTGAAAATTCTGCTTGTGGTAGTCAAATTAGTTGTTTAGCCCTAGTCTTGAGACTTGGTTAAACCTTTTTGCTACCCACTTTTGTATAGATAATTCTGGTTTTTCTGTTTATTCCTGAAAAAAAACAGCCACACATACCTCATCGCTTTTTTTTTTTTTTTTGGCTCATTGTTGAAAAACAATCCAAGAGGGTCCATAGTCATTGTTCTTGTTCTGCTTTTGTTCTTCCCTTTTCTTGTGATATTGTTGCTGCTTTAAAATTTTCTTCTAAAAAAAGGCAGAAAAAATGAGAAAAAGGAGGAAAAAGAAAGAAAGAAAGAAAGAAGATCAAGCCAAAAGAAAGAAAGAAAGAAAGAAGATCAAGCCAAAAGAAAGAAAGAAAGGAGAAGAAGGAGAAGAACAATTCTTGATTCTTGAAATTTTTTTATTCTTGATTCCTCAATCCTTGCACTTTAATTTGTGAAACTCTTGTTTCTTGCTCCTTGAAACCTTGTTTCTTGATTTCTTGAATTCTTGGAACCTTGTTCTTTGTTATGATTTTACACGCAAGTGCACGTGATCGTTAACAAGTAATATAGAGTGAATATAATTTATCGCTCCTACAGAGACTAATGAATTATTAAATACGAAATTAAAATAGTTCTAACTTTATTTAAAGAAAAAATATTTTAAAGCTAAATTAAAAGTAATTTTAAAACTTAATTAAAACTAAAATTAAAACTAAACAAAGCAAGTTAATGGATTAAGTTGACGAAAGATCTAGGGTTTTCGATTTCACCTTAACTAATCTATCCTAATATTAATCTATTTCTATAATCTAATTTAATTTCTGGTTGATAGTCGAGATTTTCTAATTTATTTACTAGTCCTCCCGAGATCTAATAAAATCCCCCTAATTGCTAATTCATCATATTCCTATGTGAATTACAACAATTATGAAGTCATTAATTTCTATGGATTCTCATGTAGCGACTACACAAACCATGCAGATATATTCCTATCCTACATGCAATTCATGGCATTTATCTCAATGAACTTGACACATAACTCCCCTTCCAGTTCGTTATGATTAACAAATCATCTAATTAGTGATCAAGTAATTAGAAGCATTAAGCACAAAGATAAATACTCAACCATAGAAAATTAAATCAAATTATATTAATAGAAAAATATTAAAACTTCATAGTTAGGCTACATTGAAACCCTAGAAAAGAATTTAGTTCATATTAATATAAAAGAATATCACCAAAAATTCAAACATGATTGAAAATAAAAATAAAAGATAAAATCCAAACAAAAGCCGTAGATTATTAGCCAAAAATTTCATGACAAAATACAAAACTTAAATTACTAAAATTGCTAAATAAAACTAAAAAAACTAAAACAATAAAAGAAAGCTAAAATTGATAACTAAAATAAACTAAAGAAAACAAGAAGAAGACAAAAAATAGCATAAAATATGTGAGGGAAGAAATTGCTTCTGCTTTGTTTGCTTCACCCGAAGCTTCTAGAGGAAAGAAAAATTTCACGCTTGCTTTGCAAGTCAAGCTTGGCAGCTGCTTCTATTTGCTAAACTCTGCAACCAACAAGAACAAAACAACGAAGAAAGATTGAAGAAAACAACAAAGGATGGCTGAAAATTTGTGCGCAGAAAACCAAGGAAGGTCGCTACTCCTAACTAATGAAAGAAAGAAAACAAGACAAAGGACCAAGAATGGGTTTTTTCTGTTGTTCTCGGTTGTCTTCTTTATATAGAGCCAAAGGTTGGTTGTTTCTTCCTAAATCTTGCAAACCCGATTCCTTCTTTGCTTTGCTCTTTGTCTTCAACTTTAACTTGGTCTCTTTTGTTTCCAAATTCCAACCATATGTTGTTTCCAAATTAGTTTGTAGCTTAAGTCTCCTTCTTTTCTTTGATGTTTTCCTTTTTTCTTTCTTTGTTTGCTTCCTTTTTCTTTGTTACCAAATTTCAGCCGAGCTCTCTATCTTCTCGCTCAAGTTCTTCTTTCCTTTAGCTTGGTTTCTTCTTTTGTTTGTTGTAGTTGCTCTGTCTTTTCCTTGCATCCTCTAGAAGTTTTCCTTCTTTGTTCTCCACTTTGTTTCCTTTTTGTTTTTCCAAAGACTTCAGTCTTCTATTTCCCATTTGTTGTGTTCTCGCTTGATTGTGTCTTCACCAAGCAAATCAAGTGAATGCTCTCTTATCTTTTCCTTTGCTACTTCTTTATTTGTTTGTATGTTTGCTTTTCATCCAAGACTTTCATGCTTCATTCACAAGCCGCATTTGAACCTTATACAAACATTAAAGAATAAATTCAGTTCCTAGAACACAAGTTTGGTAGAATAGAAGCACACACATAATTCATCCAATTTATTCCACATTTTAGTTAAAATAGAATCATTTTAATTACTAAAATGCAAAGGAATTAACCTAATAAATATGCATTTTTTTTCATTCTATCAAATTCCCCCACACTTAGATCAAAGCTTGTCCTCAAGCTTGCATTAGATCAACATCTTTCTTCTTCATTCCATTTCCTTTTCAAACCATCCATAAATAACTCAAAGTCAGACACATTGAAAATCCAAATTGGAATAATAATCCAAAGAACAAGTAGTGATAGCCTGATTTTCTCAACAAAATAAACATCTCATTAATTCCAACAATTTCACAAACTCGAATGCACAAAATTTGATGACCTCTCGGAGGTTGCACTCTAATCACTCAAAAGTGTTTAGGGTTTTATTCTACACTCAAATCAAACATAGCATGTCATTACCATAAGCTTGCTTATATATCACATCTCCACCACTAATAAATATGAATCCATGCAATAATCAAAGGGTCTTTATAAGGGTTGTAACGGCTTAGGTAAAGGTAGGTAAAAGAAAGGAAAATTTAGGTTAAGCATATCAAGGTATGAAGGAACTTTCTTGCATAACTCAAAAGCACAAAATAGCACATTAGAACCACTTCTTATTCCAAATAACATGCATTCCCTTTTTGCACTTTATCATGTAGTTGGACCATCTTGTACACAATGAAGAACATCCACTTTGTAGAACATCTACTTTGTCCAATCTTTGTCGGGAATATTTTTCACTTCTCTTCTTTCTTTCCATTTCTTCTTCTTCT
This sequence comes from Gynochthodes officinalis, assembly GCA_020080225.1. NCBI lineage: Eukaryota > Viridiplantae > Streptophyta > Magnoliopsida > Gentianales > Rubiaceae > Gynochthodes > Gynochthodes officinalis. The sequence continues at coordinate 422,790 of JAIQDA010000034.1, read as the reverse complement.
TCTTTTTTTCACACTTTTCATTCATCATCATTTTTTTTTGGTTCTTTTCTTTGGAATCAATAGACATTGTATCATGCAATTAATTCTACATACTCTTGATGAAGGGTTCAACAAAGAGAAACAAAAGCAATGGTTAAGGCTAATAATGTGGTATTATAACAAAGAAAGGTTAAGGCTCAAAATTGGTTAACTAGGGGTATATGTAATGGTTAAGCTTTTTAGAAAGTTGAAACTGGTTAATCCTAAGTGCCCTTATCATTTTAAAGCATGAATTCACAATGTGATCTCAACATGCATAACAAAGCAAGTTCTAGAATGAACACACACCATATTTGACAACACTCAACAAAGAAACATGTGAGCAAGAAAAAGAAAATTGCTCTTAGGCTCAAATACTCACAATGGGTTTATTGTATCAAATATTGCACATTCTCATTCAATTCAATTATCAAAATCAACAAGATGCTTTAAAAATTTTAAAAACAACGACTAATCATACTTGCCTCATTCATACATTCCAACCCAAATCACTAATGCATATGACTCAAAATTATTCTAAATGAGTATCAAAAGAGTGAGGAATGTCAAAGAAGATATCAAAATGTCAAGCTTATAAAATTGATACTAGCAGTCAAAATTTTGGACAAACATTTAATCAAAAATTTGGACAAAAATTTAAGCACAAAAAAATTTAAGCACAAAAGTTCATGTATCCCACCCCCAACTTAAAATTTAGCATTGTCCTCAATGCTACAAAGAACTATCAAAAGTACAGCAATTAAAGAGGCATAAGAAAATGAAGGTTTAGGATACTGCCTGTTTTAAATAGCTTCGAAGAGGAATTTCTTTAGGTACCAAAAACTCCGAAAATTCTGAAATTTTTGGATAGGAAGCTGGAGAAATCTTCTACTTTCCTGTAAAATTTCAGCACAAAATCCATTGGGAAGGCCGTGAACCAGATTTATCTTCTAACTGGTGCAGCAAAATTGTATGAATGTTCTCTTTCTTCATCTTCTAAAAACAAATAAAATAAAATAAAAATAAATTAATAATAATAAAAAAACAAATAAAAATAAATAAGTAAAAATAATAAAAATAATAAAAATAAAAATAAAAATCACACAAACTAAAATAAGAAAGGTAAAAGAACCGGTTGCCTCCCAATTAGCGCTTGCTTTATAGTCTTCAGCCGGACTTTCTCTGTTTGCCTCAATTTGCATCCACTAGGGTGATAGTGCACTTTTGAAAGTCCACTCCACCTTCGATATAAGCCTTGAGTCTTTGACCATTTACTTTGAACCTTCTATCTTCACTTTGAATTTCAACAGCACCATATGGGAACACTTGCACGACTATAAAGGGTCCAGACGACCTTGATCGAAGCTTCCCAGGGAATAATTTCAACCTTGAGTTGTATAGGAGTACCTTTTGGCCTGAATGAAATTCTCGATGCAAAATGTGCTTGTCATGCCAAGTTTTTGTTTTCTCCTTATACATCGTGGCATTCTCATCTGCCCCTCGACGGAACTCATCCATCTTATCCAATTGGAGTAGTCTTTTCTCATCTGAGGCTTTTCCAAGGTCGTCAAATGGCCTTTTTATGAACACAGGTGCTAAGGCCTCAAGTTGTTTGGAGCATGTATCGACCTCTTGATTTTTAGAATTCTTTATCCCCACAAGACATGCTTCCATTGGATCATTGGGATGGCTTGCTTCGAATTTTTCTTTAGTGCACCTATCAATTGTATCCACCTTCATACAATTGTCTATCTCACTCGGAAATTTCAGTGCTTTAAAGACATTGAAAGTGACTTGCTCATCTTGAACCCTCATGGTTAATTGCCCTTTTTGCACATCTATTAGGGTCCTTCCCGTAGCTAAGAAAGGTCTACCAAGAATAATAGGAATTTCTTGGTCTTCCTCCATGTCAAGTACAATGAAATCAGCCGGGAAGATAAATTTGTCCACCTTAACAAGCACATCCTCTATAATACCCCTTGGGTATTTTAATGATCTATCTGCCAATTGCAAGGTAACTGTGGTGGGTTTGGCTTCTCCTAAGCCAAGTTTCCTAAAAACAGAGAGAGGCATAAGATTAATACTTGCACCAAGATCACACAAGGCTTTATCAAAATAAGAATTTCCTATAGTGCAAGGGATAGCAAAACTCCCTGGATCTTTAAGTTTAGGAGGAAGCTTTTTCTGCAAAATGGCACTGCACTCTTCAGTAAGTGCAACAGTCTCATACTCTTCTAGCTTTCTTTTGTTGGAGAGGATCTCTTTCATGAACTTCACATAGCTAGGCATCTGTTCCAAAGCATCAGCAAAAGGAATATTAATATGTAATTTCTTAAACACATCAAGAAATTTAGAAAATTGCTTATCTAGCTTTTGCTTTTGGAATCGCTGAGGATATGGCATAGGTGGCACATAAGGAGGTGGATTATCTGGAAACAACTTCGATGTGGGTTTCACAACTTCTTCAGTTTGTTCCTCAGATTTTTCAGACTGCACTTCCACTGCTTCTTGTTTGGACTTTTTCTGTGTCACAGGTTCAGGTAACTCTTTGCCACTTCTTAGTGTAATTGCCTTCACTTGTTCCTTAGGGTTGATTAGACATTACTAGGCAAAGACCCTTGTGGTCGAGAATTTAATGATCTAGCAATTTGTCCCTGAATCTCCAAATTTCGATGGATGCCGAATGATTTTTCAATGTGGCTTGTCTTTGTCATGAATTGAGATGTGTTCATGCTCAATTGAGCAAGAGCATCTTCTAAAGACACCTTTTGCCTTGTGGTGGAAGTGGTTGTGGAGGTCAAATCCCATAGGTTTTTCAGGTGATTATTTCTCCAAGAAAAGTTAGGATGGTTTCTCCATCCGGATTGTATGTGTTGGAGTAAAGATTATATTGTACATTTGAATTTCCCACAACCGAGCTCTGCTCCATTCGAGATTGAGCGAAAGGATTTCCCACTTGACAATTAACACTAGGATGAGGTCCACCACAAATATCACAAGCTTCTGGATGAGCATGGATGGCATTTGCAGTGAGTGAACTAAGTTGCTTTGACAGTGTAGCAACCTGGGCTGATAGTGCAGTGAGGGCATCAACCTCATACTTGCCATTATTTTTCTGTAGTGTGGATCTCCCTAAAGACCATTGATAATCTGTAGATGCCATCTCTTCCAAAAGTGCATGTGCTGCCTCATATGTCTTCCCCATTAAAGAACCTCCCGCTGCAGCATCTACAAGTATCTTGGTTGATCGAGTCAACCCGTTATAAAAGTCCAGAATCAGAACAAATCTGGATACCATGATGAGGGCATGCTCGTAGCAAATCTTTATACCTCTCCCATGCTTCAGAAAGTGATTCCATCTCATTCTGAGTGAATGTGGTGATCTCATTCCTCATCTTTGCCGTCTTGGTAGGTGGAAAATATTTTGTCAAAAATTTCTGCCTACACATGTCCCACGTGGTGATTGCTCTCGCAAAGAAAGCAACCAACTCTTGGCCCTATCCTCGGTGAGAATGGAAAAGCCTCAATCTAATGGCATCATCGTAAACGCCATTTATTTTCAATGTGGCACAAATCTCAAGAAAATTGATTATGTGAGCATTAGGGTCTCATGTGCCAAACCAAGAACTGATTTGCTTGAACCATCCGGATTATGCGACTTTAATTCAAAATTATTTGCAACGGTTGGAGGTGCGACATCGTGGAGATCATATGTGGCGATGGCAAGGCATAGTCACGTAATGCTCTAGTGTTTGCATTAAGAACCGGAGTGTGTTCTCTTGAGTTCACCATAGTGTTATGAGAGTGTGTAGAAGCTTCTCTCTTTCTATTCAAACGACAAGTCTTTTCTAGCTCTTGATCCAATGGGAGGAGATTATCACTTCAAACCTTCTCATGCACTTGAACAATATCCTAAAAATAAAAGAACACAAGTAAATAAATAAACTAAAATAATAAAAGTTCAAATTAAAGCTAGAACTACTTGGTATCGATAATAATAAAATCAAATTAGTCCTCAAACAGCGGCGCCAAAAACTTGTTATGATTTTACGTAAGTGCACGTGATCGTTAACAAGTAATATAGAGTGAATATAATTTATTGTTCCCAGAGACTAATGAATTATTAAATACGAAACTAAAATAGTTCTAACTTTATTTGAAGAAAAAAATATTTTAAAGCTAAATTAAAAGTAATTTTAAAACTTAATTAAAACTAGAATTAAAAACTAAACAAAGCAAGTTAATGGATTAAGTTGACGAAAGATCTAGGGTTTTCGATTTCACCTTAACTAATCTATTTCTATAATCTAATTTAATTTCTGGTTGATAGTCGAGATTCCCTAATTTATTTACTAGTCCTCCGAGATCTAATAAAAATCCCTAATTGCTAATTCATCATATTCCTATGTGAATTACAACAATTATGAAGTCATTAATTTCTATGGATTCTCATGTAGCGACTACACAAACCATGCGGATATATTCCTATCCTACATGCAATTCATGGCATTTATCTCAATGAACTTGACACATAACTCCCTTCCTTCGTTATGATTAACAAATCATCTAATTAGTGATCAAGTAATTAGAAGCATTAAGCACAAAGATAAATACTCAACCATAGAAAATTAAATCAAATTATATTAATAGAAAAATATTAAGACTTCATAGTTAGGCTACATCGAAACCCTAGAAAAAGAATTTAGTTCATATTAATATAAAAGAATATCACCAAAAATTCAAACATGTTTGAGAAGATAAAAATAAAAGATAAAACCCAAACAAAAGCCGATGATGATTGGTACTTAAAAATAATACTTAGCCAAAAATTTCATGACAAAATACAAAACTTAAATTACTAAAATTGCTAAATAAAACTAAAAAACTAAAACAATAAAAGAAAGCTAAAATTGATAACTAAAATAAACTAAAGAAAACAAGAAGAAGACAAAAAATAGCATAAAATATGTGAGGAAGAAATTGCTCTCGCTTTGTTTGCTTCACCAAGCTTCTAGAGGAAAGAAAAATTTACTGCTTGCTTTTTGCAAGTCAAGCTTGGTGTTTCTATTTGCTAAACTACGCAACCAACAAGAACAAAACAACGAAGAAAGATCAAGAAAACAACAAAGGATGGCTGAAAATTTCTTTGAGAAAAACCGAGGAAGGTCGCTACTCTAACTAATGAAAGAAAGAAAAACAAGACAAAGGACCGAAGAATGGGTTTTTTTTTCGTTGTTCTCGTCTTCTTTATATAGAGCCAAAGGTTGGGTGTTTCTTTCTAAATCTTGCACCCACGATTCCTTCTTTGCCATGCTCTTTGTCTTCAACTTTAAGTTGGTCTCTTTTGTTTGCAAATTCCAACCATATGTTGTATCCAAGTTAGTTTGCAGCTAAGTCTCCTTTTCTTTCTCGCTTTCCTTTTTCTTTCTTTGTTTGCTTCCTTTTTCTTTGTTACCAAATTTCATTGAGCTCTCTATCTTCTTGCCACTCAAGTTCTTCTTTCCTTTTAGCTTGGTTTCTTTTTTTGTTTGTTGTAGTTGCTCGTTTCTTTCCTTGCATCCTCTAGAAGTTTTCCTTCTTTGTTCTCCACTTTGTTTCCTTTTTGTTTTTCCAAGAATTTTCAGTCTTCTATTTCCCATTTGTTGTGTTCTTTGCTCGATTGTGTCTTCACCAAGCAAATCAAGTGAATGCTCTCTTATCTTTTCCTTTGCTACTTCTTTATTTGTTTGTATGTTTTCTTTTCATCCAAGACTTTCGTGCTTCATTCACAAGCATTTGAACCTTATAAAAACATTAAAGAATAAATTCAGTTCCTAGAACACAAGTTTGGTAGAATAGAAGTACACACATAATTCATCCAATTTATTCCACATTTTAGTTAAAATAGAATCATTTTAATTACTAAAATGCAAAGGAATTAACCTAATAAATATGCATTTTTTCATTCTATCATTCTTGAATTAGTTTGGCTGAATTTGCAACCAAAAAGTGTAACCAGAATTTTAATGTCCTAAATTTTTAGCCGTCAGTTTGTGTTGTTTGTTCTGAATTCTTGTGATCTTTTTCTGCTAGAAAACCTGTACTGCACTCTTGGTCTTGTCTCTTGAACCTTTGTTAAAATTTGTTAAGAATTGTGATAGAATTTGAATTGTTAGCAATAAAGTTTCAAACTTGTGGCTGAAAATTGTTGACCAGAAATTTGGTTCTTTGAGCAGCCCTCCTTGCACAAAATTTTTGTTCATTTTTGGCCATTGTTCTTGACCTAAACTCTGCACCTTGTGACCTTTAACTGAAATTTCTATATAAAAAAGGGTTACAAGAATTGTTTACTATTTTGACTATGTGTCCTTTCTTGAAAGTTATCTTCCTTTAGATAGCTTTCCTATTTGTTTTCTTTTAGGTTTCATAGTTGTTTTCTTTTGATTTCATATTTGCTTACTTTTTAGGTTCCATATTCAGCTTCATTTAGTTTCCATTTATTATCTTTCCTTTTTCAAGTCCACTTTGGAGTTGGTTTTGCTTAGTTTTCTAATCTCTTCGTTTTCTAAGTAGTTTTCTAATTCCAATTTAATTTGATTTCGTAGTTTCCTAATTTATTCACTTTCCTTGAGTCTTATTTCTTAAATTCATACATTCTTCTTTGAGCTATCTCATGGCTGAAAATTCTCAAGGTTTGATAGAGAAACTTGTTCTAAGCAAGAACAAAATTCTTTTTCGCCATTGAAAACCCGTTTTCCCTTCTTTGCAAAACTCCAACTAAATTGTTTTCTTGTTCTAAGAACTTTGTTCTCGTTTCTTGTTTCTTTGTTGACCTCTAAATTTTGTCTTGCTTAATCTGAATTTAATTGCCTATTCTTTGAGATTCTTGAAGCTTGTTTGGGTAAGAAGTTTTAGAAGAGTAACTGAGTGTGTGTGACCCTACTCAACGACCCAGTCACTACAAAAACGAGAGAATGACCTTGTATTGGTGAGAGTTCCAAAATTGGGCAATTGGTTAGAGGAAGTGAGGTAGGAAATTTTTATTACTAACATTGCTTATGCAAAGATGGCTACAAACCCAAAAGAACAAGAACAAGACATGAAAGAATACTTTAAGGTCGGCTCTAGAATTAGTCAGTAGGAGTCTTGATTAATTGGAAGTCACAATGGCTCAAGTTGCATCACCAAAGGAAGCATCCAATCTAAAAATGGGAAGAAGTTTACACCACAAACTTCTTCAAAGGTAAGTAACTCTAAACCTTCGTCCAGTTCTAGTAGTTCTAACATTAGTTCTTTTATCCAATGTTTTAGGTGCTTAGGCCGAGGACATGTGACTTCTCAATGTCCAAATTCTCGAACCATGCCTACCTTAGATAAAGGAACTTATAAAAGTGAGAGTGAGGAGGAGTCAAATGGTCTAGATGAAGACATGGCCGCAAGTGATGTTAATGAACATTGGGGCGTGAAGGGGATCAGCAGATTGGAGAATGTTTGGTTACAATAAGAGCTTTGAGTGCTCAACCCAGGAGGACACCATGGATTAAGGGACAAATATTTTCCACTCTAAATGTTTTATTAATGATCAAATTTGTATGTTAATTATTGATGGAAGATCTTGTACTAACCTAGCTTCTACTTATCTTGTAGACAAATTGAAGCTCAAATGTTCCTTGCATCCAAACCATACAAATTACAATGGATGAATCAAAGTGGATCACTCCGTCACAAAGGAAACCTTGGTAAGTTTTGGTGGAAATTTTATTGACCAAGTTCTTTGTGATGTTGTTCTTATGCAGGATACTCACCTACCATTGGAGCGACCTTGGGAGTATGATTGTAATGCACATCATTCCGGAGGACTAATAACTATTACCTTAATAAGGATGGAAAAGCCTCACACTAGCACCATTGCCACATTCGGATATTAGTAAATTTCAGTGACAACAAAGGTGAAGCAAACAGAGTGGATAAGAGAACAAAAGAATGGTGAAGAAGGTAAGAAATTTGCTCAAGCGTGAGTAAACAATTGCCTTCAACTTATAAAGGTAAAGCTTGGTTCTCATGAGTGAAACCGAAGGTATACAACCTCAATTGAAAATTTTAAAGATAGTTTCTATGCTTGCATGAAGGATGTTGATAGAGCTTCAAATGCAAGTAAAGAATAATTATTTTTCAAGAGGTTTTAATTACTATTGATAAGCTAGTTTTGAGGTGAAGTTAGGTGGGTTCTTATCATATGGTATTTTTATTATACGTTCTATTTTGTTTATGGTTTTAATCCACTAACCTCTCTTGATTTAGTGCCATTTCCAAGCAATGAACAAGTGAATCTTGATGGTGTAGCAAAGGTTAAGTTTGTTCAAGACTTGCATGAGAAGGTATGCCTTCAAATCCTCAAGAAGATCAAACATTATGCTCAAGTTACCAATAGAGGTGAAAGCAAGTCTTCCAATGAAGAACTAAGCTTCATCTTTGAGGAGATGGTCTTTTCCAAGTTATTGCACGCTGGGTGAAATGCTTACAAGCTCGACTCAAGTGATTATGGAGTTAGTGCTACATTTAATGTCTCTAAATTTTCATTGTTTGAGTTGGATGATTTAATTTATGGACTCGAGGACGAGTCCTTTCAAAGAAAGAAGGATGATGAAAATATTGGAAGCAAGTCCGAGACCATCCAACCACCGAGACCATTCCGCAAGCCCAGATAACTCCACACTTTAGACATTCACAACTTGATCTATTGCAAGGCATTGGTAGTCCTATGACAGGTCAAGGACTAGGAAAATGGAAACAACTTTAACTTCATCATCAAGTCCAAGCTCCTAAAGAAGTGAAGACCAACGGACCTAAGCTACACTATGTCATTCTTCAAATGAAGACCAGCTCTCAATATGTCACATGATCACTCTATGATCACTATGATTAGTGTTGTAAATGATGAGCCAAGTGTTTCTAATACTTCTTCATGATCAATAGGACAGCCAAGGTGTTTGAAGCTTCTAAATTCATAGCCATGATGATGAGAGAAGCTTCCAAATCCAATTCAAAAGTGGAGAGCTTAATTTGGCTAACACAACACATTTTCAATCCACACTTGGATTATAATTTAGGAAGTATTTCCTTTTCTTAGAATAGTATTTATTTTTAGTAATTTTTTCTTTAGGTAGTTAGTTTCCTAAACGGGAAAATAGTTCTAATCTTTCTAGAGAATGGAATTCTCCTTGGCCAAATCTATAAATAAGGCCATTGGTCACATAAAGAGGAGACAACTTAATTCAATACAAACTTGAGAGCTTTTTGCTTTTCTTTGAGTTCTAATTTTAGAACTTGCTTGGAGTCTTTGAGAATAGTCTCTTAGGTTCAATTTAAGCTATCTTGTTGAGTATTTTCCTCAACAATTTGAGCATGCTTCTTGGTTCCAAGGAAGCACCCAACTCACAACCGGGTTTTCATTGATTCTTCGGGTGTCTAGTAGACAAAAACAAGGTCCTTCTTCAATCTTAGAGTTGGTGTCTTGCTAAAGAAAGAACTAGTTCAACCTAGAGGACGATACTAGGACCTACACTGTATTTGTTCCGAATTTTATACTTTGGTAGAGAATTCAGACGTCTAGTATCAAAGAATTTGTATCAGTTCAATTGATGAAAATATTGGAAGCAAGTGCGAGACCATTCAACCAATCGAAACCATCCATAAGCCGAGACAATTCCAGATTGACGCTCACAATTTGATCCATTGCAAGGCATTAGTGGTTCTATGACATGGTCAAGGATTAGGAAAATGCAAGCGACTTTAACTTCACATGATGGTTAAAGCTCTAAAGAAGTGAAGACCAACGGACCTAAGCTACACTATGTCATTATACAAATGAAGACCGGCTCTCAAAATGTGACTAGGATCACTCATGATCACTATGATTAGTGTTGTAAATGATGAGCCAAGTGTTTCTAATAGTGCTTCATGATCAATAGGATAGCCAAGGTGTTTAGAGAAGCTTCTAAATTCATAGCCATGATGATGAGAGAAGCTTCCAAATCGAATTCAAAAGTGGAGAGCTCCATTTGGCCAACACAACACAAATCCAATCCACACTTGGATTATAGTTTAGAAGTATTTCCTTTCTTAGAATAGTAGTTCTTTTTAGTAATTGTTTGTTTAGATAGTTAGTTTCCTAAAGAGGCAAGGAGTTCTAATCCTTCTAGAGAATGGAATTCTCCTTGGCCAAATCCATAAATAAGGCCATTGACCACACAAAGAAGACACAACTTTATTCAATACAAACTTGAGAGCTTTTTGCTTTTCTTTGAGTTTTAATTTTAGAACTTTCTTTGAGTCTTTGAGAATAGTCTCTTAGGTTCATGTTTAAGCTATCTTGTTGAGTCTCTTCCTCAACAATTTGAGCGTGCTTCTTGGTTCCAAGGAAGCAGTCCAATTTACAACCGGATTTTGGATTGATCGTTTGGGTGTCAAGTAGACAAAAGTAAGATCTTTCTTCAATCTTGGAGTTGGTGTCTTGCTAAAGAAAGAACTAGTTCAATCTAGAGAACGATACTAGGACCTACACTGGTATTTGTTTCAAATTTTATACTTTGGTAGAGAATTCGTTTCACTTATTCATAAACAATTTAAGAAAATAAATATGTTTTCACATAAAACAATTTTGAGCCTTTATAAGTGGCTTTGATACTATTGTAGGAAATCAAATACAACATGCGATGTAATTTTAAAATTTGTGGCTTCTTATTTTTATTCTAATTTTTGGCCATTGCATTAATTAATAAATCAAAACTATTTTGGATTATTGTTAACACAAAAAAACCATTTGGAAACCAAAACCAAATACCAATTTATACTTGAAACCATATAGAGTCCGATTCGTAATAGGATTCTTAAACGTTGGCAATGACATAAATTTAGAAACCAAAACCAAAATTCATCACATGAATTTTACACTTCTTTTGCATACAATCTAAGTGTGTGACTAATAGATTCTTATAACGTTGACAATGACATAAAATTTATTTTATGCCATAAACATTGAGCGGTGTCTAGTAACACATCAATGCTACCAAGTTATAAGAATATTAGTAATTCGACATTACTTTTATTGTGATAGATGTTACCATGTAATTCAATCCATTTGCCCTAGATATTTTGCTTGAACATGAGCCATGGAGTGTGTCACACTTACATAGTTCAATCTTTGCATTTCTTGGTTCCCTAGTAGACACATTTATACGAATGAGCTCAACATCACATATCGACTCATTTAAGCATGGCCATACATTTTATGGTCTCACTTGATCAAGGGGCCCAAAGATATCACTCCCATTATACAGAGGGGCAAATTCTATCTTGATTACTCAACATCCCACTACATGATTAATTACATATCTAATTGCCACTTTAATAGTTCACCTCGTTATTTAGTAATGTTCAAGAAGATCAAAACATGCAACTACTAATGTTGGGATCTCTGGTGACCTCAAGTCTATGGATCACTTACACTATCATCACTATGAGAAATGCTTATGACACTTCATATGACAACCCATGTAGCATTTCTCACAACAGTCCATCCAAGTACATAGTTCTCTAACATGTACCTATGTGTTGACTTGATATCTCATATCATGGCACATTTAATCATTACTATACATACTAGTCTTAATGTATTATCATTGTCCCATTTAATGATAATACTCGACTAAGGATAATTTAAGAATAATTAAATTCTTGGGACATTGTTATATTTATTCAAAAACACAAATATGGAAATAAACATAATAATCATTGTTATTAATTATAAACATTATGATACCATATATGCCTAAACCATCATCACATGATTGGTCCTCGTGGCATAATCCAACAAACTCCCATGAACTAAGATCAATCGGTCATTTCCTAATGCCTAATGATCTAGTATGGCATTCATCTCTCGCCATGCGTGAGGCTTCTTCTGGGTCACGGTTGGTAGTTTGCATATCTTCACATCTCTCTCTCAATGATCTCTGATCGATGGAAGCCCCAAAATATATGTTTGGAACGCTGGTGAGAACGAGGTTCCTTAGCCTGTGCAATAGCCCCATTGTTGTCACAATACAACTCAATTGGATCGGTAGTGCTAGGTACATCCCCAAGTTCAAGAATGAACTTCTCGATCCAAACTCAATTGGATCGGTTTGTGCTAAGTACATATTACTGATTAAAAATACTTGGTTTATTGATTGTTGCTACCAAAATGAGTTGAAATTGAGAAACCAAGTGCTATAAAATTGAAACTTGTTGAGAAAAGAATTTTCAGAGAAAACCCGATCATCATATGCTTCAAGTTTCGCGATTTTGTGTTTTATCTATTCGTGAATATTTCTTGATTAACAAGGCTTCATAATAGTGAATTTTTCTATCAAATTGTGCTGCAAAATCATGAAGTGACTACTGAAATTTCATTCAAAAAACCCAATAAAGCAGCAAAGAAGAACCCACCTCTGCCTAAAATTACGCTTGATCCGTGTTGTAACTATTCAATTATGGGTAATCGATTGATTAAAGGACTTTGGCTTGTTCACTTTTGTTGTCAAGATTGTGTTCTAAGTTGTGATATTAGCTCTGGAATTTGGAAACTTGTTGTGAAAGAAATCTTCCAGTAAATTGAAACCAAATCCTGCTTGAAATAGGATTAAAGAAAGAGTTGTACATTCTTTGCATAATTGATCTTGGTTTGATATATTGAGAAGGATAAATTCAATTGCATGAAATCTACTCAACCATGACTTTGCATGACTTTGCACATTACTTACGCCATTGAACCCCTGCTTTGCTTCTTTACAAACTCAACCTTATTTGTCTCTTTTGTTCATCATTCTTTGAAATCGTAATTAGTTCATCATTGTTTGACTTCTTATGTGTTCTTTCCTTGCTTAACTTGAATTTAATTGCCTATTCTTTGTGACTCGTGAAGCTTATTTGGGTTAGAACTTTTAGAAAAGTAATTGAGTGTGAGTGAACTTACTCAACAACCCAATTACTATAAAAGAGAGTTTAGCCTTATATTGGCGAGAGATTCACAAATTGGGCAATTGGTTAAAAGGAAGTGAGGTAGGAAATTTTATTACTAACATTACTTGTGCAAAGATGGCTACAAATCCAAAAGAACAAGAAAAAGACATGAAGGAATACCTTAAGGGTTTAGCTTCGACTTTAGAATTAGTTCATAGAAGAATTGATCAAATGGATATCACCATGGCTCAATTTGTATCCAATTCTAAGCGACCAAGGCCAAGGAGCCTCAAGAAGTTACTCAAACAAACCCTGAGAAAAGAAGAAGTCCATAAAGGATGAAACAAGCAGCTCATTCAAGGAAGAAGAATCCGAGACTTCAAGTTCAAATCATGATCATTATTCTACAAAGAATAAAAGAAAATCCAAAAGGATGATAATCTTGCTAGCATTAAGTTGCAAATTCAGAATTTGAAAGCAAGAATGATCTAAAAGCATACATGAAATGGGAGGAAAAAGTTGATAAAATTTTTGACATCTATAAATTTTCGGAAAGAAAGTAAGTTAAGTTGGTTAGTAGAGTTTTCTGACATGCATCTACTTGTTGCAAATAACTTGTCATCAAAGAGAGAAGAAGTTCAAGCAGCCAATTTCATCTTGAATTTCATTGAAAATATCATGAGAAAAAGTATGTTCCCCTCATCACAACAGAGAGTTCTTGCAAAAGCTTCAAAGCTTAACTCAAGGGAACAAGAGTGTAGATGATTACTATAAGGAGATGTATCTAGCCATGCTACGTGCTAATATAGAAGAAGATGAAGAATCTACAATGACAAGGTTCATGAATAGGCTTGATAAGAATATTGCCCATCTAGTTGAGTTGCATCACTATAACAACTTTGAGTAGCTATTACAAATGGCTGAAAGGTTGAGAAGCAACTTAAAAAGGTGTCACAAAAATTGAGAAGCTCAAACCCAAACAATGAGTGGCGCAACAACAACAAGAATCACCAAGGTGGTAGGTTAATTCTTCAAGTTCGAAAGTACTCCATGGAGAGGAGGTTCACTTCCAATCCAACAAATGGGAAGAAATTTGCACCACAAAATTCTTCAAAGGTAAGTAATCCTAAACCATCTTCTATTTCAAATAATACTAACACTAGTTCCTCTATCCAATGTTTTAGGTGTTTAGGCCGAGCACATATAACTTCTCAATGCCCAAACTCACGAACCATGACTATCTTAGATGATGGAACCTATCAAAGTGAGAGTGAAGAGGAGTTAAGTAATCAAGATGAAGACATAGCCACAAGCTATGAGCACGAAGAGGATCAACTGATTGGAGATTGTTTAGTGACCCTAAGAGCTTTAAGTGCTCAATCCGAGAAAGACACCGAGGATCAAAGGACAAATATTTTCCACTCTAAATTTTTTATTAATGATCAAATTTGTATGCTAATTATTGACTGAGGATCTTGTACTAACCTAACTTCTACTTATCTTGTAGATAAATTGAAGCTTAAATATTCCTTACATCCGAAACCATACAAATTACAATGGATAAACCAAAGTGGATCACTCCGTGTCAAAACAAATTTTGGTAAACTTTTGAATTGAAAATTATACTGACCAAGTTCTTAGTGATGTTTTTCCTATGCAGGTTACTCACCTTCTCTTGGGATGACCTTGGGAGTATGATTTTCATGCAAATCATTTCGAGAGGACTAATAAGTATCTCCTCAACAATGATGGAAAAGCCCTCACACTAGCACCATTACCACTTTCGGAAATTAGTAAATTTTAGTAACAACAAAGGGTGAAGCTAATGGAGTGGATAAGAGAGCAAAAGAAGATTGAAAAAGGTTCGAAATCTACTCAAACTGCGAGTAAACAATTTCCCTCAACTTCTAAAGGTAAGGCTTTGGTTCTTGTAAGTGAAACCGAAGGTATACAACCATCAATTTAAGATTTAAAAGGTAGCTTCTATGCTTGAATGAGAGATGTTGATAGAGCCTTAAATGCAAATAAAGATTTTGTGCTAATTATTTTTCAAGAATCATTATTTACTAATGAAGAGCTACCAAATGACTTGCCCTCGCAAGTCAAAGTTCTTTGCAGAATATAAAGATGTTTTTCTAGAAGATCTCCCAAAAGGACTACCACCTTTAATGGGAATTGAGCATCAAATTGGCTTCATTCCTAGCGTAGTAATTCCCACCTGGCCAGCCTATCGAACCAACCTTGAAGAGACCAAAGAACTTCAACAACAAGTTGAGGAATTGCTAGATAAGGTCATGTACGAGAGAGTCTTAGTCCATGCATAGTTCTAGTCATCGTTGTTCCAAAGAAGGAAAGTAAGTGGAGAATGTGTACTGATTTTAGAGCTGTTAATAAGATTACAATTAAGTATCAACATCCAATACCTCGCCTTGATGACATGTTTGAGGACTTGCATGGTTCTAAAATTTATACTAAAATTGACCTTAAGAGTGGAAATCTTCAAATACGCATTAAAGATCAAGATGAATGGAAAACTGCTTTGAAGACTAAGTTTGGCTTGTATGAATGGTTAATCATGCCTTTTGGATTAACTAATGCACTGCACATTCATGTAGCTCATGAATCATGTCCTTAGGTAGTTTATAGGAAAATTTGTTGTTGTGTATGTTGATGACATTCTCATTTATAGCAAGAACTTAGAGAGCATGTGAAGCATATTAGATTTGTTCTAAGTGTCTTGTGTGAAAATTGGTTATTTGCTAATATCAAGAAGTGTACCTTTTGTGTGAAAAGTGTTGTATTTCTTGGATTTGTTGTTAGTTCCCAAGGTATACAGTTGACCAAGCATAAGTTGAGGTTATAACCTCTTGGCCAAAACCTACAACAAAGGTGCATGAGGTAAGATATTTCAGTCTTGCTTCATTCTATAGGAGGTTTGTTAAAGATTTTTCTTGAAGGCTGTCCTTATTAATGATCTTGTCAAGAAAAATGTTCCATTCATGTAGGGTGCATGTCAAGAGCAAGCATTTACTCAATTGAAGAAAGATCTTATGATCGCACTGCTTTAGCTTTGCATGATTTTAATAAAACCTTTGTACTTGAATGTGATGCTTGTGCAGTATTGGCACAATCTTGAAACAAGAGGGCTGACTATTACCTTATTTCTCTGAAAATTTGAATGGCGCTGCTCATAATTACCCAACTTACGACAAAGAGCTTTATGTAGTCATTTGTACCTTAGAGACATGGCATTACTTGTTGTCCAAGGAATTTGTCACTCACATTGATCATGAGTCTCTAAAGTACCTCATGGGCAAGGAAATCGAATGATGCAAAACATGTAGTGACTTATTCTTTGAAGAAGTCATTCGGCTATATAGGGTTCCACGAACCATTGTTTCGATCGTGATGTCAAATTCTTTAGCTACTTTTGGAAAACTTTGTGGGAGAAGTTGGGCACAAAATTATTATTCTCCACCACTAGACATCCACAAATTGATGGGCATCGAGAAACATGCATTAATAGAAAAGAATCTTAAACATTGGGAAACATGCATACCAATTGCTGAATTTGTTTATAATAAAACTATCCATTCTACTACCGGTTATTCCCATCCGAGGTTGTTAATGGTTTTAATCGACTAACCCCTCTTGACTTATTGCCATTGCCAAGCAATGAGCAAGTAAATCTTGATCTGCAACAAAAGCAAAGTTTGTTCAAAACTTGCATGAGAAGGTACGCTTCATATCCTCAAGAAGAACGAACATTATGCTCGGGTTGCCAATTGAGGAGAAAGCAAGTAATCTTTCAACCCAGAATTGGGTGTGGATACATGTGCAAAGAAAGGTTTCAGCTCAACGGAGAACTAAGCTTCATCCTCGAGCGATGGTCATTTCCAAGTTATTGCTCGTGTGGCGAGAATGCATACAAACTCGACCTTCCAGTGAATTTGGAGTTAGTGCTACATTTAATGTCTCGACCTTCCATTGCTTGAAATGGATGACCAGTTATGGACTCGAGGGTGAGTTCTTTCAAAGAAGGAAGGACTGATAGAATCCTAAGGGCCGAGACAATTGCATAAGCCAAGACAACTTCACAACTTGAAGTCAGAATATGAAGCTACCAATACTTCATCTACAAGGCGCCCACAATTTGATCTCTTGCAAGACATTGGAGGTCCTAATGAAAATATGAGAGCCAAGGTTGAAACAATCAACCATCCAATGAGACAACTCAACCAATTTGGAGAGAGACAAATCTAAGAGCACAAATTGGATGTTTAATTGAAAATTACTACAAAGAGACGCCCACGCCTTGATCCATTACAAAGCATTGGAGGGCCTATGACTAGATCATGAATTAAGAGAATGCAAGTTGCTTTAACATCTCTTATAATTGAATTAATTGAAGCTCAAGTCAAGGCAGCAAGGAAAACAAGAAAGAGTTCCGATCCTAGTGAATCATGTGGCATTCTAGTTAGTTTCATCAATGAAGAATTGAGTGTGGCTGATTTTCACATGTATAATCAAGATCCTTAGGCCACTTTTCAGCACAAGTCAAGTTTAAATTTGGAAGGTTCTAATTCGGAAAGAAGCAAAACAAGTTCAACCTAGAGGACGATACTAGGACCTACACTCTAGTGTTTGTTTCAATTTTAATCTTTGGCTTAAGATTCAGATCAATTTGGTATCAGAGCTGCCTTTGGGTTGCTCCTTTGAGTTGTTCATATCTTTTGTGTATATTTGTTTTCTTTCCAACTTATTGCTCTTATGTGCTGTAATTATTGTTTAGGTCCTATGAATACTTGTCCAAATTCTTCTTAATTCCATGCTTAAAACCAAAGTAAAATCCCCACCTGCTTGTAAAGTTTCTGTCCCATTTTTTTGGTCTTCAGTTTTTCTTCACCTCTTTCTTGCTTAAAAACCTTGGTTCTGTGTTCCATATTGGTTTGTGAATATTAATTGATAAAAGGGACCTTGGTATATTGAGTGTTGCTGCTGAAAGTCAGTGAAAAATTTAAAACCAACTGCTAGAAAATTTGTTGAATTGTCGCGGCGGAACCTCCTAGAAAAACCGTACCTATCCTTGATCATATACTCTAGTTTCTACCCAGTTCTATATTCTATCTCTTCTTGTGTACATTGTCTGGTTAGGCAGAGATTGATTTTTGAACTTTGTGGCCGAAAGTCTGTTTCCAACTTGTAAAACCCTTGCCTGATTGTTCTTTCTGCTAATGCACTTTCGGTTTCCAAATTCGCACCTGTTCTTTGTGCTTTAAAACCTCCTGTTCTGTGTTCACTTATCCTGTGACTATTATATAATTAAAAGATTCTTCGGGCTGTTGAACCTTGTTGCCAAAATTTTGTCACCAAATTAGTAAATCGTTGCTGGAAATTTCTCACAGAAAAAAGACCGATTCTGCCCAGATTTTCCATCGCCTGTTCCTATGATAAATCAGGTTCTGTGCTCTTGCTTTTTATGTGAATATTTGTTTCTGATAGAGAATTTGGTTTTTGAATTGTTGGTACTGAAAGTAAGAAATTGAGTGATGGAAAAAATCCTGAAACCCGTTGCTGAAGGAAAAAATTAGAAAACCGACCATCTTGAACCCCAGTTTCTGCCCAGTTTATGTGTTGTATCTTCTTGTCATTATCACTTGAGTAAGAAGGCTTCTTCGTCTTGAATTTTGCTATCAAATTGTACTGCAAAAGTGAACCCAATTGCTGCAAAAAGGCTGAAACCCGTAGCTAAAAAATCAAGAAAAAGCCGAACATCATACTCCAATTTCTGTCCAGCTTTGTGTTTCATCTGCTCATACGATTTTTCCTTGATTAAAAATATTCGGTTTTGTTGATTTGTGCTGTCAAAATTTTGTTCAAAGTCGTTATATTGGCTACTGAAGTTTTTGGAAACTTCTTGTAAAAGGAACATGCCAAAACCGAAAGAACCAAAACCTGATTGGAATTGGTTTGGTCCAGAATTGTAAGTTGCTATGTAGTTGCAATTGGTATGATCTGTTGGGCAAGAAACAATCATATTCACCAAGCTTTACTCTATCACAAGCACATAAAGAACCACTTTGCATAATTCTTTTCAACCTGTTAAATCCTGATTTTCCCTTCTTTGAAAATTTCAGCTGAAAATTGTCTCTTATTCAAGTTCTTTGTTCTTCTTTGTTGACCTCACCTTTGTTTCTTGTTTTTCAGAGTTTTTTTCATTTCTTTTCGTTCTTGACCTCTAAATATTTTATTCTTTCTTTAATTTGAATTTAATTGTCTATTCTTTGAGATTTTTGAGGCTTGTTTTGATTAGAACTTTTAGAAAAGTGATTGAGTGTGAGTGAACCAACTCATTAACCCCATTACTATAAAAGAGAGTTAAATCTTACATTGGTGAAAGTTTCATACTTTGGGTAATTGGTTAGAGGAAAGTGAGGTAGGAAATTTCTATTACTAAATCTATCAAGTACAAATGGCTAAAAATCCGAGAGAATAAGACAAGGACATGAAAGAGTACCTAAGGGCTTAACTTCGGCTTTGGAATTAGTCCATAGACAGTTTGATCAAATGGAAACCACAATGGCTCAAGTTGCATCCACAAAGAAAGCATCCAATCCACCAAATGGGAAGAAGTTTACACCACAAACTTGTTCAAAGGTAAGTAATCCTAAACCTTCATCCAATTCAAGAAGTTCTAACACTAGTTCTTCTATCCAATGTTTTAGGTGTTTAGGTTGAGGAAATGTGACTTCTCAATGTCCAAACTCTCAAATCATGACCATCTTAGATGATGGAATCCATCAAAGTAAGAGTAAGGAGGAGTCAAATGGTCTAGATGAATACATGGCCGCAAGTGATGTTAATAAACGTTGGGGGCATGAAGGATTAAACGACTTGAGATTGTTTGGTTACAATAAGAGATTTGATTCAATTACAAACTAGAGAGCTTTATTGCTTTTATTTGAGTTCTATTTTAGAACTTGCTTTGAGTTTTGAGGATAGCCTCTTAGGTTCATGTTTAAGCTATTTTGTTGAGTTTCATTCCCTCAACAATCCGAGTGTGCCGGTTGGTTCCAAGGATAGTCCAATTCGCAACTTTGAGTTTTGGATAATTCCTTCGAGAGTCAAGTGGACAAAAGCAAGGTCCTTCTTCAACTTGGAGTTGGTGTCTTGTTAATGGAAGAGTTAGTTCAACCTAGAGGACGATACTAGACCTACACTGCGGTATTTTTTCGAATTTTAACTTTGGTTTAAGATTCGTATCAATTTGGTATCACATCAAAGGACAAATATTTTCCATTCTAAGTGTCTTATTAAAGATCAAATTTGTATGTTGATTATTGATGGAGGATTTTGTACTAACCTAGCTTCTACTTATCTTGTAGACAAATTGAAGCTCAAATGTTCCTTAAATCCTAAACCATACAAATTACAATGGATGAATCAAAGTGGATCACTCCATGTCACAAAGCAAACCTTGGTAAGTTTTGAATTGGAAATTTTATTGACCAAGTTCTTTGTGATATTGTTCCTATGTAGGCTACTCACCTACTATTAGAACGACCTTGGGAGAATGATTGTAATGCAAGTCATTCAGGAGGGCGAATAAGTATCACTTTAACAAGGATGCAAAAGCCTTCACACTAGCATCATTGCCACATTGGGAAATTAGTAAGTTTCAGCAACAACAAAAGGTGAAGCACATGGAGTGAATAAAAGAACAAAAGAAGGTTGAAGAAGGTCCAAATTATGCTCAAACCATGAGTAAACAAAATCCTTCAACTTCTAAATGTAAGGCTTCGGTTCCCATGAATGAAATCAAAAGTATACAGCCATCACTTGAAAATTTTAAAGGTCATTTCAATGCTTGCATAAGGGATGTTGACAAATTTAAATGCAAGTAAAGAATGTGTGCTAAATATTGTTTCAAGTGGTGTTGTTTACTACTAAATATTCCCAAAAAATTTGTGCTAACATCCAAATAAATTGTGTTAATTATTTTTAAGGGTGTTAATTATTGTAGTTATTCCTATTTGAGAATATTTATGGTTTTAATCCACTAACCCCTCTTGACTTAGTGCCGTTGCCAAGCAATGAGCAAATAAATTTTGATGGTACAATAGCTAAGTTTGTTCAAGATTTGCATGCGAAAGTACTTCAAATCCTCAAGAAGAATGAACATTATGCTCAAGTTGCCAATAGAGGAAGAAAACACTTATGTGTTCAACGAAGAACTAAGCTTCATCCTCGAGGAGATGGTCCTTTCCAAATCATTGCACGCATGGGCAAGAATGCATACCAACTTGTCCTTCCAAGTGAAGATAGAGGTACTGCTACATTTAATGTCTCTAATCTTTCTTTTTTTGAGTTGGATGACGAATTTATGGACTCGAGGTGAGTCCTTTAAAAGAAAGGGGACTGATGAAAATATGAGAGTCAAGGTTGAAACAATCAACCATCCAGTGAGACAACTCAACCAAATTCCAGAGACAAATCTAAGAGCACAAGTTGGATGTTTAGTTGAGAATTCGCCTACAAAGAGACGCCCACACCTTGATCCATTACAAAGCATTGGAGGGCCTATGATTAGGTCCCAATTAATAGAATGCAAGCTACTTTTAATGATACTGAATCTTAAACCAAGAGAATAAAATCCAAACCTATATCGAGTGTTGGTCCTAGTATTGTCCTCTAGGTTGAATTGATTCTTCCTTTAGCAAGACATCAACTCCAAGATTGAAGAAGGACCTTGTTTTTATCCACTTGACACCGAAGGATCGGCCCAGCCCGGATGTGAGTTGGATTGTTTCCTTAGAACCAAAAGCACGCTCAAATTGTTGAGGGAAAGAGACTCAACAAGATAGCTTAAATATGAACCTAAGAGGCTATCCTCAAAGACTCAAAGAAAAGCTAAAAACTCTCAAGTTCGTATTGAATCAAGTGCGTATTTTCTTGGGGTTGAATAGCCTCTATTTATAGATTACAATGCATAAGAATTAAGAAAGCCATCTCCTAGAAGGATTAGCATTTTAGGAGACTACTTTAAGAAACTATTACTAAAAGAAATACTTACTAAAAGTATTCTAATCTAAGAAAAGTAAATAGAAAAAAATAGTTGCCAAAACTAAAACTAAGCATTACTCAACTAGAATCCAAGTGTGGCTTGGATTTGTATGTAACCGAATGTTACTTGAATTGGCTTTCCAAATGTGGAATGATTTGTGTCGCTAAATTTAGAAATCCATTTGTGGATTGGAATTCCCAAAATTAAACTCTAAGTGTTGAATGGAATTGAGATGAATTGAGCTTCCTATATCAACATCCAAGTGCTGAATGGAATTGCTTAGACCATAATTCCAAGTAATGAATGGAATGGAGCTAAATAGAGTTGGAATTAAACTGGTCTGAGCCGCCAACAACATCCATTTGAGCTTCTAAAATCGGCGAAAGTCGAACCTCCAAGGCCGAAGCTATTGAAATCTTCCAATGTAGAATTGGATTCTTTACCGAGCTGGATTCTTGTTTTGCTTCTTGTTGAATTAGAACCTTCCAAAGTTGAATTTGGATTGTGATGAGAAGTGGCCTAGGATCTTGATTACATGTGTGAAAAATCAACACACTCGATCCTTCATTCTAGATCATTCATTGATGAAACTAAGTAGAATACCAACTTGTGCTCTTAGATTTGTCTTTTCGGATTTGATTGAGTTGTCTTGGCTAAATGGTTGATTGTTTTAACCTTGGTTCTCATATTTTCATCATTTAACCTCTCTTATAATTGAATTAATTGAAGCTCAAGTCAAGTAAGGAAAACAATGAAGAGTTTCGATCCTAGTGAATCATGTGGCATTCTACTTAGTTTCATCAATGAAGCATCGAGTGTGGTTGATTTTCACACGTGTAATCAAGATCCTTAGGCCACTTCTCATCACAAGTCAAGTTCGATTTGGAAGGTTCTAATTTGGCAAAGAAGCAAACAGTTCAACCTAGAGGACAATACTAAGGCCTACACTGCATTTATTTTAATTTTAATCTTTGCTTTGATTCGTATCGAGGTCCTATGAATAGATCAAGAACTAAGAGAGTGCAAGTTGCCTTAGCAACTCTAATAACCAAATTTCAAGCTAAGGTAACAATGAAGGATGTGGCATTGAAGACTCTCAATATGTCACTATGATCACCATGATTAGCGTTGTAAATAATGAGCTAAGTGTTTATAATGCTTCTTTATGATTGATAGGATAGTCAATGTGATTAGATAAGCTTCTAAATCCATAGCCATGATGATTAGAGAAGCTTCCAAATCCAGTTCAAAAGTGGAGAGCTCTATTCGCCAACACAAATCCAATCCACACTTGGATTGTAGTTTTGGAAATAGTTCATTTTCTAATAATAGCTCTTTTAGTAATTGTTTCTTTAGGTAGTTAGTTTTCTAAAAGACAAGGAGTTCTAATCTTTCTAGAGAATGGATTTTCCTTGGTGAACCTTGTTAGCAACTATAAATAAATGCCATCAATCTCATGAAAGAACATAACTTAATTCAATACAGACTTGAGAGCTTTTTTCTTTTCTTTGAGTTCTAATTTTAGAACTTGCTTTGAATCTTTAAGAATAGTCTCTTAGGTTCAATTTATGCTATCTTGTTGAGTCTTTTCCTAAACAATTTGAGTGTGCTTTTGGTTCTAAGAAAATAGTCCACCTGCAACCAAGTTTTGGATTGATCCTTTGGGTGTCAAGTGGACAAAAGCAATGTCCTTCTTCAAACTTGGAGTTGGTGTCTTGCTAAAGAAAAACTAGTTCAACCTAGAGTGACGATAGTAGGACCTACACTCTAGTATTTGTTTGAATTTTATACCTTGGTAAAGAATTCGTATTAGTTCTATTTGTCTCACTTTGGATTTTCTAAAGATAAACTCCTTTTCTAGAAAAACTCGAGCACGAGCAACAAACACTTTGTTCTCATTGGAATCATAGAAATAATATCCTTTTGTTTCTTTAAAAAAACCTACAAAATTGCACTAATTAGATTTGGATCCAAGTTTGTCGGAGACTTAACGTTTAACATATGCCTCACATCCCAAACCTTCATAAAAGACACACTAGGACGCTTCCTAGTCCATATCTCATATTGTGTCTTTTGAACTGATTTAGATGAAATGTGATTTAGTGTGAAAGCAAGCTGTAAGTAAAGTATGTCCCAGGAAGAATTTGGAAGATTTGCATGACTCATCGTGGATCGAACCATATCCAACAAAGTTCAATTTCTCCTCTCGATACACTATTCCATTGTGGTATTCTAGGAGGAGTGAGTTGTGAGACTATTCCACACTCCTTTAGATAGTCATCGAACTCTTAGTTTAAGTATTCACCTCCTCGATTAGATCAAGTGCTTTAATACTCTTGCCAAGTTGGTTTTCTACTTCATTCCTGAATTCTTTGAAATTTTCAAATGATTCAAACTTGTGTTTCATGAGGTACACATAACCATATCTATTGAAGTCATCTAAATGTAATGAAGTATTGAAAACAACCACTTGTTTGTGTGTTTATTGGTCCACATACATCCGTATGTATTAGTTCCAATAAATCACCTACCCTTTCATTACATTTTGTGAAAGGTGCTTTAGTCATCTTACCTAATAAATATGATTCACATGTCTCATACGATTCAAAATCGAATGAGTTCAAAAGTCCATCTTTATGGAGTATGGAAATGCGATTCGTTAATATGGCTAAGACGACAATGCCAGATAAGTTGGATTAAAATTATCTAATTTAATCCTTTTGGTATTTACATTATAGGCAGCGTGTCAAGATTTAGAATATAAAGGCCATTAGCTATTTGTGCACCACCATAAAACATTTCATTTAGATAAAAGGAACAACAATTGTTTTTATCATAAATGAAAATCCTTGTCTAAACAAGAAATGGAAATAATGTTCTTTGTAATAGATGGCACATAATAAAAATTATTTAGGTTTAAAACTAGCCCAAAGGGCAAATTTAAGACATAAGTCCCTACACTAATGCTACAACTCTTGCTCCATTTCCCACTCGTAGGTCGACTTCGCCTTTAGCTAACACTCTACTTCTTTTCGGTTCTGCACATTCACACAAATGTGAGAACCATATGTGGTATCTAATACGATGAAGAAGAAGTATATAAATTCACTTCTATAACATAAATACCAAGTGGAATTTTCATTCTTCTTCTTCTTATGATCCTCCGAGTAAACCTTACGGTTCCTCTTTAGTGCCTAGTCTCACCACAATGGAAACAGTTCCTTCTTTGGTAACCTTTCCTTTAGGTTTCAATGCGATTCAAAGGACTTGGACTTGACTTTCTTGCCCTTGCCCTTTGTAGCCTTACCTTTCTTCTTGCCCCGATTAATTATCAAGACACTATTGGGTTTAGACTTTTTCATGCTTACTTCGGTAGTTCTTAACATACCTAGCAACTGTGGTAGAGTTTTGTCAATCTCATTAATATTGTAATTAAGAATGAACTGACCATAGCTATCAGGCAACAATTGCAAGATAATGTCTGTGGCCGACTCTTAGCCTAATGGAAAACCTAATCTTTCAAGGCTTTCAATGTACCCAATCATTCTAAGTACATGAGCACCAACATGTTCTCCCTCTATCATTTTGCACCGGAATAATGCCTTAGAGATATCAAATCTCTCTTGACGAGCTTGCTTTGCATGTAGCTGTTTGGTGTTCGATCATATCGTATGCCTCCATGTTCTCATGTTGCTTCTGAAGCTCAGCGTTCATGGTAGCAAGCATGAGGCATACGATGTCTAGAGTGTCATTTTGATGCTTCTATAAGCAACTTTTTAGCTCTTGGATTGCCATCCTCAGTTCCTCGGTAAAGGTTTCTCTAAGACATACATTTTCTTTCATGCTTGAGGACTATCCTCAAATTCCTATACCAATCCAGGAAGTTTGTCCCATTCAACTTGTTCTTTCCAAGGATAGATCGCAATGATAATGCATTGTTATTAAAGTTATTTTCCATGGTTATCTACAATAGAAATATGCAAAAATAAGTATCATAAATGCAAAACATTTAATATTATCTTTTATTAAATGTTTTTCCCACTATTTTACTCAAATTAATAACCCTCAATATTAATTTGGAAAAATTAATCTAATTAACTTTCTAGTGGGCCAAGATCCATATTTGACATAATTTTGAGTTCGCTTTGGCTAATCGCCCAAAACTCGGCTATTTACGCGACAACACTTTATCAATTGTATCTCATACAACTCTTGGATAGTTTGGTGAAAACTCTTTGTTCTAACTTATCTAATAAGCCAAGGCCCAACTCTATGCCTCTAGGTCTCAATCTTATTGAGTCCACCTAGTTAAGTCGGACTCCAATGATCGTGATCGGATGTTACTATTATCCTATCGTGTCTCACTAGGATTAACCACGCACCTTGCTTTGGCAAACCTACACATGATCAATCAAATCCTTGACGAGTGCTACGCATTGGAAGGCATTTTAGACTTAATATTCGTTTGAGGATTTGTTAAAGTCTCACCATTTTTTGTAAATTGGCTATTGTAATTATTAGTCTAATTAATCACACAATTTTCTAATTAATTATTACAATCTTAATCACATTATGCATTTAACCAATAAACATACATTGCATGCATCTCACACATGAACAATAAAATTAAACGTGACATAGTCATAGCCTAACCTAAAAGTTCTCTCAAGCCAATAAGAGAACTACAAAGTCAACCTAAGGTATCAGCATCTTCTCCAAGTGCCTCCATGGTTCTTCTTGTATGGTCACCAACTCCTTGCCTCCTTGATTTCTAGTCTAGTCCTATCTCTAGTCTAACTTTACATCTTTTAGAGAAACCTCAAGTTATATTCGAGAGGAGTTAGATGAGAAAAGAATTTACAACGAGAAATAGAGCAAGGCATGACACGAGCCATATTTAAAAACCAATACAAATTTATCCAATCCTATTGGGCTTAGGGCTATAACTATACACCATGCTCAAATATCACATAATGTGCATGTCGTGTAAAATTGTCATTCATATTTAACAATTAAACACATTAATCTAATTAATTCCACCTATAAATAAAGTCCTCGCAAATGAATTTTATTTAAAAATAAAGCAATAAAATTATTATTTGCGAGTGATATAACTCCTTGCAAAAGCACCGATGGCCCTCGTGAGGTATGGCGGGAATGGGAAGTGGTTGGTGCAATCTTTTCTATTATTTGTGAGGGCTTATATCATTATTTGTGAGGCCGTGTCCTCGCTATAAGAACTATTGTGCGAGGGCGATTTGAGTGTGATGCCCTCACAAAAGTGGTCAACATTGACTTTATCTCCCATTATTTGTGAGGATAACTTACTGCAAAAATATCTCTCCCAATAAATTTCAATTAAAAATAATAAATAAAATTATTAGTTGTGAGGATTAAGCCCTCGTAAAAGCACCGATGGCTCTCACCTTTTTATTTGTTATGTACGAGGGCTTATCATTTTATGCAGGGACGTGGTTCTTGCAATAAGAATTATTTTGTCGAGGACACATGTGTGAGTGTTACGCCCCACAAAAAATGGTCAACATTGACTTTTCTCCTATTATTTGCGAGGAGTGTTTCTCAAATGCATCACTCATAAGAAAATTTCAATTAATAATAAATACATAAAATTATTATTTGCAGCGTTGTAGCCCTCGTAATAACATTTATGTCTTAAGAAAAATCATGGAGCACCTTTGTTTCTTTTATTGGCAGGATAATGTCTTTATTCATGAGTGTAATGTACTCGCTAAATTAACTTGTTCGTGAGGGCTTATTTGCAGTGTTAAGCCCTCACAAAAGTGAACAATAATGGTTTCTAAAAAATTTCTTTTTTTGTGGCTTTAGCTATCCAATGAAAAGCATGTAAGTGAAAATAGTCTCTTTTAATTTCATTATTTTTAAGTGTAATTTAATTTCTAAGTTCATATTCTTAGGACAATATTATTATTGAAATTTAATGTTTTTTCTCAAGTAATATGTATATCTTTTATTTTTATGTTGATTTCAATAATAATATAATTTAGCCTATAATACGTTCTTAGATCATTAACGTTTGAAGTGAAATTACGCTTTTTGCTAAATTAAAATTTCAACTATAAAAATTATAGAAAATGTAAATAATAAATTGCATCTCATTTGAATTTAAGAAACGTGTGTAAAAAGTCAAAGAATTTTATCAATAACTTAAAAAATTTCTTAATTGTCAACCAAAATCTTGTATGATAAGGGTTACTTAAACTTAGTTTAACGATGAAGTGAGACACTTGACTCAACTATTAAAATAGACTTGAGTATAAAGAAAATTGGCTAAGGCAATAGCTTTCACACAAATTAACACCAATTCAATTTAAGATCAATCTTACTTAATTGAATTAAGAAATTTTCTTTAAAATATATCAAGGAATAAACATGAAACACTACAAAGTATTCATTTTAGACAAAAATACCTATGAATTAAGATCTTAATCCAATTAATACTTATCAATTTTAATTGATATGAATTTAATTTAATTTAATTAAGATCGATCAATATTAGTTAATTGCATTAGATCAAATTGATTAAATTAAAATCTATATTAGTTAAGATATGAATTAATTTAAAATTAATTCCATGATGTAGTTTTCTGATTTTGTTCAATTAAAATCAATATTACTCTTTTCCTTTTTTTAATTATTCATATTTTTATCCAAATACACTTTATGAAAATTAAAAAAAATTTGGAGGAAAAATCTAAAAGTTTAGGCACTTTTCAATTTTATCGCTAAGCAATCCCAATACCCTTCAACTTCTCTGTAATTGAGCGCCCATCTCTTCCATGCCCAACTCTTCCAAGCGAGACAAAACTTCTCTACAATTGGAAGGAATCTCTCTCAGATTTGCAAGACAAAATTTCTCTATAATTAGAGACAAGACGATTAGCATAAGGAATTATTTCTCCAAACCTTTTAAATTCTACTTGGTCTACCTTTGTGAAATATATTCAGTATTCTTCATCTCCAATTTGATGGATTTTGAAGGGTTTTTTCTCATAGAACCCTAACTCTAATTTTGTTTGGCGTGTGAAGCTCAATCTACGATTTGTTTGCTCCTCTTCTCTATGTTTCGGCTACAAATTGATCCCATTTGTATTTGATGATTTGTGAGAAAAATTCAGTATGGGTTTGACATGCAAGGTTGCAAATTGGTACAATCCATATCATCATTCTCTTGCATTTTTGTTTTTACAAATTGATCCCATTTGTTGATCACTTGTGAGAAAAATTCGGTATGTGTTTGACATGCAAGGCTACAAATTGGTGCGATCTATATCTATCCTTCTCTTGCATTTTTGTTTATTTGCAAATTGATCCCATTTGTTGATCACTTGTGAGAAAAATTCAGTATGTGTATGACATGCTAGGCTGCAAATTGGTGATCCATATCTATCATTCTCTTGCATTTTTTGTTTTGCAAATTGATCCCATTTGTTGATCACTTGTGAGAAAAAATGTAGTTTGTGTTTGACATGCAAGGTGCAAATTAGTGCAGTCCATATCTGTCCTACTCTTGCATTTTTTTGTTTTGTTGCACTCCATTTGTTGATCACATGTGAGAAAAAATTCAGTATGTGTTTGACATGCAAGGTTGCAAATTGGTGCGATCCATATCATCTCTTCTCTTGCATTTTTTTGTTTGGCTACACCCATTTGTTGATCACTTGTGAGAAAAAATTCAATATGTGTTTGACATGCAAGGCTGCAAATTGGTGTAGTCCATAGATGCAAATTTGACATGCAAAGTACTTGTAGTTCAACTCGAGCTTCCACGTTAAACAAATTTGTGCTACATATGTAGCCTCCAATTCATGATAAGGTTGTCTTGAAAATTTGAGGAGCTTTTGTTTTTTGTTCCCACTCGTGAATAATCCTTTCTCATATTGATCTTGGGCATGCTTATTGATTTCTATTTTTTTGTTTTTTTGGCTAAAAGATTTCTATTTTTGTCCTTTTTGGGCAAAAAATTTCTTTTTTTGTTTTGTTTTCATCTTGGGCATGCTTATTGATTTCTTTTTTTTTCTTTTTGGGCTATGATTTACTTTTTTCTATTTATTTTTGGGCTAAAAGATTTCTGTTTTTTTTCTGTTTGATATTCATCACAGGCATGCTTGTTGATTTACATTTTTGGCTAAAGATTTAGCTTTTCTGTTTCTAAACTTAGAGAACATCTTGCATTGGGCATTGGGGAATTAATAGAAGTTACAAGTGAACAAGCTTTAAAGGAATTTGTAATCGATGCAGGTATGTGCCATGACTTATGAATTCTGATACAAAGAAAATAGCCTTTAGTGACCAAAATGTTGGTGATGACAATCAATTTGGTCACTAAATGGTCTCTTTGGTGACCACTGAGTGAGTCGTCACTGAATCAAAGTCGTCATCACATCTTTAGTGACCAAATGGAAAATGTCGTCACCAAGTCGTCACTGAATGTGGTGGCGCCAAAAAAGACAAAGAACTGCACTATAATTACTAACGACTTTTAGTGACGACATTTTATCTCGTCACAAAGACAAGCATCAAATAATTTGGTGAAGAGGAATTGTCATCACCAAATGTTAGAAAATTAGTGACGACATTTTGTGGTCACTAATTCATAAATACTATGTATATTTTTATGAATAATAATTGTAGAACGGTTTAGTGACGAGAAAATATCGTCACCAAAATTACAAAATTAGTGACGACAATTTGTGGTCACTAATTCATAAATACTATGTATATTTTAGGAATTATAATTGTATAATAGTTTAGTGCGATAAAATGTCGTCACCATATTGGTAGGTGTAATGAATAAGGAATTTGCCAAAATAATAATTAAGAAGTTGGGTTAAATTACAGTGAAATAATGATTTGGCTATTGGACTAAGCAATTTTATTAGGTGAAACATGTTGTTTTGGCGTGACATTTAATTTTTATTGATTATAGTACGGCATCCTATTCTTTACAAATTTACAAAAATAATTTTGATAAGTATGTTAGGATACCTAATATTTAAAATTTTGCCCCCATAATTTTGACTTATTATATTAAGACATCTTGTTAAGTGCAATTAGTAGTTGTAATGAATAAGAAAATGCGAAAAATAATAATTTAAAAATTGGGTTAAATTATTTGGTACATTGGGCTAAGCACTCTCACTAGGCCAAAAATGCCTTTCATTATCGCCCTTATTTTCTATTAATTGTACTATGGCACTCTTTGCTTTAGAATTTTGCCAACATATTTTTGATACTTATGTTAAGACACCTTGATATTTACTGTTTTGTCCCTGTAATTTAGGCGAATTCTATTACGACATCTTATTAAGAACAAGTAGTAGTTGTAATGAATTATTAACTACAAGAAAATAGGCCTTTAGTGACCTAAGTAGTATGTATTGACGGAGAAATGTCAATTGGGTTATGTATTGGGCCATAAATAAATAGTAAGACCATAGTTATCAAAATCACGATCTGGATAGTAAAATCGCACAATTCTGACCCAAATATGTAAAATCAACTCTAAATCATATAGAATCGTTCATTATGTAGAATCATGAGTAGAATCGATTCTAAATCGTATAGAATCGCTCAATATGTAGAATCGTGAGTAGAATCGAACAACTTTACCGATTCTAAAGCGATTTCAAGGGAAAAAAGGTAGCCAATTTAGCCAAAATGACATTGTTTTGTTAGCCAATCTACCTAACAAAGCTTTGTAGCCTCTCTGTCTCTCCCCGCTTTAGAAGAACAAAGCTCAATGTAGCCTTCATAAAAATTCCTGTCTGCCGTCTAGCACAGTGGATGAGCCCAAGTGGCAAGCCTTCTTTGTCACCTTGTCTCGCACCTAAAGCTACCCAATCTCCTCTCCTCATTGAATCCTCTCCTTGCTTGAAGCATTGAGCTCAGCAGTCGAGCGAAGCTCCACCTAGCACTAGCCGACGTCGTTGAATATCTCTAAGCCGAAGAGAAAGTTCCTCATTGCGCTTCATTCTCACAAGGTTCCCATTTACTAAATTTGCAAAGAAAAGAAAGTATTTATTATGCCCAAAAATTATTTGTAAGAATGTTTGAGTAAAATTATGAAATACCATCTTTCCTAATTTTTTCAATTGCAATGTTGATCAATTGCTTCCGCTTAGGTTATTTCATCTTTGCATAAATTCATTAGCTTTTGCGCCATTATTGCTCTCTTGCTCCATCTCATGATATTCTCCACTTTGCTCTCCGGTTTATCTATTTATGTGTCATCGGTCTAATAACAATGCTAATAATTTGTTTAATTGTGGTAGGAGCTTATAATGTGATTAGATGTACATTTTTGTTGTCTCTGCAAGTCATTGTCTTACAATCATGTTAATTCAATTGTATCGCAGGCATGCTACGAATGGAAATTTAACTTCGTCATGTTTAAATCGGAGGTGAAACTCTATATAAGTGTGATCAATGCGGAGTGTTTGTGCTTTTCTCAGTTCGTATGTCACTTCTAAATGTGCTACTTAATTGTGCTCAACGAGCTCATAGTTCTGCTTAACCACATTTTATGTTTCCAATTGTCCTCTTTGCTAACATATCCCCTACTTCTCTTTGCTTATCTACAATTCTAAATTTTTCTAACGAAATTGTTTTATTCTCTGTTTCCAATCTCTGTATAATTTGGTGATTCGTATTTTGTTTATTACTTGTTCTCTATTGTACATTGTTTTCTTTATCTGGTTTATTTGTAAACACGCATGATGGATGTGCTTTTGCTATTCCTTGATTGGTTCATTTGTAAACATGCATGATGGATGTGCTTTTGCTTGGGGACAAACAAAAGCGATCAGCGCGCTGACTTGAGCCAACGACACTCTTCTTCCATTTGGGAAAAATGGTTTAACCATTGGAGCCATCTAAACAAGATTTTGATCTTTGTGTACATAAAGTCTTTTCTTTTCAACATGATAGTACTTACGACCTTGGTTAAAATCTTTTATTGCATTTGTAGTGTGATCAAATGATTTGGACAATGTATTCTATCATTGAGGAACATGATGGTACTATATATGAAGCTTTTGAACTTTATATGGTGTATTAATATATTACATGAACACAAACTCACTAATTCTTCACCTCAAAACTTTTTAATGATGCATTGATGCAAAGTTCAATAATGGGATCTAAAAACTTTTTTTAAACACCATACATCACGATAAGAGATTCTATATTGACTTTTGCACTTGCATTCACTCTCTTACATTTTTTTATTTATTCAATCTAACTTAAAATCAAAACACATCGTCTAAATATTTTGAGAAACAATTCTAGATTACGTGTCTAACCTTGTCTTATTTTGAGGTTCATTGTGTCTTATTTTAAGGATTATGGGGTTCACAACAATGGCTAGCCCAAATGTTTTGCTTTTGTTTCTTAATTGGTTGCACACTTGAACGCCTTTGTCCTACTAGATGTATGGTATTAGTTTTCTGGACTGAAGCATATTGCGTCGTTTTCTGGTTTTTAATCAAGCACGTTGCACCATTTTCTTTTTTTTCTAGTTTTCTAGACTTAAGCACATTCGCCATTTTTCTGCTTTTTTGTTCTGCTTTTCTATTTTTTATGGTTTCTTCTAAACTAAAGCTCATTGCACCGTTTTTTTTTTTTTTTTTTTTTAATTGAAGCACATTACCTTTTTCTATTTTTGTTCTTCTTTTGGTTCAATTTTTCTAGTTTTGTGGATTGTTTTGGAGTGGTTTGGTAGTATATAAAGCCACATCTTTCGATTGTATAGAATTGTTAAAAATGTTAGGAATGTAGATGTTACGTGGATCATTTCCCATTTACTCTCAAATCTGGATTTTGTCGCCTTATTCTCAATCTAACTTTTTTCCCTAACTTTGCAATTTAGAATGTCATCTTCTAATCCAAAAGCAAAAGTTAAAAAATGCCTGGTGCTCGACTAGATTGTGCTTGGGAACACGGAATTGATGTTGATAAAGATGAAGATGAAGATGAGATAATCCAACCATCATTGGTCCAAATGAAGTTGAAAATGAAGATTGTAATGATGATGATGATGGGTTTAATAATGATGATATGTTATTTGATAATTATAGATCAAGATCTTTCAATATAGATGGAGATGATGACTTTGATGAGAATGATATGTAGTTTGTGTAAAAATATTTACATTGTTAAATTTGTGTTGTCCTTTAATTTGTTATTAAATTTAATGTTTTAGCTAAAAGTCTATTTGGATGTGAAATTTTTCATGTTTTGGTAATTTAAGATGCATTATATATTTTATTTGGTGCTATTATTATTTTGTGTAGAATGTGGTTGAATGATTGAAAGATAGATGTTTGTTGTTAAGCAGATTTGGACAAAATTGAATACATATACATCGTATGTTTTATAATGTTAATTTGTTACAATTTAGCGCAAGTACACAACTTATTTTTGTGAAAAAATTAGTGTAGATGATAAAATATGAATAATTATAATACATGTAAAAACATTATATAGTTAATTGAAAATAAACTTTGCATCTAGTTAACCAATGCCAAATTTTGAAATTAGTATGCATTTTAATATTTGAGATGGAATGTGAACATAATTTTAGGATCTTATTTCATAAAATCCCTTGCCAATTTACAACTAATAAAGTCATTGGAGAGTAAAATTTAATATAGGAAAAGATTGGACAACATTGTCACAATGATTTTAGTATATAATAAAGCTGAATATTGTAAATTTTAAGAAGAATATATGTGTTAATCCAACTAATTTGGGATAGAGTAGATAAAATTTTTGGACTAAATTGATTGGGCCACAACTTATATAGTGATTGGACTTGTTTGGTTAAGGATAATGATTGGGCTATGTAATTTATTAATTGGGCCAAAGTTAACTTTTAAATTTATAGTTCTTAATTTCTAATAATTGCACTAAGACATCCTAATAGATATGAATTTGCGGCATTATTTTACTTCAAGCATGGAGACTTTTTAAATACACTATAAATTAATTATAATTGGATTTCTTTGACTAAGAATAATTATTGAACTAAGCATACTCTTCCTTATGCCAAATTTAGCTTACTTATATTATCACTCTTAATTTGTAATAATTGTACTAGGACACCCTAACATTTTTGTTTGTCCATATAATTGTACATTAATCACACAATCTTTTTAATATTACAATACACTATTGATTAGTGCTAAGTAGCTTTCTTAGGTTAAGAATAACAAGTGGACTAAGTATATCCTTCATTGGGTTGAGCTTCATTAGCTTATTTATGTTATGGCTCTTAATTTAAAATAATTATACTAGAACACCTTGAGATTTATGAACTTGCGCACATAAGTTTAATTACTTTAAACACATAAATTACATTAGTATTAAAATACACTATTGATTAATGGTAATTAAAAGTTTTGGCAATCATTACGAACTATATTTCTTTATAATAAAATCAAGAATAAAAAATATATAGTTTCAAATTAGCTACGATACTAATGTAATATTATAATATAAGTAGTCGATAATACATGTACATATATTGTTAGACATACAATGTATAACAAAAGTAGTAAATACTTGTACTCTCTATCCCAAAAAAAAGGGTCGATTTCACCAATGTACAACTTTTTATTTTTGATCAACCAAGTGGAGGTACAACTTATTTTATAACACTAATTTTCTCATTACGGATATTTTATATCAAGACACAATTTTAATGTATTTTATCTCATTAAGGTTATTTTGAAAATTTTGTTGAAATATCGATTCGACTTTTGAAGCTGGACTCTTTTTAGGATAAAAAGTTGTTTAGAAATTGAATTCTTTTCTTTGAAATGGAGGAGTATATATATATATATATATATATAGTTAGAAGTTAATACATATATATAGTAGTTAATAAATAATATAGTTATAATACAAGTAATTAGTACATAACATAGCGGTTTAGTGCATATATACACATAGTTTTATGTACACATATAGTAACTAACACATGTTAATTATTCATCTATTTGTTTATCTTTTAGGTAAGTAATATATAATCTATATAAACTTAAATATATAATATACAAAAATTTTCAGTCTCAACATGAAAATGTAAATATTATTTGTTCATATGAATTATGTTAAAATGATTTCACTTTAGCCATTTAATAATTAATTAGCATTTCAAAATTTAAAATTTAAAAATTCAAGTTATAATTTTTTTAAACCAACATAGTATTGTAAAGTGAAAGATTGATTATTGGTTAAAAAAGTAAAAATCTTTTATTATAATAGTTGAATAAAAGTTTGAATGCTTAAAAAAGAGCGAAAACAAAATTATTCTAAAAAGTAAAGCAGGAATTAAAAAATAAAAGTCAGTTCCAAAAAACATATATTGCCTTTGCCACTACACTTAACAAAATTTCAATTCCTTTGCCATATCTACCAACTGGTCTCTGCTTAATTGAACACCATCCATTTCTTCCTTTCCTTTCATTTCTCCAAATCTAAAATTGTGATCTTTCAATTCCATAGATGACTTTGTGTACACCTCTGGTATTCCATTCTTTACTTTCTTGTTTTTCTCCCCATCTTTTTCCCATCTAATCTCAGCAAATCTCAAACACACTGAAAATGAGAGAGTGCATTTCGATCAATACATTCTTTAGTGAGATAGGAGCAGGAAAAACATGTTCCTTGTGCCGTGTTCGTCGATTTGGGGACAAAATTGAACCTTTGCTTCATTCAAGCCAAGCCTAGAAATGGGTACTTCGGATTTTCTCTTTACTTCATCACTCTTGACGACGGTGGGGAAGATCTATTCATCCACGACTCTGGAATCAAGGATAATAGTGGCGGCTTTAGTAACCTTGAGGAGGCAATCGAGTTTGAGATTAAACACGGCAATGACGGCCGCACCAAGGTTGTAAACGTCACAGGTCCATATGAGGGACCCGTTCAAGGAGCCAACCGTGGTGGGGCTTTCGGTGGCGGAGGTAGGAGTGGATGATTTCGTTTTAGTTTTGTTTAGTGAAGTAAGTGTTGCTGTCTTGGATGCCTCAATTTAATTTCGGTGGTCCTTTCCTTGGTAAAACTCAAGTCAATTCCTATTTGCAAATAAAGCTTCTTCTTATCAGATCCAAATGGAAGGAGCTTTATAGATCTGTAAGTAATAAATAGTTGCTTTCTTGTGGACTGCCAAAAAGAAATGGTTAACTCTTGAACTACCTACTGCAGGATAGAGAGACTCTTATTAATTAGTAGATCTACTTTTGTGGCAAAAAAAAAGGAAATTAGGATATGATGTTCTATAATTCCTACTTCTTGGTCTAGTGGGCTTTAGTTCTTGTTTTTTTAAAAAAAATTATTTGATTTATATTATGTGATTACATGGTTGTTTGAGAATTTTTCTATTGTGTGATTCATAAATAGTAGGCAATGTAGAACTATTTCCTTCTTCTTCTTACTTTTATTTATTTATTTTTGTTGTTGGGTTTTAGCTTCCTAGAGTTTTGATTGTCGATTCTAGGTTATCATTTGCATTTCAAATTTCTGTTCTCTGTTTCTTGTGTATAGTCTTTTCAAAGCTTACTTGCTTGTAATTGTGATTTAGTCCTTTAAAATTTGTATGTCCATGTTGGTTCTGTAAATGAACAAGGATATGATTTCGATTAATTATGATCTATAGGTCAGCTTTCTTGTGTCAGTGTTATATGTTTGAGATTAAATTGAGACCTTATCTTCCTCTTATTCCATATGAAATCATATTGGAATTTTACATTGAGCAAAATGAAGAACTAATGTTGTTCATGATTTTATAGCTATAAATACTGTTTAATTTCTCTCATTAATTAAACAAAAGGATAGTTGTTTTAGATTTAGAACTTTAACATATTTTTTTAGCGTGTACTTTGCAAGAGAGTTTAATTTTTTTACTATTTACAGTGGAAGAAGTATTGATCAAAATTTATCTGTGAAGTTTTAAAATGTAAAGACCAAAAACTAATTACTGCTTGCTTCTCTGCAAGCCTGACCTTGTTTTTGAACGTGAGAATTCTCTTCATGTATTCTGGTGCCTATTTGGGTTTTGGGGGTTGGAAAACAACCTCTATTGGCTAATCTTGCTAACTAACAGCTAAAAATAATCACAGATGTTTTAAGTATTTTCTAAATGAGAAAAACTAGTTGTAGCCACTATGAGATGAATTTTGGAAAATGTTAAATCAGTGGCTCATCTATATTTAGTTATTTAACAATGTGAAATTTAGAATTTTTGTTTTCTCTGTATATTTAACTAATTTGCCCGTTTCTGATTCACCTCATAAGTAAGTTGTCCTTCCAATATTTTGCTCTTCTATTTTGTTCATTTGCCTTGACATTGCACTCTTTCTAACGAATTGTTCTATTGCCTTTTTTGAAGGCTTAATTAATTTATTTGGTTCATTTCAGGTTCAACGAAATGCTACTGGACCTTTGTTGATCCAGAACTTGTCGCTTTAGAACTTGGTTTAGTTGATATATTTCTGTGCCTTTGCCAATTTGAATGGCAAGCCAGCGGCTTTGTTTGAGGCAAAATAAATTGCTATCGAGGTCTATTTTATTCACTGTCTCTTTTGTTTCAGAATGCCAAGCGAATGATGTGTTGATTTTTATTTTGTGGGATGTAAAATATTTGAATATTATTGTATTGTCATGTTACAACTAGGATGTTCTTCTATTATTCTTCGTGTTTTGTGGAAATTAAGATGTTGTCAAAAATTTCATCACAAATTGCATTGCTAACAAACTTTTGGTGACGAATCGTGCTCTTATTTCTTGTGACATTTTCTCGTAATTAATTACGCATGTTTCTTGTGTCAACAATTTGTCGTCACCAACCATTCACTTATTTAGTGACGATAATTTATCGTTACTAAAAGTCATTACTATTTCATTCAACTTACAACATTTAGAGACGACTTCTTTTGGTCACCATTTGTGTCACGTGATCCAAACTCTACTTCTCGATCACTTTTTCCGTCACTAAAGTTGTCACCAAATTAGTTGACTTTATAGCATTTAGTGACGACAAATTTTCGTCACCATGTCGTCACTATTTTGAGTTGACCGATCGACCTTTAGTGATCGGTTGGAACATTTGGTGACAACAAAGCAACCCCTTTAGTGACCAAAATTGTCATTACTAATTGGTGACCATTTCGCATGCGGTCACTGAATTGACCTTTAGTGACAACATTTTTACAAATGGTCACTAAATACCTTTAGTGTCGGAGCATTAGTGATAAGGGGATGACATCCTTTTGTCGTCACTAAAAACTTTCGGTGGCGACAATTGTACTTTTAGTTACCAAAATCTACCGGTCACTAGGTCATTTTTCTTGTAGTGTTATGTCGTGATTACTTTCTTTGACTTTTTAGAACATTGGATTTTGTGCAAGCACAAGGATACAAATTGTGTATCAATTTGGATTTTGTGTTCTCTTCTTATCTCTTGAGCAACAGTTCATTGTTTCACTCTTAGAAGTTTTACTTTTTTCTTATATGTGGCAGTTGTGACATGACTTTCACTTTAAGTTAACGCTTTTTGTTGATTCTGTCTTTCAATTTGTATGTGTCTGGTTTTTGAACATGAAGAAAGTTTAGCCTTCATGAAACTTAGCATATGTTTCATTATCACTTTGTCATGTTGTCTTTCCCCATATGAGTTTAAAATAATAAGAAATGCCTTCTCTGTTTAGACCAAGTGAGAACTTGGACAAATAAATTATTTATTATTCAATCATCTCGTTAATTATTATACCTAATGTTTTATTGTTGTTTTGGTCATTAATTAATTAGAGTTACCAAGAGGCAACTGTTGTTTGGTAAAGAAATGAAGAACAAGAAAGATGAAGTAAGAGCTAGAAAGGTAAAATGGATTGTCACTCAATAACATGATTGTTGTCTACTAGATGACCTGTGTTTTGTGAAGTTATTTTCACTTTTATTGTTTACCTTTATGAAAGAGGTGGTGGTGGTGGATGGAAAATCTTATTAAAACCATAAACATGGAAAGTAAATAAATTTGCATGGGTTGATATATAGCTACTCATATTCCCAAATTTGGCACAAATGATAAAGTCAATAATTAGAGAGTTAAATGTTCTCCTCAGATTCATTTTCTAAAAATAAAAATTTATCAAATTTGGCACTTTGGTCATGAGCATGAAGTATCTCGCTTATAAAACAAGTTCTTTGTTTATCATTCATTTTAATAAATATTCTTGCTATTCTCAAATTATATTTGTAATAGGAATCTTTTCAAAGCTATTCAATTGTTATTAATTTATTATTATGGGATTGCTATAGATACAAAGGGTTCTCGATAAGATGTATAATTGCATATCTATTAGGTCAATTTCCTTGTGTTTAAGTGGTTAAAATGCTTATTTATATGAATATTAAGTGTTTTTATTATTGATGGATAGATTGGAGCTTTGTAGGAAAAATTTAACAAATAAAGCAAAATGTTATCTTTCTTAGCAAAAGCTTCAAGGTTTCTTTGTGCATATAGTCATATTCCGAGTTCATAACTCTTGATGCAGATGTCCAAATGAGATGATTCAAGATGATATGGAAAGTTGGGAAAGAGAGCAAAACTTTCATGAAGAAAGTTTTCTCAAATTCGAAGCAAAGGGACCAAAATCCGGGCGAGAAACTTGGGTTCAAGAGGTTCATTTCTTTTAATTTTGGCGCTACGGGTTTTCTAATTGTGCAATGATCTGGCCTTATTTTTTTTTCAGCAATTCAACAACAAAATTCTCCACTATTCACACAAGAAAACAAGAGCACTGCACCAAGTTGTCACACAAGAAAACAGAATGATAAGGGCACAAAACAGCATGTGATGCCAACCTTTCATTTGAGTGAAAGAGAAACATTTGCACATGAAGGCTTGGAGACCAGCTGCCATCTTTTTATTTTTCTGAAGAAAGATGCATGAGGACAGCAAGAAAGTCCTTCCAAAATGCAGCCTCACATGAAAAAAGAAAGAAAGCCAAACAAGAAGTGCATGAGGACACCAAGAAAGTCCTTCCAAAATGTAGCCTCACATGGGAAAAAGAAAGCCAAACAAGAAAAGAAAATAAGAAAAAAAAATCTGTACAAAAACAAAAGGAAGCAAGAAGCATTAACAAAAGAAAGAAAGAAGAAAAAAAAGAAAAGGAGGGTATTGATTAATTATGAAAAATGGTGAAGAATGTGAGAAAAAGCAAGTGGCCACAACTAAATGTCTTGAATCCTTGCCTATAAATAGGCAAGGCTTGGATATGATCAAGCATCCCATTCTTTGGAGCGACACTTCATTCTTTGCTTCTTTTTCTTTAGCTTTAGGTTAGAGTTAGAAAAATTTTCCTTTTTCTGTTTTTAGTTCTTCTTCTTGTTCTTCTTGGTTTTTCTTCTTGTTTTCTTCTTGATCTTCTTCGAGAATTTGGTAGGTTGTTGTTCTTCTTCCGTTTGTTGTTCTTCTTCCTTTTGTTGTTCTTCCAAAGAGCCACTAAGCTTGATTTGGATACAAAGGAAGCGTTGAACCTTCTCTTTGGAAGTTTACGGGTAGAGAAGACAAAAGTCAAAGAACAAAGAGGGGAGTGGCTACCACCTACGGGTTTTGTTGAAGTTTATTTTTATTTTTTTTTTCTTTTTGCAATTATGTTTAAGAAATTGGTGTTGTTCTTCTATTTTAATATGAACTAAATTCTTTTTCTAGGGTTTTGATGTAGCCTAACTATGAAGTCTTAATATTTTTTCTATTAATATAATTTGATTTAAATTTCTATGGTTGAGTATTTATCTTTGTGCTTAATGCTTCTAATTACTTGATCACTAATTAGATGATTTGTTAATCATAACGAATTGGAAGAGGAGTTATGTGTCAAGTTCATTGAGATAAATGCCATAAATTGCATGTAGGATAGGAATATACCTACATGGTTTGTGTAGTCGCTATATGAGAATCCATAGAAATTAATGACTTCATAATTGTTGTAATTCACATAGGAATATAGTGAATTAGCAATTAGGAGGATTTTTATTAGATCTCGGGAGGGACTAGTAAATAAATTAGGAATCTCGACTATCAACCAGAAATTAAATTAGATTATAGAAATAGATGAATATTAAGATGGAATAGTTATGGTGAAATCGAAACCCTAGAGCTTTAACCAATTTGATTTATTACTTTACTTTGCTTTGCTTTGTTTTAAATTTAGTTTTTATTCAAGTTTTAAATTTAGTTTTAATTTAGTTTATTCATAAAATATCTTTTATCATTCAAATAGAGGTAGAATTAACTAAATTTGGTGTAGTTGATAAACAATTAGTCCTTGTGGGAACGATAAATTTATATTCACTTTATACTACTTGTTAACGATCACGTGCACTTGTGTAAAATCATTGATCCTAATCTCCACTAGTTAACTATTGTTTTAGCTAGTTAAACTTGTCTTTAGTTGAATTGTTGTGTGTTGTTGGTTCCTTATAGCCGTGGAATGCAAACAAAACCGCTAATACATTCTAAGCGCATTTGATTCTTATCAATGTAGTAGAACCACAGGATGTGACGATCGTCATCCATTAGTCTAATCTTCCACTGGTTGACTTGCTTTGCACTGTTCAAGATTGTATAGGTTAAGCTGTTGTATGTATGCGTTGGCTCTTTACATTGATGAAGTGCACATCAAACATCTAAGACGTTACGGTGCATTTAAATCACGGTACTCTAGTACAACTCTAAAGATGGGATGATCGCCATCCAATTGTCCAATCTTCCTTAGTTCTCCTTGTTTACGCAAGATAACTGTAGTCTTTAGTTAATTGTTGTGTGTTGTTGGTTCCTCATTGTAGTGGAATGCAAACAAAACACACCCTACTTGTCACGCATTTGATTCTTATCAATTTAGTAGAACCGAGGGATGTGTGATGCTTCATCCATTAGTCTAATCTTCTTTTGGTTGGACTTGTAGCTTATTAAGTTTGTCTTAGGTTAAGCGTTGTATATTTGTTGAGTCGCTTCCCTTAGCCATGAGATGCACATTAAGCGGTCTGAATACCCAGAGCATTTAAATCTTACCAATCGGTACAACCTAGGATGTGATGATACTTCATCAATTGTCAATCTTCCTTGGTTCTCCTTGTTTTTATAAGTTAAGCTTACGTTGGTGGTGTTTATTGTGTTGTTTGGCTCTTGCAAGCGGTGAAATGCCGTCAAACACAACTAATACATTGTTAGCATTTGGTTCTTGCCAGTAATAGTAGCACCCTCGGATGTGATGAAAGTTCATCCATTTGTTTAATCTTTCTTGGTTCTTCTTCTTTATAAACTTATTGTCTTGACTAAATTGTTGTGTTGGTGCCTCAATATAGCCGTGATTGCAGATCAAACACCTAATACATTCTAGTGCATTTCAATCTTATCAATTTAGTACAACTTTGGTATGTCACGATGCCTGCATCCTTAAGTCTAATCTTCCACAGTTTCAACATTTACTTAAGTAAAGTTTTGTTTGCAGTTGGTGTTGTGTGTTTTAGCTCCTTA
This sequence comes from Gynochthodes officinalis, assembly GCA_020080225.1. Taxonomy (NCBI): domain Eukaryota; kingdom Viridiplantae; phylum Streptophyta; class Magnoliopsida; order Gentianales; family Rubiaceae; genus Gynochthodes; species Gynochthodes officinalis. The sequence continues at coordinate 379,144 of JAIQDA010000034.1, read as the reverse complement.
TAGCCGTGAGGTGCATCAAACACATCGAATACAATCTAGATGCATTTAGATCTTATCAGTAAATAGAACCCTAGGATGTGATGATACTTGATCCAAGTGTCTAATCTTGTGGATTCTTTGTTTTATAAATTAAGCTTGTCTTCGATTAATTGTTGTGTTGTTGCCTCGCCCATAGCCGTGAAACAAGTCAACACAACTAGTATTCTAGCGCATTTGTTTATTATCAATATAGTAGAACCTAAGATGTGATGATACTTTATCCATTAGTCTAATCTTCCTTGGCTGCTTGTTTACTTAAGAGAATGGAAATTGTCTTTAGTTAATTATTGTGTGTTATTTGACTCAGCCCATAGGCTTGAATTGCAAATGAAACAAACTAACGCATTCGACTCATTGTGGATTATTATCAATGTAGTAGGACCACAGGATGTGACGATCGCATCCATAGCCTAATCCTCCTAGTTACGACTTGTTAGCGAGTTAGTTGACACAGTTAATTGTGATATGTTGTTGGCTCCTTCACGCCGTGAGTTGCACACAGTATACACACCTAATACAATCAGTGCATTTTCAATCTTATCAATCTAATAGAACCATAAGTCGACAATACTTCTCCAGATTAGTCTGTCTTTAAGTTAGAGCTTGTTTATAAGTTAAGTTTGGGTTGGTTAATTGTTGTGGGTTGTTGGCACAATAGTAGTAATTATATCAAAACATCAAATACATTCTAAGCGCATTGAGTCTTATCAATCACTAGAACCCTAGGATGTGATGATACTTTATCCTTGGTCTAATGTTCCTTGGTTCTCCTTGTTTACGCACCAGGAAGTAAGCTTGTGTTGCTAATTGTTGTGTGTGTTGTTGGTTAGTATATGGTAGTGAGTGCAAATCAAACACACCTAATGCATTCTAAGCATTTGATTCTTATCAATTTAACATTGAACCACACAGGATGTGAGGATCTTGTCCGTTAGTCATCTTCCACGAGTTTGACTTGTTTATATTAACTGACTAGTTCAATGTTATGTGTTATTTAAACACATATGGCGAAGTGAGTCTGGCTTCCAAACCATCCCCAAGACATTAGTACATTTGAATTTTATCAATTTAGTAGAACCACAGGATGTGGTGATGCTTCGTGTTGTCTAATCTTGGCCCAGTTCCTCGATTTGCGCAACTAAGCATGCTGAGATAAATTGTTGTTGTGTGTTGGTGGCTCCATATAGCAGTGAGTTGCGGATCAAACACACACCAAATACATTCTAGTGCATTTCAATCTTATCGATCTAGTACAGCTTTAGGATGTCCACGATAAGCTATCATAGTCTAATCTTCCTAGTTCCTTGTTTTTATGAAGTTAAGTTTGGTACAGTTGGTGTTATGCATTCTTAGCTCCTTTATAATGTGTGAGGTGCACATCAAACACGTCTAATACGATACAAGCATTTCAATCTTATCCAATTCCAGTGGGAACCCTAGGATGTGAGTGAAGTACATTTATCAATTAGTCTAATCTTCCTTAGCTCTTAGCATTTACTTAAGTTAAGCTTGTGCTCGTTAATTGTTGTGTGTTGTTGGTTCGCCCATACTGCAGTGAAGTGCAAAATCGAACACATCTAATACATTCTAGTGCATTTGGATTCATATCGATGTAGTAGAACCTTGAGTATGTGACGATGCTTCATAGATTGATCAAATCTTTCACTGATTTGACTTGTTTATAACATAAGTTTGTTTTAGTTAATTGTTGAGTGTTATTTGGCTCAGCATAAGTAGAAACGATGCACATCCATTACACCTAATACATTCTAGTGCATTTAGATCTTATCGATCTAGTAGAAGATGGATGTGATGATACTACTATCGTTAAGTCTAATCTTCCACCATTTAACTTGTTTACGCTAGTTAAACCTATCTTCAGTTAATTGTTGTGTATTTGTTGGTTACTTTATAGTGTAAATTACAAACAAACACACCTAACCAAATCCTAGTGCATTTGATTCTTATTAATGTAGTAGAATACAGGATGTGATGATCGTCATCCATTAGTCTAATCTTCACTGATTCGACACTTTGCTGTTAAGTTTGTGGGTTAAGCTGTGCATGTTGTTAGCTCATGTAAGTAGTGAGGTGCACATCGAACACATCTAAGACATTCCTGGTGCATTTAAATCTTATCAATCTAGTACAACTCTAGGATGGGATGATCACTTAGTCCAATTGTCAATCTTGTGGATTCTCCTTGTTGCCAAGATAAGCTTGTCTTTGTTAATTGTTGTATGTTGTTTTACTCCTTATAGTAGTGAAGTGCAAATTAAACACAACTAATACATTAACTGCTTTGTATTTGATTCTTGTCAATGTAGTAGAACCCTAGGATGTGATGCTTCATCCATTTATCTAATCTTCCTTGGATTTCTCCTTGTTTATGAAGTTAAGCTTGTGTTGATAAATTGTTGTGTGTTGGTGGCTTCATATGGCCAGTGAGTTGAATCCCAAACAACGTAATACATTAGTGCATTTCAATCTTATCAATGTAGTACAACCTTCAGGATACGATGCTTCATTCTTAAGTCCAATGCTTTCACTGGTTCAGCTTGTTTGGCAAGTTAAGTTTGGGTAAGTTGGCTGTGTGTGCTCTTAGCTCATATAAGCGTGAGTGCACATCAGAAAAACACATCTAATACGCTCTAGTGCATTTGAATCTTATCAATGAGTAGAACCTTTGGTTGTGCTTCATCAATTGTCTAATCTTATTGGTTCTCTTTGTTTTCAAGTTGATCTTGTCTTGACTAGAATGTCTTTGATAATGTGTTTAACACATTAATGAATGTGAAAGGTACAAATAATGCTAATTATGTTATATTGAGTTTTTCCTTATTAATATAAAATCTTCTTATTAGAATGTTTCTGTGTTTTTAATATGATAGGTAAAACTAAAGACAGTTATAGGTCAAGGCAAGGCCTACAATATTTGGGCATAAGACATGAGTTGCACCCTTACCAACAAGGTAATAAAACTATGTGTTCAAAAGCAACATATACCTTTACTAATGAACAAATAAGGTAGATTTGCCAACGGGTGAAAGAACTAAGGTTTCTGATGGGTATGCATCAAACATCTCAAGATGTTGTAATATTGAAAATTGTTCATTTTGGAATGAAGAGTCATGATTGCCATGTATTTATGCAAAGATTAATGCCTATTATGGTACGGACTTGTTGCCATCCCAAGTTAAGACACGCCGATAGAACTCATCACTTCTTTAGAGATTTGTGCTCATTGTTTTGAAGGAGGAGCACTCAGCAACTCTTGATAAAACATAATTGTGATGATGTGTAAGCTTGAGATGATATTTCCTGTCTTTCTTTGACTCAATGGAGCACTTGCCCATTCACTTACCATATGAGGCCAAAGTTGGTGTCCCTGCGTAATATAGCCGAATGTATCCATCCGAGAGGTAACTTAATGCTTGCTTCCTTGTTTTAAAATGCATACAATAACAAATGATTAACTAGTTTGTTAATGTAGGTGTATGCGCCAATTAAATAACTAGTTTGTTAGTGTAGGTATATGCATCGATTAAAGGACAAGGTGCACAATAAGGCAAAACTCGAGGGTTCTATTGTGGAGCTCTATATTGCAGGAGCTCTCAAATTTTTATCTCTTTACTTTCAAAGTGATATAGAGACTGCATAACCGCTTTAGGTGAAATGAAGTAGTTTTTGAACAAAGTTCCAAAAAACTTTCTATCGTCACTCCTAATGGTGCATTTATTGGTGCTACTAAAAGGCGATGCTTGTCTAACTTAGAGCAGAGTTGCACATCTTTATACCATTGTGAACATGGATGAGGTGGTCCCATATATACAGAAGTCATAATGCACCAACGTTGATTTATTAAAAATGATGAAATAGAGTGCTAAGATAGTTTTAAACTATTTTTTACTTGCAAACAGTATGATAATGAAATATGCCAATCAAATCCAACTATAATTGCCCAACAATTAGAAGATTTACTTAAATTGCAATTTTGCAAATTGATTTTGAGATCAGACGCTCTTTCTACAAACTTTAGACTTTCATACTTTTTTAGGTATTCACTTTAGTTATCTATTATGCCTATAGGTTCAAAAGCATGCGAGCTTTGGCTCGATTTAAAACATAATTAATGGCCCACACAAATATGCTTATAGTTATAAGGGTTATATTACAAATGGGTTCATATTTCATACATTTGATATCGATTCATTGCAAACTTCAAATTCTGGCTTATTGGTGAGTGGTAGCTGTTATGATAATAACAGTATTGATTGGTATGGATGCTTACGCGATGTTATTCAACTAGAATATGACAATTACAACTATGTTGTGCTTTTCAAATGTGATTGGTTCAATACTTGAAAGGTCGTAATAATAACCATGGGATAGTGACGGTAGACTTGAAAAGCAGAGCTTATGCAGATGATCCATGTATACTGGCAAGTCAAGCTACTCAAGTATGTTATATCAAAGGGGTACTGCCAAGAAAAGACCCTAACAGATATACTGTCATAAGGATTAGAGCCCGTTCATCATTTGATTGCAAATAGACACAGAGAATGCTTTAGCTTTTATCAAATGATGATGAGACATTGCAAGAACATGAAGTATCTCATGTAGAGGAGGTCATAATTTTTGAGGATATTGGAAATGTAAATCTACATGCTAATAATCACAAAGAAGTGGAGGCAACAGTTATCTTATATCTTGTTATCGCTGACTTGAAACTAGAATATGCATTGATTGTTGCTATAAACTTTTTATCTTTCATTTAAATGCAAACTCGTTTATGTTTTTCTTTCCATTGATAGTATTTAAGATTTTGCATTTGTGATTGGTGGTGTAGTGTTACTTTCTCTATTATTGTGATGTTTGGTATTGGTTTTTTGATTTTGCATTTATTGATTATTACATGTTAGTATTTGATGCATTCATATCTATTGCGCACACTTTCAATTTGATGAGGGAATATATGAGTCTATTGGTTACAAAGCTTGACGGGCTATCACCAAACAAATTGGAGTAAATGGTTGAGTAGAATGCGTGTTGAAAGTAATGAGTTGACAGATTGCCACCCCTCTCCCCTCGCCTTCCTCCCACATGAGATAACAATGGAGCATAAGAGACAAAACCTGAATTTGTGGAGCAAAGATATTTGGATCCTATGGTTGATTTTGGAGCATTGATGAAGCATTTAAGAAAAGGTGTAAGAATTCTCAAGAGGCACGAGCCAAGCAAAAGGTTGGCCATGCTTTTAGCCCAAAACCATTTGCACAATGTTATGTCGATCTAGAGAAGCAATTGGGAAATAAAGCTTCAATGATAGAGAAATTTACACCGACTCACAGCAAGAACAAAGGGATTGGTGAATAGGCCACAACGTGTAGCAAGGAGATTGCGGTATGTTATAAAAGTATAGTTAGCTTTAAGAGGTGAAGTTAGTTTCATCATCAATTCAATGTTATATAATTTAATGTTTGATATACTAATTTCTATTCTAGTTGAATTATAAGTTTAATGTTATATACTAAGCATTCATTTATATTTGTTTCCACCCAAACTCAGTTCCAGAGGCCATAGAAACATTGACTTCTCAATGGTCTGATGGTGGTCGTGAGGGCAATGGTGAAAGTGATGGTGATCATGAGGCGATGGTGATACTAATGTTGATGGTGAGCAGGTTGACACTCCCATCACACCACAAATGGAAATGGAGGCTTGGATTGATCATTCGATGGGAGACAAAAGAATAGAGTGGTTGGACTAGACCCTCGGACTAGGGCATCCGATGTATGTCCAAGGTATCCAAGTAGTGCAAATTGCTCAACAGAGCTAGTGGATCCGTGGAGGTCTTTCTATTGATGAGGCCACTATTGCTCGGATTATTGATGAGTTTGAAAGGCGTATGATGGCAAGAAATGTTGCTACTAAAAATATTTCGAGGGAGCAGATTCAATCAACCGTGTTTGAAGTTATTTATAGTTCAAATGATTTAGAAGGTGATATTGATGATACACTGTTATTATACGATTTAGTGCTACTGACTTGTGATGTGGCTTCACAACATTTTGCGAACATGATATCCAACTGCATCGGCTCATCTTGGTGGTTCGATATGGTATTTATTACATAATTGTAGATTTATTTTACAAATTTAAATTGTATAAATGTAATTTGACGTAATTTTCTCACTAACACTTTGATATTATTTATTTGTGGTTCTTTTAAACTTATTATTTATTGCTTTATTTTTCTCTTTTCAAATAGGGTACTTGATTCTTGTACTCGTGGTGATGGTTCTGCTCAGTTGGAGCCGTAATGGAGAGTTCTAAATAATTAGCATTGATGATATTTTAACCTTTTAATCACATTATTGGAATATTTGCTATTGTTGCATTTTGATTTTGTTTCATTTTATGGATGTTAAGATTTTTTCATAATTAGCAACATTTATGGATTAGATTTTTGGGTTGTTTTATTAAATATTTAGAACATTTAATAAATATTATTGGTTTTGTTGGATCTTGAATTTGATAAATTTGATATTTTCAATTTGAATTTGTAGATTGTTTTATTAAAATGGAATAGGTTTGAATTATTAGCTAGTAGGTATTTTAAAATGTTAATTTTCGATCAATCAAGAATATGATTATTATAAAAATATAAGTTTTTAAGAGGGACTATGTATTTGCGAGGCTACTTTAACATGACCAACCATTTTTGCGAGGGCTAAATTTTTTTTTGTGAGGATAGAAGCCTTTGCAAAATCAACAAATGCGAGGGCAATAACTACTCTTGCGAGGGCAATAGGACTGCAAATAGAATTTGATGAGGGCATTATACCCCTCGATTTACGAGGCAAAGTCCTCGCACTTAGACACGATTGTAGGGCATTTCTTTCATTTATGAGGGCCACAATGTTCGCAAAAATAAATTTGCGAGGCCATTATATTTGTTGTGAGTGCCTTTGCCCTCACAATAAAAACCAAATGTAGTGACAATTCCTTGCAACAAGCCCTCACAATAATTATTTGCGAGGATTGGGCCTCTCGCAACATTTGCAAGGGCTCAGGGGCAATTGCAGTGAATTATTATTTGTGAATTAAGAAATGGTGAGGACGCTTATAAGGATTTTTTTCCTTGCAAAAGAATTTGCGAGGAATTTCCGTTTGCGAGGAATGTGGCCTCGAAAATATTAAAAATTCTAGTAGTCATTAGGTTTTTGAATATTATATTATGCATGGAAGGTACGGGTTTAAAATGTAAATTTTGGCAATTCTAGCTCGTTAGAAATTTCCTTAACATGATACATATATCAAATTTCAGCCATAATAAAATTCCAAAGCTCTGTTCAATTCGGGCAAGGATGAAACACACCATATGTATTCCTTTTCAACCAAACTTGATTATTGAAAAATTTGTGAATCATATATCAAATATTTTAGACCTCAACTTAATATATCATATATATTAAACTTTGTGATCACAAACAATTGAAAATTATGTGCAATTTGGGCAAAAAGAATTAGAAAATTGAACCATTCAAAATTTAGAAATTCAAGCCTTTCAAAGTTTCGCTAAACTTTTAATTTGGAACTATTATATATCACATATAGAATTTGGCCTTAATATTATATATATATGTGTAATATATATATATATATATCACATATTAATTTCCACCTCAAAAATAAAATTGAAACCTAATTGGCCTACCAAAATTGCAACAACCAAAGCCGTGATTTTTGTCCAACCGAAACTAGCACAAAGCAAAAGCCGAATTTGATCAAATTTTCTAGAAAACTATCAAGCCAACTTTATGCATAATATACATATTTGGCCTCAAAATAATTCAAAACATATTATTTTGAATTTTAATAAATTTTATCAAAACCAAAAATCAAAGAAATTTGACAAACTCAAGCCAAGATAAAAATCCGTAAAAGTTGAACTTTGGTTCTTCCATGCATATTCATATATATAAATATATATATATATATATATATATATATATATATATATATATATATATATATATATATATCACATTTATAACTTGTATTATTCAAATCCGTAAATAACACATTAAATAAAACCCTAAGTTGATTTAATAAACATAAACATACCATATATGTTTAATGAATGTACTTTACAAATTCAGATTTGGTGAACAACTTCACATAATCCAAATTTTCAAAGATGCTTATTCATAAACAATTTAAGAAAATAAACATGTTTCACATAAAACCAATTTGAACCTTTGTAAGTGGCTCCGATACCCTTTGTAGGAAATCAAATATGACACGCATAATTTAGAAATTTTTATTTCCTCCAAGGATCCTTACAAAGTGATTTCAAACCGGTTGTGAAGAGATTTACCTTTACTGGTAGCGGTTGTTCTTTTTGTGAAGACTTTGCTCGTCAAATCATAGAAAACCCAGTGGAGCTTTGCCTATATGGTATCCACATGATTGAATTCAAGTTCCAAATTAATTTTCACACAATTAATCAAGGAAGAAGCAAAAAACCCGTTTGTGCTAGCCTAGAACTTTGCTTTTAGTTTTCGCCTTTTGAAGCTTCTCCAAGCTTCGGTTTTCTTGCTATTTAGTTTTCAGCTTTTTGAAGCTTCTTTTTTATTCTAAAGAAAATAAGAAATTCTCCTTATTTTATTTTATACTTGGCTGTTCATTTTTCTCAAGAAAAGGCCAAAAAGATTTCTCAAATACAAGAAGATAGTTCGGTTTTGGCTAGAAAATTTTATGCAGAATTTTTCTTTCTCAAAGAAAATTAGCTTTGGTTTTCTTGCAGAAAACACGTGAATTCAAAATAACACATTGGATTAGAGGTGATGATATTTTATGTCCAAATCTATAGAAAAATATTAGGCAAAACTTCTTCTAAAGAACTATATTTGAACCCCAAGTTCTAATCTATTTTGGAACTTTCTAAATTTCTACTTTCCAAATTTCATTAGTTGCTAAAACAAGAATCCCATTGTTATTTTGCTTCTAATTTTGGCCATTGCATGAATTAATAAATCCAAAACTGTTTCAAATTTAGTAACACAAAACAAAACCATTTAAAACCAAAAACAAATACCGATTTATACTGAAACCATATAGAGTCCTATTCGTAATAGGATTCTCAAATTAACCAAAATTCATCACATGAATTTTAATTTTCTTTGGATACGATCTAAGTGTGTGACCCAATAAGTTCTTATAACATTGGCAATGACATAAAATCTATTTTATGCCTAAATATTGAGCGGTGTCTAGCAACACATCAATGCTACCCAAGTTATAAAAATATTAGTAATTTGACATTACTTTTCTTGTGATAGATGTTACCATGTAATTCAATCCCTTTACCCTATATATCTTGATTAAACATGAGCCATGGAGTGTGTCACACTCATATAGTTCAATCGTTGCATTTCTTGATTTCCAAGTAGATACATTTAAGCAAATGAGCTCGATATCACATATCGACTCATTTGAGCATAGCCATGCATTTTATAGTCTCACTTGATCAAGGGGCCCAAAGATATCACTCCCATTATATTGGAGGGGCAAATTCTATCTTGATCACTCAACATCCCACTACATGATTCATTGCATATCCAATTGGCACTTTTATAGTTCCTCCCGTTACGAATAACGTTTAGTAGCATCAAAACATAACTTCTTAGGTTGGGATCTCTAGTGACCTCAAGTCTAAGGATCACTTACACCATCATCACTATGAGAAATGTTTATGACACTTTGATGAGAATCAAATATTCATAAACTTAACGATGTGTTTTTCATGCTTTACATAGATTTCATTGAGATATGCTATGTTTATAAGAGAAATCATAGTATACTTGTTGATTCTCATCCTTTGCTCTTTTTGAAGGAAAAAGGAGAAAAATCAGCCATCTTTCGAATTCATAACTCTTGATGCAAATGTCCAAATGAGATGATTGAAGATGCTATGGAAAGCTGAAAAGAGAGAAAAACTTTCATGAAGAAAGTTTTCTCAAATTACAAAGCAAAGGACCAAACTGGATAAAAGCAACAAGGTGAACCAAGAGGGTTATGGCAGATGCAAGCCGCAGTCATCCATACCGCGGCTGTCCACCTTCGACTGTAAATGTGCACCGGATAGAGATTTTGGACCGCCACAGAGGTCATCCACACTGCTGTCACACACCAGAATCGCAAAATGTGGAATTTGCATTTCGAGTCCCGCATGTTTTGAAGCTTCACAATTGTTCCCCAATTCCTACTTGTATAAATACCCCATTTTGTGTAGAAAAATAGACAATTAGATAGTAAGGGTTAGTTTTAGATATTTTCCATATTCTCCCAACTAAAAACGGGAGTTCTTTTGGGGTCTAGGGTTTGGCCTTGTAGTTGAGAAAACTTCAATCTTTGGAGCTAACCTTGCTTGTAAAGTGTAGGATTTGGTCGGAATCACCACTCTTTTGATTAAAGGGACTATTTCTTTCAATTCCTTGTGCTCTTAACGGTTATATCTCCTTGTGGTTGTTGTTTGCTTGAAGCTATGAGTGGCTAAATTGTCTTGGGTGATTCTTGGTGCTTGATGTAAGGGTTAGATTTATTTTGATTCCTTGTGGGTTGTAGAGTGATGGCTTACATTAATTAAAGTCTTCCTACTTGTATTAAATGAATGACATGCATTGAATGTGGCCACATTTAGTGTGTGTTCTTGGTGTTTGTGTGTGTTTTAGGACATGCATGAATTTAGGCCAAAAGTAGGAAGAACTACCTAGCATTCACTAAATTTAGGTGTTTGATTCAAGAAATAACCACCACATGACTTTAATTGTGCATTAAAATTGTGTGGAAGCCATAGGTTTTAGTGTGCACAAGGTAGAAGTGAGACCAAAAGGAGATCTTCTATCCTTTAATTCCATTGAGACTGAAAGGAGATACGGAGTGAAAAACAGGTGGCTTTCTTAGATTAAGTACTTAAACTAGGGAATGTGAAGTAGTTGGCTAAAACATCTAGGGCAAAAATTGTGCATTAGAGTTGTGTGGAAGCCATAGGTGCTAATGTGCACTAGGTGGGGATGAGACCGAAAGGAGATTCCCCATTCTACAATTCCGATGAGACCGAAAGGAGATTCAGAGCGAGCGGATGTAGTCACCTAGTGGTGTTGCCCTAAACTCGGATGCCATTGGGAGTCAAGTAGCCTACTATTGCATTGAACCAAAGGATCACCCTCCTTCCTCAATTGCCTGTCTCTCTCCTTGTTTCAGTTGAGTTGTTTAACTTAGCATTTAGAATCTAGTATTCCCATTTATTTGCATACTTTTTTTCATGCTTCTTACTTAAACATCACTCTTTATGTCATTGCATTAGGTAACACAGATAGCAAATGATTGATTGCACTTAAATTCTTGTTTTGTCCCCTTGCCTGTGGAAAATGATCCCTAAACTTTACTACAATTGATTAAGTGATGTTTAGGTGTAAATTTGTGTGAGTTTGAGCTATATTTTGACACACTTTTGTACGCACCAAATTGCTCACTAAATTTTGGCGCCAATGCCGTGAAGGGCAACGGAACCAAGTTTTTAAGTGTTCTAATTGTTTGTTAGCTTTGTGTTTTTGTATATATTTAGAAAAGACCCGCTTGTGTTTAATTTTTAGCTTTTTTTAAATTTTGGCGCCAATGCGAAGGGCAACGGAAAGTTTTAAGTGTTCTAATTGTTTGTTATCTTTGTGTTTTTGTATATATTTAGAAAAGACCCGCTTGTGTTTAATTTTTAGCTTTTTTTTGTGGTGCATGCCCCACACTCGATCTCAAGGATGTGCGAATTCACCATTGATTTGGAACTCGAGAATACCTTGAGAAGAGAACAAAGAAGAGTGGAACCGAACACAATGGTTGAATAGGGACAACAAGGAGGACGGTTGTTCGGGAGTTCTTGAGCCGAGGTTCAACAAACTGCAGTGCTTGCCCGATTGAAGCCGAGAGCTACCAAATTCGCCCCAACTCATTAGTTTGATTCAAAGGAGCGATATTTCGGGATTGGAGAATGAGGACCCCAATGCACACATCAAGGCTTTCTCACCCTATGCAACACCTTTAAGTCAATAATGTGCTACAAGATGCCATCCGTGGATCCTCTTCCCATTCTCTCCGTAGTCACGCCATGTCATGGTATGATGTAGTTGGTGGTGATCAAATTGAGACTTTTGAGGAGCTATGCAAGAAGTTTATCACGAAATATTTTCCTCTCGAAATGGACCGGTTGCTGAGAATGGCTATCCACCGCTTTGGCTTTGAAGGAGAAAGCTTCGGTGAAGCATGGGAAAGGTTTCAAGAAACGCTAAGAAAGTGCCCAAACCATATGATGGAGGAAGGATACGAATTGCAGCTATTCTATAATGGGCTTACCGTGGAATCAAGAAGCAATGTGAATGGTAGCTTAGGGAGTTCGTTGAAGGATAAGTCGGTCCAAGACGTACGAGATTTGTTCCAAATAATAGCTAACAACGGTTGCTCAGGGCCGAACACTAGAGAGTTGCCACCAAAGAGACAAGGGGGATTCCTAGAGATGGATGCCGGCACAAACATTGGTGCTCAATTGGCTGCACTAACCAACAAGATTAATTCATGGGAGGCGAGGATGAATGGGAAGCCGGCCTTAATGTGTAGACTTTGCCAATGAGGCCACCATATGGATCAATGTGACTTGGTCAGGATTGAACCCGTCAACTTCATGAAGAATTTTGGGTAGCAAGAAAATTTCAACCAAAATTGGGGCAACAAGGGTAGCTATCAAGCAGGAAATCAAGGTTGGTACAACCAAGGAGGTGGCCAGAATTAGAGCAATCAAGGCAATCAAAGTTGGGGCAATTCGGGGCCATCGTCTTCTAACGCATCAAGGCAACCTCCAGGTTTTGGGAATCAAATGAATAATCCCACGGACAGAAAATCGACTTTTGAGGAAATCATGATGAAGAAGCTTGAAGAAATCCAGCTGGATGTGAGGAGTTCCACGCGGAGGACGGAGAAGACTTTAGAGGAACATTCAATGAGGTTGAACTTGCATGAGACCACAATGAAGAATATTGAGGTGAAGCTGGGGTAGCTGACTAATGACATTCACCGAAGACCTATGGGTGCTCTTCCAAGTGATACCGAAGTTAACCTCAAGGGCAAGGAGCATTGAAATGCAGTAACCCTTAGAAGTGGAAGAAAATTGGCATCAGAAGGAAGTGATGTTAAAGAGAATGAAATGGCCCATGAAGAAGCTGAGATGGAAGGGGCGGCAGTTTTAGAGGAAAATCAAGAAGGTGAAACTGTGCCAAGGAGAGAGAAAAGTAACGGAGGGCGGAACAAAGGAAGAAAAGGGCCACCTAGCCCTTATAATTTTGAGGACATACCACCACCACCACCTCCTTTTCCGCTGATACCAAGGAAGAAAATGGAAGGAAGCAAGCATTTCGAGAGGTTCATTGAAATGATGAAGAAAATGCATGTGAACATATCCTTGGTAGACCTGCTCATCAACATTCCTAAATACTCCAAGTTTCTTAAGGAGTTGATCTCGAACAAAGAGAAGCTAGAAGAAGAAGGGGTGATCGCCTTGAGTGAAAAGTGCAGTTGCATCATTCGCAAGGATTTGCTTATTCCTAGGAAAATGAAGGACCTCGGAAGCTGCACCATCCCATGTGACATAGGAGCAAGGCATTTCTCGAAAGCTTTGTGTGACTTAGGCTCGGGAGTGAGTCTAATGCCGCTTTCTAAATTTCAGAATATTGGCATGGGGATGAAATGAAGGAGACCCATGTCACTCTTCAATTAGCGGATAAATCTTTGGTGAAGCCTAATGGTATTCTTGAAGACATGTTGGTGAGGGTGGATAAGTTCATTTTTCCGGTGGACTTCATAGTGTTGGATATAGAGGAGGACAAGGAGGTGTCCCTAATCTTTGACGACCATTCCTAGCGATTTGGAGATGCAATCATTGGGGTGAAGGACAAAACTATCACTTTCCGGGTCAATAGAGAAGAGGTCGATTCGATGTGAACTACGCCATGAAGTATCCAAGGGAATCTAGACTGGGTAGATGTGGTTGATGAATGTGTTGGTGAAACTTTGAAGGAGAGGTGGTGTCTTGACTCTCAAGCAATGGGGGTAATTATTCCTCCAATATTTCCCTTGAGTTTGATGAAGAAGATAAAAGAATAGATGGACGACTTTGTGAGATGGTGAGAACTATTTGTAGATGAGTCCATTTATGAAATAGTGGGGAAGAACCTAAAGTTGTTGAAGTCGACCAAGTGTTGTCGGTGGCGATGGTAAGGATAAGTCAAACCGTCAGTCGATGAGCGCCTAAGTTTGAGTTGAAGCCCTTGCCCTTATTTAAAAATATGCGTTTTTGGGAGAACATGAAACGTTGCGTGGTGATATCATCATCTTTGGAACTGAACAGATTAAGGGTATTGGAGGTTTTGCTTAAAACCTCCAAAGCTTTGGAGGTTTTGAGCACTTTCATGGAGGTCATTGGGTGGACTGCCAGATATTAAGGGTATCGGTCCCTCGATTTGCTTGCATAAAATTTTGTTGGAAGAGGATGCCAAACCTATTAGGGAAAGACAAAGGAGGTCAATCCGATTGATGATGGAAGTTGTGAAGAAATAAGTGGTAAACCGCTTTGGACTTGGGATAATTTTTCCTAATTCGGATAGTGAGTGGGTAAGCCTACCCAATGTGTTTCAAAAAGGGTGGAATGATTGTGATCATGAATAAGAACCAAGAACCGATTGCCACAAGAATCGTGAATGCTTGGAGGGTTTGTATGGACTAGAAAATTGAACAAAGTCACAAGAAATGACCACTTCCCGCGCGTATCTTGATCAACTCCTCGATCGATTGGCGGATGTCTCTTCTATTGTTTCCTAGACGGTTATTCCGGTATAACCAGATTTCCATAGCCCTAGAAGATCGGAGAAGACCATTTTTACTGCCTGCTTGGTACTTTTGCCTTTAAGAGGATGCCTTCGTGTTATGCAATGCCCCCGCCACCTTTCAACGATGTATGATACCATTTTTACGATATGGTGGAAGATATCATAGAAATCTTCATGGATGACTTCTCGCTTTTGGGGATTCTTTTGATGTTTGCCTCAATAATCTCAAGTGGGTGCTACAAAGGTGTGTTGATACGAACTTGGTGTTAAACTAGGAAAAATGTCGTTTATGGTGCAAGAGGAATCGTGTTGGTTCACAAAATTTCTTCTAAAGGCATGGAAGTGGATCAAGCAAAATTGAGGTGATAGAAAAGTTGAGCCCTCCTACTTGATTCGGGAATTAGAAGTTTTCTTGGCCAGCGGCTTTTATAGAAGATACATCATGGACTTCTCCAAGGTAGCCAAGTTGTGCAATTTGTTGGAGAAGGACGTGGTTTTCGATTTCACCAAGAGTGTATGAAAGCGTCAAACGCTGAAATGAAGCTTGTGCATGCCTCAGTTATTGTCACGCTGATCGGACTAAACCCTTTGAAATTATGTGTGATGCAAGTAACCTAGTGGGGGCGATCTGGGCAGAGAAGGGAGTGGCTTTTCATGTTATATATTATGCTAGCAAGTTGTTGAATGGGGCTCAATGCAACTATACAACTACCGAGAAAGAAATGCTAGCGGTGGTGTTTGCATTGGATAAATTCAAGCCATACATATTGGGGTTAAGGTAGTGGTGCATCTTGACCATTCCGCACTCAAGTACCTTATGCACAAGAAGGAGGCAAAACCAGGCTTATCCGTTTGGTGCTTCACTGCAAGAGTTTGATTTGGAGATCAAAGATAGGAAAGGAATTGAAAATCAAGTGGCGGATCACCTCTCTAGAATTAAAGATCCTAAATTGGGTGAAAAAGAGGCTCATGTATTGATCAAGGACTCTTTCCTGGATGAGCAGTGTTCTTGATAAAGCATGTGGCTTGAGTATAGAAGAGCGCAAGGTGTTAACCTAAGTGTTCGAGGTGAATGAATCCATGACACGACCTTGGTACGCCGACATTGCCAATTATGTGGTTTCAAGGAAAATGCCCTAGATTTTTCTCAAAAAGAAAAAGAAAAGATTAATGCATGATGCCTCATTGTATTTATGGGATGATCCTTTCTTGTTCAAGATGTGCCCAAACCACTCATTAGAAGGTGTGTGCCGGAAGTGGAGCAAGAGCCTATATTGGAGAACCGCCATGAGTCCCCGTATAGAGGCCATTTCATGGAAAGAAGACTGACTTTGAAGGTTTTGCAAAGTGGTTTTTATTGGCCATCGCTCTTCAAGGATGCTTATATATGGTGCAAGAAATGTGATAGGTGTCAAAGGATAGGTAATCTTTCATGGAGGAATGAAATGCCCAATAATATGATTGAAGTTGAAATCTTTGATGTTTGAGGAATTGATTTCATGGGACCTTTCAGTCATCTTTTGGCAACTCCTACATTTTAGTGGCCATGGACTATGTGTCGAAATGGATAGAGGCCGTGGCATTACCCCATGACGACGATAGCAAGAGTGTAATGAATTTCATGAAGAAGAACATTTTTACTCGCTTTGGGGTGCCAAAAGCAATTGTGAGTGACGGGGAATGCATTTCGCAACAAAGCATTTGATAGTCTTTTGGCAAGTTATGGAATTTATCACAAGGTTGCCATTGCCTACCATCCTTAGACCAATCAAAGGTGAAGTATCCAACCAGAAATCAAGCGCATTCTCGAAAGGGTGGTGAATACTTCATTGAAGGATTGGACCAGAAAATGGATGATGCCTTGTGGGCTTACCGGATGACTTTTAAAACTCCAATTGGCGATCTCATATCGGTTATTGTTTGGCAAAGCATGCCATCTTCCGCTTGAGTTGGAGCATAAAGCATTTTGGGCCTTTAAGTCTTTAAATTTGGATTATCAAAGCGAATCGAAAAAGGCTTATGGACATCAATGAGTTGGAGGAATTCGGTTGGAGGCATACACCAATGCATGCATTCACAAGGAAAAGGCAAAGCAATGGCATGACAAGAGGATCCTTCCTAAAGAATTTCATCTGGCCAAAAGGTGCTCTTTTCAACTCTAAATTGAAGATATTCCTGTGAAAGTTGAAGGCAAGATGGGAGGCCCGTATGAGGTAGTGCGGTGTATCCTTACGGGGTGGTAGAATTGAAGGACCAAGGTGCTAATAACGGTTTCAAGGTAAACGGACATAGGTGAAAGCATACTTAGGGGATGGAATTGACAAAAGCAAGGAATGGGTATCCACCATCTACTTGAATTGAAATGTGGGCAATGCATTGAGTCGAAATGGCGACATTAAAACCAAGCGCTTCTTGGGAGGCAACCCAAGCGTATCCTTTTGCGTATCCTTTTGTTTTTAGTTTATTCCACTTTGTTTGTTTTGTTTTGTTGGTTAATTGAGTTTTACATGTTCTTTTTGGGTGTAAATGTTGATGCATGTAGTTTGCATTTAGGAAAGGTGTTGTAGTTTCCATGTATTAGGACAAAGGAGGAAATTTTTGGGAAAAAAAAAAGGTCGTGGGCAGAAGTTTTGGACCACCGTAGCGGTCAGGGCCGACGGGTATAAACCCATCGGCTCCCCCCCTCATTTTCCCTCATTTGTCTCATTTCCCTCCTTGGTTCTTGCAATTTCCTCTCAAACCCTTTCATTCCCACTTTGCATTTTGCAATTTTCTTCAAGTCCAATCTATCCTAAGTGATCAAAATACCACTCTAAACATAAAATCAACAAGTTTTCATCATCAAATCCATCCAAGAACCCAATGTATGAACTCTTGAACTCTTCAAATTTCCTTAGACCAGTAATTTTGAATTAATCAAAATATGATTCCTAGGATGGTTTTTGATTAAATATTGTGCTATAGGGATTGTTTGAGCTGTTTCTTGATTGTTAAGGCTAGGGTGCTCATTAATTTTATGAAATTTCAAACTTTTCACTTTGCACATCATGTGTTTGACAAAATGCCTCCATGAGCTTTTTGGATGATTCTTCAACTTTTTTGTATTTATTTGAACTCCTTAAAGTTTATTGATGAACCCTAACATGATGTTGCATACAAAATTGAGTTTTAAGTGAGAAAAATTGTTGAGTTCTTGAAGCCTTGCATAGTGCACATGTTGAGTAATCAAATGTCAATGCCTAAACCATTGCGTAATTCTTTCATGTCACTAAGTGACAATGTTTTGTAGTATATGGCATATAATTTTGGTAATTAATCGTGGCATTGTCTTTTAGGTACAATTCAATGGCACCTAGGCGCACCACCAACACTCAACGCAAACAATCTTGGTGTCCACCTCTCACCAAACGGTCGAACAACACGTCAAGGCGGACGCCTTGAATGCCTTGCAAGGTCGCCCAATTGTTGTGGAGTGTGGCGCCTACGGTGGAGCCGCCATCGGATACCTATGTTCGTATGCATGGTTTGCTCACGCTTGTCGATGCATGCCAATTCTTGGGAGAAGGAGATAGAGAAGTCGCCCATAACTTTTACATCAACTCGGTGGTGACCACGGCATCCAACAAGGTCAAATGTGCGCCGCTTATCGTAAACTTCTCTCAAAGACCATCAACACGTTTTTGAGCTGCCTCGGCTATCGATGACGAATATGCTCAATTCATCCATCCGACTATGATAGCGTAGAGATAACTCGAGAATTGACTAGAAGAGAGCAACACCTCCTCGAATTGGACGCCCTTAAACGGAACTTCGCTCACACCGCAGTAAAGCTGTTAAATGCCTTCGTGAGTCGACTCATGCCAACAATCATGAACTTCGGAGGTGGCCCGAGCGGCGTTGCGATATTTACCATCGGTGAGGCATGTCAGTCAACGTGGGCAAAGTCATAAATTCATCTAGCCGTCGACACTCCAAAAAAGAATCAATCCATAGGCTTCCCATCGCTCATTACAAGATTATACTTCACAACAGCACGGAACACCGAGAACTGCAACCGTGCGGATTGCATTCCATTGAAGGCCGACCTCAAGTTCAAAGATTTCCAAAGGGGCGGTGCATAGCGAGACGCGTCTGGCGACAACCATGCTAGGCGAGGAGGACAATGAAGAAGAAGATGGTGAGGAGCGTGATGACGAGGATAGACTAAGTAGTTTGGAGAGAAATGTGCGTGATCTTGAACACAAATTAAAGGTTGGAGAAGCGAGGCGATCTTCAAAGTTCGATGCAGGACTTACGATTCGGTGGCATTCATGACTTACATGGCGGTGGACAACAAGGCGAGCCACCAACTTTTCCTATGCCACCACCGACATCTCTAAGCCAACCATGAGTTCATGTTGACTACAGGGAAGATGATTTCTTTAACTACTTTGAACAACTTGCGATGTGAAAACGTTAAGTTTAGATGATTTGACACTTGAGTTGAGTTTGGAGGTGAAGTTTGTGAATATTTTCCTTTGTGTTCTATGTCATTGCATTTAGTTTTAAAGTTTATTTTTATGAATTTTGTTAATGTATTTTCTTGAATTTGTTTTGGTGAATTATGCTTATCACGCACTTGCACTCCCTAGTTTTAGTGCTTAATACACAACATATCTTAAGTTTGGGGGAGGTGTGAATAAGCAATCATGCAACATGCTTTAAGTCATTTCACAATTTTGCAACCAAAACATGTAATCCTTCTTCTTTCCCACTCAACCCACCTTTCATATATGCATTCTTGCAGTATTGAGGGCAATGCTCATCTTAAGTTTGGGGGTGGAGGCTTAAGCTTTGATGTGACCTAAGTTTGGGCTTTGATGTGACCTAAGTTTGGGGGTGTTTATAGGAAGAAAATGCATGAGATTCCATGTGTGAAATTGGCTTAAATTAAGGCTTTCAATGAAATATTCAATATGTTGCTTGTTTTGTTTTGGAACCTTTAAATTGTTGGCAAGTAATGGCGGAAACATGCACCACTTAAGAAACATTTTATTGACCAAATGCTTACGAGAAGTGAAGAAATGAGAGCATTAGTCGATGAAGAAAAATGTTGGATGAGTAAGCATGGAATTTGTAATGCACGTCTTTTGATTCCTTGTATTTTCAGGAAAGTTTTGCATATTAAATGGTGTTGTTACAAAGGCACGCCAATGAGGAGTGTTTGTGAGATGTAGTGTATTGATTATGACGTTTGCGAGTAAATGTAGTGCTCCTAGTCCACTTTAAATTCACAAAGATTTCACTTCACAAACTTGAAAGATGACTTAGGCTTGTTGTTTAGTCTTGTTTATGAGATTTACGCCTTGTTGAATAATTGCCACTCGCTATAAGAATGCTCTTAGGGGATGTCCCTTAAGTGAACTAGTATGAGTGGTAGAAGTATAAAAAGCCGAAAAACTCTTGCCATATAAAAAAAAAATTTGCGTAAATGAGTGAGCAAGTACCTTGAGTGCAATGTCATGATGGATGCTTAAATGTGATGGAGATTGCCTGATGGCAGCATGACAACTTAGGGAAAGAGGGAATAAAGAGTCTTAAGGATTTCAAGGAAGGGAAATTTTTCTCAGTGCAACTTTAGGGCATACTAGTGGCATGATTTTGTGACTTCTACTCGGTTCTTGCATTACATTGTTCTGAACATCTTCCTCCATCACACACACACAACATTTAATGTGTGAATATTAGTCTGAGCAATAGGAAAAAGGGTCATGCATTGTATTAGTAAGTGTGAAATTGTCTAGCCCTAGAGACGGCAGGATGTCCCCATTTCTTAGAGCTCTCAATATGCCTTATTCAGAGAATGGGGCGACAAGTGGATGCCTAATTAAGCTAGTGCTTGCTGCCATCAAGAAAATTAATTTTGCTAATCTAACTGTGCATGATCTCAATGAATGCATTCTACATATTTTTGCCACGCGTAGAAAATTGCTTGAGGACAAGCAATGGTTCAAGTTTGGGGGTATTTGATGATAATCACATATTCATAAACTTAACTATGTGTTTTAATGCTTTTGCACAGATTTCATTGAGATATGCTATGTTTATAAGAGAAATCACGAATACTTGTTGATTCTCATCCTTTGCTCTTTTTGTAAGAAAAGGGAGAAAAATCACCATCTTTCTAATTCATAAATCTTGATGTAAACGTCCAAATGAGATGATTAAAGATGTCACGGAAAGCTGAAAAGAGAGAAAAACTCTCATGAAGAAAGTTTTCTCAAATTCGGAAGCAAAAGGACCAAAATCGACAAAAGCGAACAAGGCGCGAACCAAAGAAGAGGGCGAAGAAATTCTCGATCACGGTCATCCACACCGTCGCGGTCCACCTCGACAAATATGCCGGACAGAGATTCGGATCGCCACGATGGTCATCCACACCGCCGCCAGTTAGCTCGCGATCGCAAATGTGGAATTTGCATTTGAGTCCCATGTTTTGAAGCTTCACAACTCCCAATTCCCTACTTGTATAAATACCCCATTTTGTGTAGAAAATGCATACAATTAGATAGTTAGGTTAGTTTTAGATATTTTCCATATTCTCCCCAACTAAAAAGGGAGTTCTTTTGGGGACTAGGGTTTGGCCCTTCTGGCTGAGAAAACTTCAATCTTTGGAGCCAACCTTGCTTGTAAAGTGTAGGATTTGGTCGGAATCACCACTCTTTTGATTAAGGGAAGTATTTCTTTCAATTCCTTATGCACTTAATGGTTATATCTCCTTGTGATTGTTGTTTGCTTGAAGCCATGAGTGGCTAAATTGTCTTGGGTGATTCTTGGTGCTTAATGTGAGGGTTATGTTTATTTTGATTCCTTGTGGGTTGTAGAGTGACGAGCTTGCACTAATTAAAGTCTTCCTACTTGTATTAAATGAATGACATGCATTGAATGTGACCACATTTAGTGTGTGTTCTTGGTGTCTGTGTGTGTTTTAGGACATGCATGAATTTAGGCCAAAAGTAGGAAGAACTACCTAGCATTCTCTAAAATTTAGGTGTTTGAGACAAGAAATAACCACCACATGAGCTTAATTGTGCATTAAAATTGTGTGGAAGCCATAGGTTTTAGTGTGCACAAGGTAGAAGTGAGACCGAAAGGAGATCTTCTATCCTTTAATTCCATTGAGACCGAAAGGAGATATGGAGTGAAAAATAGGTGGCTTTCTTAGATTAAATACTTAAACTATGGAATGTGAATTAGTTGGCTAAAATCTAGGGCTAAAATTGTGCATTAGAGTTGTGTGGAAGCCATAGGCGCTAATGTGCACTAGGTGGGATGAGACCGAAAGGAGAATCCCCATTCTACAATCCGATGAGACCAAAAGGAGATTCTGAGCTAACGGATCTAGTCACTTAGTTGTGTTGCCCTAAACTCAATGCCCTTGGGAGCCAAGTAGCCTACTCTTGCATTGAACCCAAGGATCACCCTCCTTCTTCAATTGAGTGTGTCTCTCCTTGTTTTAGTTGAGTTGTTTAACTTAGCATTTAGATTCTAGTATTCCCCTTTATTTGCATACTTTTCTTCAGGCTTCTTAGTTAAATGTCACTCTTTATGTCATTGCATTAGGTAACATAGATAGCAAATGTTTGATTGCACTTAAATTCTTGTTTTGTCCCCTTCCTCGTGGAAAATGATCCCTAAACTTTACTACAATTGATTAAGTGAGGTTTAGGTGTAAATTCTGTGTGAGTTTGAGCTATATTTTGACACACTTTTGCACACACCAAACTAATCACCACACTTCATACGATAACCCATGTAGCATTTCTCGTTAGGTCTAGCTAGTACATAGTTTTCTAACATGTACCTATGTGTTGACTTGATATCTCATATCATGACACATTTTATCAACTTTGCATATACAAGTTTTAATGCGTTATCATTATCCCATTTAATGATAATACTCGACTAGGATAATTTAAAAATAATTAAATTCTTGGGACATTATTATAATTATTCATAAAACATGATATGGAAATAAACATAATAATCTTTGTTGTTAATTATAAACATTTGGTCCTTAGGGCATAATCCAAAACTCGATGATGTCAAGTCTAAGGATCACATACATCATCATCACTATGAGACATGCTTATGAAATTTATATAATAATTCATGTTGCATTTCTCATGGTGGGTCGATCCAAACATAATTCTTTAACATGTACCTATGTGTTGACTTAATATCTCATATTACGACACATGCCATCAAATACTACACATTCTAATCTTAATGCATTATCTTTGTTCCATTAGATAATAATACTTGACTAGGAATAATTTTAGAATAATTAAATTCTAGGACATTATTATATCTTTTCATGATACATGATATAGAATTGAACATAATAATAATGAACCGCCATAAATTATAAGCATAATGATACAATATGTGCCTAAACAATCATCATATGATTGGTCTTTAGGCATAATCCAACAACATGGATTATTATCTTAAGTGTCACTAGCATATCTCATAGTGATGATGATGACGTATGATCCTTAGATTTGAGATCATCAAAGATCTGACATGAGGAGTTGCATGTTTTGATACTAACAAATGTTACCCAGAATCGTGAACTATAAAACTAGCAATTGGATATGCAATGAATCATGTAGCGGGATGTTGAGTAATCAAGATAGGATTAGCCCTCCTATATAATAGAGTGATATCTTTGGGCCTTTTGATTGAGTGAGACCATAAAATATATGGTGCTCAAATGAATCGATATGTGATATCGGGCTCATTTGCTTAGTTGAGTCTACTTGGGAATTAAGAAATGCACATATTGAATTATACGAGTGTGACACATTCCATGACTCGTGTCCAATCAAGGTATCTAGGACAAAAGGATTGAATTACATCTACATCTATCACACAATAAGTAATGTCAAATTACTAACATTCTCGTGAACTTGGTAGCTTTGATGTGTTGCTAGACACCACTCATCGCTTATGGCCTAAAATAGATTTTGTATCATGTCCAATTTACATGATGAAGTTTAGTTAAATTAAAGAATCCTAATGCAAGTAGGATTCTATAGGTTTTTCGTTGAAGACGGTATTCGATTTGAGATCAGTTTTGTTTTTAGTGTTAATAAATCAAAAAATTTTGGATTTATTAATTTATGAAATCCAAAATTAAGAAAACCAAATTCAAATGGGATTCTTGTGTTTGGTAGCCAATAGATTTATTGAATGTATAAATCCCAAACCGATTAGAATTTTGTAAGAGGTTTTACCCTAATCTACATCTATATATATTGGGATTTTTTTTAGCCACCACACACGTGAACAAATACAAGAAAACCATCCCTTATTCTTATTGAGAGAAAATAAATTTCAGCTATTCTTTTGAAGAAAACACCCGCCATTCTTTTGAAGAAAATAAGAAGAATTGAACATCTTGAGAAACTCGAACACAAAAATTCTAGCTAGCACTGTGATTTGGTGTCCTCCTTTTCTACTTATTTCTCTGAAAATAACTAGAGCCTTGGATCAATCATGTGGATACCATAGAGGCAAAGCTAAATTGGTTTTACTAGTGATTCAAGAAACAAAGATCTTCACAAAACAACTTTACTGGTACTACTAAGGTAAATACCTAAACTCGATTTGATCTCACTGTATGGATCCTAAAGGAAACCAAAAATTTTAAATTATGTGTGTGATGTACTTGTTTTCCTATAGAATTTTGTGAGCATGACACATTCCATGGCTTGTGTTCAATTAAGGTATCTGTTTGGTGTATGTACTTTACTCTCACAACTACAATTAGAATTGCACTCAAACTCAACGATCTTCAAAGAGATGTGTAGATCAAATTGTCTCCCTTGTTCTGGCTTAGTTCTTCTTCCTTTTAGCTCGGCTCTTGTTTTCTAATTGTGCTCAGCTTTGTTTCTTTTTATAGCTGACTTTTATTTCCTTGTGTTGTTGTGCAAAGACGTTTGTCATCTTGGGTGATCAAGAAGTCTTTTGTCGATCACAATCAAGTTTGAAAATGGTAGCTAAAGCTTTTGTTCTCCTACCTGAAGCTTTGATAAGTTTTCTTGGTCAAGCAATTTTGTTTTTTCTTTTTGTGTGGGCCAAGACTCAAACAAATTTTGTCTCAAATCAATTGTTTTCTCCTTGAATTGTCCGACTTGGACGTTGTCGCTTTCCTACAAAACAAATAGGGCTTCCTTTTTCTTTTTCTTACATTTGGCTTTTGACCATAAAGTGACAAAATAGTCCTCAGTATATTTTTGCAAGATAATTGGTTAATCCTTTAATCTTCAAATTAGAAAAATTCGGAATTGAACTCAAAAGTTCTAAAAAATATTAGATAACTTGATGATCATAAAATCAAAGGAAATTTTGGTCAAAATAGGTAAAACAAATAAAACACAAGCCAATTTCTATCCGAGACTAATAACAATGCCCTATATAAAATAGGTTACCAGAACTAGGCAAAAGGATCCAATTACAAGCTAACATCTATCACAAAATAAGGTTATGTTAAGTCACCGACATTATCATAACTTGTCGAGCTTTGATGTGTTGCTAGACCCCGCTCCGCTTATGGAACGAAATAGGTTTTATGTCATGGCCAACGTTATGAGGACCTATTCAATCAAATCCAAAGGAGTATAAAATTCATAAGATAAATTTTAAGAAATCTCAGAATCCTAATGTGATTTGGACGCTTTAGGGTTTTCGGTTTAGTCTTATACTTGGCAACCACCATATTCATTAAATCTAGACAACCCAATTAGATTAGGGTTTAGTAGTCTAAGTAAAACTCTTTAGAAAAGATTTACCCTAAAACTACACCCTAGGACTATAAATAGGTATTTTTGGCACCACCAAGAATAAGAAGAAAACAAATTGGCTAGCACTTCTGAGAGCCAAAAGATCAAAACCCTTAACTTAGTTTTCAAAGCTAGCACTTTGGCTACTGAGTGCTCCTCTTCTAGTTGATTGTGTGACAACATCTAGAAGTTTGGTTACTATGTGGATACCATAGAGGCAAAATCGAACAAGAATGGGTCCGCTTCATCCCAAGGCAACCATTTGATATGAATCTTAAACTAAGAGAATAAAATCCAAACCTATATTAGAGTGTTGGTCCTAGTATCGCCCTCTAGGTTGAACTGATTCTTCCTTTAGCAAGACACCAACTCTAAGATTTGAAGAAGGACCTTGCTTTTGTCCATTTGACACTGAAGGATCAATCCACTCCCGAATGTGAGTTGGACTGCTTCCTTGGAACCAATAAGCATGCTCAAATTGTTGAGGAAAGAGACTCAACAAGATAGCTTAAACATGAACCTAAGAGGCTATCCTCAAAGACTCAAAGAAAGTTCTAAACTAGAACTCAAAGAAAAGCTAAAAAGCTCTCAAGTTTGTATTGAATTAAGTCCAATTTCTGGGTTAAATAGCCTCTATTTATAGGTTACAAGTTGTAAGAATTAAGAAAGCCCATTCCTAGTTGGATTAGCTTTTAGAAACTAACTAAAGAAATAATTACTAAAAAGTAAGACTCCTAATCTAAGAAAAGGAAATAGAACAAATAGTTGCCTAAACTATACTAAGCATTCCCTAAACTAAAGTCCAAGTGTGGCTTGGAATTGTTGGACTGCCAAACTCGAATGGAATACATGTGGCTAGAACTTGAGCTTCCTAAATCAACATCCAGTTGCCTAAATCATAAGTCCAAGTGCAGAATGGATTTGAACCAATTGAGTGAATTTGAACTCATGTCTTCGGCCTTTAGCTAGTTGGAAACTTCCTCTCCGGTTTACACACTTGGCTCCTAGATTTTCATTAGTCCCCTTTCTTTGAAAGGACTCATCCTCGAGTCCATAAACTCGCCATCCAATTCAAACAAAGAAATAGCAGACATGAAATGTAGCGCTACCACCATAATCACTTGAAAGACAAGTTGGTATATATGCATATTCGCCCATGCTTGTAATAATTTGGAAAAGGACCATCTCCTTGAAGATGAAGCTCAATTCTTTGTTGAGCATGTAAGTGCTTTCTTCCTCTATTGGCAATTTGAGCATGATGTCTGCTCGTCGGAGGAGTTGAAAGCGATCTTCTCATGAAGAAAGTCTTGAACAAACTTAACCTTTGTTGTACCATAAAATTTATTTGCTCATTGCTTAGCAATGACACTAAGTCAAGAGGGCTAGTGGATTTAAACCAAAATATTCTCAAACAGGAATAACCACAATAATTAACACCTAAAAAAATAATTAATACAAATTATTTGGGAATGTTTAGTAGTAAACAACACCACTTGAAATATATTTAGCACACATTCTTTACTTGCATTTAAAGTTCTATCAACATCATTCATGCAAGTAGAGAAGCGCTTCAAAATTTTCAATGGATGGTGATACATCTTGGTTTCACTCATGAGAACCCAAGCCTTTCCTTTAGAAGTTGAAGAAATATGTGTGCTCAGATTGAGCAGAATTTTGAACTCTTCAATCTTCTTTTGTTTTCTCGATCCACTCCATTTACTTCACCCTTTGTTGTTGCTAAAACTTACTAACTTCCGAGGGTGGCAATGGTGCTAGTATGAGGGCTTTTCCATCTTTGTTGAGTTGGTACTTATTAGTTCTTCCGAAATGATTTGCATGACTATTATACTCCCAAGGCCCCCTAATAGTAGGTGAGTGGTCTACATAGGAATAACATTAGAAAGAACTTTCTTAGTAAAATTTCCAATTGAAAAACTTACCAAAGTTTGCTTTGTGACTCAGTGATCCACTTTGATTCATCCATTGCAATTTATATGGCTTTGGATGCAAGGAACATTTGAGCTTCAATTTATCTACAAGATAAGTAGAAACAAGGTTAGTATAAGATCCTCAATCAATAATTAACATGCAAATTTGATCTTTAATAAGACACTTCGAATGGAAAATATTGGCCCTTTGATCCTCAAGGTCTTCCTCAAGTGGAGCACTCAAAACTCTTATGGTCACCAAACAATCTCCAATCGGTTGATCCATTTCATACCCCCTAATGTTTATCAACATGACTTGTGGCCATGTCTTCATCTTGAATACTTAACTCCTCTTCGCCTCACATTGATAGGTTCCATTATCTAAGATTGTCATGGTTTGTGAGCTTGGACATTGAGGCTATATGTCCTCCTAAACACCTAAAACATTGAATAGAGAAACTTGTGTTAGTATTATTTGAACTAGGAGAGGTTTAGAATTACTTACCTTTGGAACATTTTGTGGTGCGAATTTCTCCCACTTGTTGGATTGGAAGTCGAACCTCCGCTCCATTGAGTGCTTGGAACTTGAAGAATTTAACCTTCCACCTTGGCGATTATTGTTGTTGTTTCGCCAATCATTGCTCGTGTTTGAGCTCCTCACATATAGTGGCACCTTCTTGAGTTGCTTCTCAACCTTTTCACCATTTGTAATAGCTGCTCAAAATTATTATAGCGGTGCAACTCAACTAGATGAGCAATATTCCTACTAAGCCCATTCATGAACCTTGCCATTGTAGATTCTTCATCTTCTTCTATATTAGCACGAGCATGGCTAGATCCATCTCTTTGTAGTAGTCATCTACACTTTGTTCCCTTGAGTTAAGCTTTGAAGCTTTTGCAATAACTCTTTGTGATGAGGGGAACATATTTCTTTCTCATAACTTTTTCAAGGCATTTGAAGATGAAATCACATACTTAAACTTTTCCTCTCTTTGGCAACAAGTTTTTCACCATCAAGTAGATGCATGTCTAGAAAACTCAACTACAACCAACTTAACTTTCTTTCTCTTGAAAATTCATGGATATCAAAAATTTTATCAACCTTTTCCTCCCATTCCATGTACGCTTGATCATTCTTGATACAAATTCTTAAATCAAAGGATAAAAATCCGAACCTATATCAGTATTGGTCCTAGTATCGTCCTCTAGGTTGAACTAGTTCTTCCTTTAACAAGACACCAACTCCAAGATTGTTAAGGACCTTGATTTTGTCCACTTAACACTTGAAGGATTATCCAAACTCAAAGTTGAGAATTGAAATATCCTTGGAACCAAGAAGCACACTCAAATTATTGAGGGAAAGAAACTCAAAAAGATAGCTTAAACATGAACCTAAGAGGCTATCCTCAAAGACTCAAAGCAAGTTCTAAACTAGAACTCAAAGAAAAGCTCAAAGCTCTCAAGATTTTAATTGATCAAAGACTGAATTTTCTTGGGACTGAATAGCCTCTATTTATAGATTACAATGTATAAGAATTATGAAAGCCGTCTCCTAAAAGGATTAAATTCTTAGAAACTAAGTAAGAAACAATTACTTAAAAGAAATACTTACTAAAAGTATTCTAAATCTAAGAAAAAGGAAATAGAACAAAATAGTTGCCTAAAACATATCCAAGGCTGTTTTGATTTGAGTTAAGAGTGACTTGAATTGGCTCTCCAAATGTGGATTGGATTTGTGTGTTGGCCAAATTTAGAAGTCCAGAATTTAGAATGGAATTGAAGCTCCTAAACCTCATGTCTTTGAGCTGAACTTGAGCTAGATTGAAGTTTCCAAAATCAATATCCAAGTGAATGGAATTGCCTAAACCATAAGTCCAAGTGCTGAACGAATGGAGCTGAATAGAGCTGGAATTAAGATGGTCTGGAGTTGCCAAAAACGTCCATGTGAGCTTCTAAAAACCGCCAAATGTCGGAACCTTCCAAGGCCAAATGTCAATCTTCCGAGGCCGAATGGAGTTGCAAACTTCCGAAGTAGAACCTTCCAAATTCGAACTAGGATTGTGATGAGAAGTGGCCTAAGGATCTTGATTACACATGTGAAAATTAGCCACACTGGATCCTTCATTCTCGAGTCTTCATTGATGACTAGAATGACAAATGATGAATTAAGACGGAATTCTTCTTTGCTTTCATCTGCTTTAGTTTCTTGAGCTTCACTTAACTTGGTTATAAGTGTTACTAAAGCAACTTTCATTCTCTTAATTTTCAATCTAGTCATAGGCCTTCTAATACCATGTAATGGATCAAGGTGTGGATGTCTCTTTGTAGGCGAATTCTCAACTAAACATCCAACTTGTGCTTTTAGG
Organism: Gynochthodes officinalis; assembly: GCA_020080225.1. Lineage (NCBI taxonomy): Eukaryota > Viridiplantae > Streptophyta > Magnoliopsida > Gentianales > Rubiaceae > Gynochthodes > Gynochthodes officinalis. The sequence goes on along the minus strand of JAIQDA010000034.1, from coordinate 349,050 downwards.
TTTGTCTCTCTTGAATTTGGTTGAGTTGTCCTGGCCGATGGTTGTTTGTTTCAACCTTGTTTCTCATATTTTCATCAATTATTGCCTTCAAATTCTGGAATTTACAACTTAATGCTAGCAATATTATCATCCTTTTTGGATCTCCTTTTACTTCTTGTAGAAAATGGTCATCATCCTAACTTGAAGCTTGATTCTCCTCTTCGATGAGCTACTTGTATCATCCTTTGTTGACTTCTTCTTTTTCTTCCCGAGGTTTGTTTGAGTAACTTTTGAGGCTCTTGCCTTAGCTGCCTCCGAATTGATGCAACTTGAGCCATTGTGATTTGTATTTGATCCATTCTTCTATGAACTAATTCTAGATTGGAAGATACACTTAAGGTACTCTTCAAGTCATTGTCTTGTTCTCTCGGATTTTCACCATCTATGCACAAGAAATGTTAGTAAAGCTTTCCTACCTTTCCTCTAACCAATTGCCCAATGTATGAGACTCTCACAATGTCAGCTGAATTCTCTTTATAGTAATAGGGTTGATGAGTAGGTTCACTCACACTCAATCACTTTTCTAAGAGTTCTAATCTAAACAAGCTTCAAAAGTCTCACAAAAATAGACAATTAAATTCAAGTTAAAGCAAGAATAAAATATTTAGAGGTCAAGAAAGAAGTAAGAAAATGGGAATAAGGAACTAGAACAAGAAGACAAAAATGTCAAACAATGAACACAAAGAACTTGAACAAGAAAGAATTTTATGACTGAATTTTGCAAAGAGGGAAACAGGATTTGAGCCAAAGGAATATGACTCAAAGTGGTTCTTTATGTGCTTGTGATGGAGAAATAACTTGGTGAATATGATTGTATCTTGCTCAAGAGATCAAACCAAATTCACAAAGAACTTCAATTGACCAAACCAATTCCAATCAGATTTGTACTTCGGTTGGGGCGTAATTCTTCAACAACGAAGTTTCAAAACTTCACGAGAAAAATCACGAATTTGAACACTATCTTGGCAACAAAATTCAACAAAAATTTGTAGCCTTTTAATCAAGAATTGATGCAAACCAAGCTTAGAACAAATCAGAAAACTCGCTTTAAGGATTTAGAATTTTCACTTCTGGACTGCTTTTTCTTTCAGGAGTCGCCAAATTTCTACGGGGTTTTATAACTTTGCAACACACTTTTGGAAACAAATTGAAGCCTTTTTATCAGAAAATAATCACAAAACAACTTGATCAAGATCAAAGTAAAAGCGTGGCGTAGAAAAGCTGGATTTGATTTCAGCTTTGTTGGATTGTCGGGTTTTTAGAATTCAAAGGCGCTTCATGGTTTTTGTAACACAATTTGATAGAAAAATTCAAGAATAATAAGACTTCTTACTCAGGTAATAATCACAAGAAGATACAACAACAAAATCGGATAGAACTTGAAGGATGCTCGATTTCGGATTTTGTCTTATACGGTTTTTGATTTTGTAGCATTTGGCTTCACTTTTTGCACCAAAAATTCAAAACTAAGCAACAAATATTCACACAAGGAACAGAGTACGTAACTATGTTTAAAACAAGAAAGATGATGGGAAAATCAAAGGATTGAAAACAACAAAATCAAGAAGTTTTGTGGTCAATTTTTCTGCTTTTTCGTTTCAAAACAGAATTAAGAATATGGACAGAAAAAGACTCAGATATACAAAAAAAAATGCAGAAGAACAAAGAAACAGAGACATGAAATAGAACCAAAAAGATATGAACAACTTCAGGAGCAACCCAAAGGCAATTTTGATACCAAATTGATACTAATCTTAAACCAAGAGAATAAAATCCAAACCTATATCAGAGTGTTGGTCCTATTATCGCCCCTCTAGGTTGAACTAATTCTTCCTTTAGCAAGACACCATCTCCAAGATCGAAGAAGGACCTTGCTTTTGTCCACTTGACACTAAGGAATCACCCAAACTCCCGAATGTGAGTTGGACTGCTTTCCGAACCAAGAAGCATGCTCAAATTGTTGAGAGAAAGAGACTCAACAAGATATCTTAAACATGAACCTAAGAGGCTATTCTCAAAGACTCAAAGCAAGTTCTAAACTAGAACTCAAGAAAAGCTAAAAGCTCTCAAGTTTGTATTGAATCAAGTCAATTTCTTGAAAATTTGAATTGCATTTATAGGTTATGTTGTAAGAATTAAGAAAGCCATTCTCTAGTTGGATTAGCTTTTGAAATTAACTAAAGAAATAATTACTAAAAAGAAAGACTCCTAATCTAAGAAAATAAAAATAGATAGTTAAACTATATATACTAAGCATTCCTAAACTAAAGTCCAAGTGTGGCTTGAATTGTTGGATCAAAATCGAATGGAATTCACGTGGCTGGAACTTGAGCTTCCTAAATCAACATCCAATTGCCTAAACCATAAGTCCAAGTGCTGAATGGATTTGAAATGAATTTGAACTCATGTCTTCGGCCTTTAGATAGTTGGAAACTTCCTCTTTGGTTTACACACTTGGTTCCTAGATTTTCATCACCATTCTTCGCTTGTCATGTAATATCCATTAGTTAAGTTTTAAAATTTCGCACATCTAGAGTGATTGAAGTTACTACTAAGTAGTGTTTATTTTGGACCATAATTGTCATCTAGAGTTTGGATACACTCATAGTCAATTTTCTTAGTCGATGCTCTTAATTTGATCCCAAATGTTACTACACGGCTCTCACTTTTGAGTAATGGCTCAAGTGACCATGTATGGACAAATTATTTATGGCAAATTTCGATCCCATCTTTTAAAGTAACAATTTTTGTTTTTCTTTTTGTCTTCAAAATTTCATTCTAGGAAACTCTTGGTTATGTGGATATATATCTTGCGGATGTTATCAATAAGAATGAATGAGAGATGCCACCTCATTGACTCAAAGAATAGTAGAATTGATTGAGCTACGTGGAGAACTATAATTTGAGGTATTTGTCATGTAGCATTGAACCCGTTCTACATGTTATTTCAAAGAGGAAAGATTTGCATTAGGTTTTCAATTCCATAAATAAATGCAATCTTCTATGTCTTTTCTTTTTGTGTCACATTGTTTGGAGTTCAAAACTATGGATCACACTATAAGTCCATGCAGCCAAATTATATTTATGATGAAGGTTGGTCTCAATGTAAATCAAACTATGGCTTGCAAATTGTTCTTCGTGTTTGCTAGGAAATTAAGATGTTGTCCCTTGAATTAAAATGTTGTCTTTTGCATTGCACAAGTTTAACTTTTGTGCCCTTCTTCATATATTTTTTGAATGTTCAATGATTAGTTTGATTGCCTTTATTACATTTTCGATTTTGATGATGTATGTATTATAAGGATAAATAATGTAATGTTATTGGTGATAAGATACTAAAACAAATCATGTTACAACTTTGGTTAAAAGTTCTCACTAATAATACTATTTAGTGACAAATTTTTTTCGTCACTAATTCCATTTGACAATAAACTTTTGATGACAAACTTTTTCATTACTAATAAAAAGCAAGTCAAAATTTTTCACAAATTGCATTACCAACAAGCCTTTGTGAACTTTTTCATCACCAATGAAAATTGCCAATTGGTGAAAAAATTGTCATCACTAGCTCACAAAAGGAGTTGACCAAGCCATCTTTTAGTGATGACTTTTTCTTCACCAAAACCATCATAATCCCATTGACCACCATTCTAGTGATTTAGAATTTATCATCACTAAATTTTCATTACTAAGTTGCCGAATTAGTGCAACTTTTATCTTTGGTGATAATTTCCTCTTGGTGACAACTTTTTCGTCACTAATTTTAGTCACATCCTCATTTCATCACTAAAGCCACCCATTTAGTGATGATTTTTTTCCATCACATCGGACCCTTTAGTGATGGAGCATTCTTTGATGACCAAGTGGTGAACATTTTTTCTCACTAAATGCTTTTGGTGATGAAAAAGTGCCTTTTAGTGACGAAATACCGTCGTCACCAAAGCCTATTTTTCTTGTAGTGTTTCACACAAGATTCAAACTATCGACTCCTAGCAAGAGAAGATCTCACATATTTAAGGGCTGCTCTAATTCTAGATATATATTCATTAAGATGTTTAAAACCTTCTTTCACAATTAAGTTCAAAACATGTGTAACACATCTCATATGCAAATGATCTCCATTCAAAATTGTTCATTTCCAACTATTTAACCTCCTTTTCAAGTATTGCCAATGCCTACTCCAATAAACATCTTTCTACTATTCTAAAAATTAAATCTCCACTATGATTAGCAATTGGACAAAATTATTTATTTTTATGTAATGTCCAATTGTCATCAACAAAATGAGTGACTCAAGTAATCGATATTTTGAATTGATCTCCACAAATATGTTGTAAGATACACACTTGAAGTCAATTTTCCAAAAATTGTTTCAACTTTCTCTTTCTTCTAAAAAGAGTTTGTAACAATCCTTGTTATAATAGCATCGAGGAACATCAAAATTTTGCATGTCATGACAAAACTACGAAATCTCTCCTTTTCAACATGGGTAAAAGGTAATTCATTAGTCAATATCATTATAGTCAATGCCCTCCTACATCTTTCTTGATCAAATATAGGTATAGGAGATTTCATTTCCACTACTTTTAATTCTTTGTTTGATTTATATAAAGGAGACTTCCGCATCTAATTAGATGATTAGCTAAAGAACTACTACCACATTACTTGAACACAATATCACATTTTGACAATAAACACATGATGCTCTTCACTCATTTTAGAAATACCTTCAAGAATGTTTTAAGGGTTCCAAACCCATGATCTACAATTTGCAAACTTACACTCACTTTAGGTATTACTTCTACCCTCTTGGGTGTTTGAAGTTTGATGTCTTGTGGCAATTCCAAATTGCACACTATTTTCAATTGTCGATTTAATATCATCTCCAATGCTTGACATCTAAAACAAAACAAAACAAAACATGTGAAGAATCATGAGTGACAAATGCTTTTCAAACCGAAATTAAAACCAATCAAGAACAAATAATTAGATCATATATCATCTAAAGAGCAAGAGAAGGCAAGTTGAGACAACTTTTCAAAAACATAGGTGAATGTTATAAATACATTCGTGATTAATATGGAGCATCATGAAATGGAATCAAGATGAGCGAATACTTTTGACTTTGGGAATTCTAGAGAAGCAAAATATTCGGTTGAAAAGACAAAAAGATTATTTCATTTTGGTGCATCAACTTCCTAACATGCAAAGTAATTGAATGGTCATGGGCACTAAATATTCCAAAAATTGAAAAATACAGGTAAAACAAAAATCATAAGGACATGCGATGTTAAGACAAATCTTAATTAGCATTTATGCAAAAAAAAGGGTTATTTGAGATCAATGTCTAATTACTAATGGATCGACCATCAAATTTTACAAAAGTAGGCACAAGTAAATCTCCTTACAACTGTGGTATAGTATGGCACTGTTCTAGACTAATATTTAAGGGTGTGAATTATCCCTACTACCCCCTGTGTTAGTGTAAATTTAAAATCCAACTTCTGTAAAGGTACAATACTACCAAAGGGCCTTAAGGGCTAAATGTTGTGAATTTGAAGCTAAATGTTTGATTAATTGAAGAATAAAGGGCTAAATGTTATGAATTTATCAAATTTAAGGTGTTGGTAGTTTTACACCAAATCTGTTGATTGTAATTTATCATGAACTAGGAGAGTAGTATGTAATTCACCCTATTTTATAATATGGCACTCTTCTAGACTAATATTTTTGAGAGTTCACTCTATTTGAAACTTTAATTTGGTATAATTGCATCAATCAATGCAACTAATTAAATAATAGAATAAGAAATGAATTGAATTGACCACAAGTAGTTGGCGGCAATAATCAAGGTAGGATGTGATCACATCAAAAGAGTTTTTCATAGTAAAACTTTGATAAAGAAATCCAGGAGTATCCCGGGTTTCCTTGTCAACTAGAAATTCCATATGCAAATCAAATTAGCATCAAAGGGATTGGCGGCCACATCTCAATCATAAACAAATGAAAAGTTTTGACTAGGATATAATTAATCAACTCGGATCATTAAAGTTAATTGAAGTACTACATTAACATAATCAACTATGTTTTACATCATGTTCCCATTACTCACTTTGATCGGCATTAGTATTTCAAGGAACAAGCTAATAGCAAACTTGTCTTGCTTAAACACAATCCTTAGCCATGATTAATACATCCATCCGGTTCTAATGGCAAAATATTGATCGACTTCTTTAGAAGAAAATTCGACACTTGCATTAGCTATGGAGAGGGAGAAAAGAAAGGGATGAATAGAAGAAAGCATAATCAAGATTTTTCAAAGCAAGCACAGAGTGAACCGCAAATAGAGAGAGGATGTATAGGAGGAAGTCAATGAGAAAATATCAATTAGTACTAAAAATGCTAACTAAAAACCATAAGAAACATATTCTACAAACAATCTAGAATTGAAAATGTGACTAAGAGCTACACACAACTATAAGAAGACATCCAGCCAAATTGCAAACCACATGTTAAGTGACTTGATACAATAGTCAAAACAAAAACTAAAACACTCTTATAGGACATCAACATTTTCTAAAAGCCAAAATCATTTGTTAATTACATATACATTATGCATCCATTTAGACTATCTCAAACACTCATACCTCTCATTGCATCTCTATTCCTTCATGAGCAAATAACCTCATTCGAAATAATGAGGTTGATGCACAAGTAATTTAGTAGCCAAAACTTTACATATTATGGTTAGAGTTCCACAGTTTAGCAGCCATACACAACAAGAAGAACAACCGACCAAGCAAAATCGAATCAAACGAAATCCAATCAAGAACATTCCATGACCCCACTCTGCAGAACATGATCACAAACAAGTGATTATCACCTCGAGTTCATGTTGAAAAACATACCTTCTGAGAGTAGTTTCATGCAAAGGATGTGAAAATTTGATGTCGAACACCACAAAGAATGATGGGTTGTTGTTGAAATTGGGAAATAACAAGCTTGAAAAAAATAATCATGTGATTTCTATGTTGCTATGTTTGCATATCGCCTTGTTGTTGCCAAATAAAGTTTGAAGGCAAAAAGAGCAAATTGCCTCTTTGATGTGAGCAATTAGGGTTAATCTTGAATTCGGATTAGATCGGATCAATTGGTGACTGATCCGATCGGATCCAATATATTAAAAAAATAAGTTGACCCGATTTTGTCCGATTTGATCCAAGGGTTAGTTTTGAACAAGCCTAATATCAAGATCTATAGAGATAGATCAAGGAAATTGATTGACCTAAGTTAAATTACATACATCGATAAAGTGGTAAGACGATTTAGCATGCAAGAATTTAAGAAAGGGTTCTTTCCTATGGGACATTGAATTAGTCTCTTGAAGGAACATTGTCCTTTGATAGAAGAAGAGAGACAATGCATAAGTAAGATTCCATATGCATTAGCTATTGGATCTATCATGTATGCCGTTCTATGTACTAGTCAGATGTCTCATATACTTTAAGCATAACGACAAATATTAACTAAATCCGGTGAACACCACTAGATCATCATTAAAAATATCCTTAAGTACTTAGAAGGACTAGGATACATTCTTGATATAGAAAGGTGAAGAAGAATTCAATGTAATAGGTTACACTGATACAAATTTCTAAACCGATAAGGATGACTATCGATCGCAATCAAGTTATGTGTTTTGCTTAAGTGGTGGTGCTTTGAGTTGGAAAAGTTCAAAGTAGGCAATAGTAGCAAAAGAGGCAAAAGAGGCCATTTGGATCAAAAGTTCATAACTAAACTTTGGGTTGTACCTAGCAATGCCGATCCAATTGAGCTCTATTGTGACAAAGAATGGAGTCATTGTGTAGGTTAGGGAACCCAAATCTCACCAATGATCCAAACATATACTTTGGCACTTCCATCTCATCCGAGAGATCATTGAGAGGGATGTGAAGATTTGAAAAGTACCAACCGATGACAACATCGCTGCCATCGACAAAGTCTCTAAAGTAGCAGAGACATGATCGTCACACTCGATCATTAGGCATTACATATATATGATTAGTCTTAGAGCAAGTGGGAGTTTGTTGGATTATGCCCTAAGGACCAATCATATGATGATTGTTTAGGCATATATTGTATCAATATGCTTATAATTTATGGCAAGTTATTATTATGTTTAATTCTATATCCATGTATTATGAATAAATATAATAATCTCCCTAGAATTTAACTATTGTAAAATTATCCTAATCAAGTATTATCATTAATGGACTATGATAATACATTAAGACTAATATGTGCAAGGATCGATGACATGTGTTATGATATGAGATATCAAATCAACACATGGGTTTATGTAGAGAACTATGTCTTGGATCAACTTGCTATGAGAAATGCTACGTGGATTATTATATAAAGTGTCATAAGCATATCTCATAGTGATGATGATATATGTGAATCTTAGACTTGAGGTCATCCGAGATCCCAACATGAAGAGTTGCGTGTTTGATACTACCAAACGTTACCCATAATAGAGTGAACTATAAAAGTAGTAGTTGGATATGCAATGAATCATGTTGTGGGATGTTGAGTGATCAAGATAAGAACCAATCATGGTGTGAAGGAATTTGATGGTTCCTTCACACTTTTAGAGCATGTGGCATCTTGCGGTTCACCTATGACTTTGGATGAGCACCAAGCCTATCGTGGATGAGGATTTGGACTTCCAAACTCCAGGACAATGAAGAGGCGGGAAGCGAAAGTGAGGTCGAGACTTTTGGATTATGCCTTAAGCACCAATCATATGATGATTGCGTAGGCATATATTGTATCATTGTGCATATCATTTATGGCAATTTATTATTATTATGTTTAATTATATATTTGCATTCTATGAATAAATATAATAATGTCCCTAAAATTTAATTATTCTAAAATTATCTGTAGTCAAGTATTATTATCTAATGGGACAATGATAATACATTAAGACTAGTATGTCTAGTGATTGATGACATGTGTCATAATATGAGAAATTAAGTCAACACATAGATACATGTTAGAGAACCATGTCTTGGATTGATCTGCCATGAGAAATGCTACATGGATCATTATATGAAGTGTCATAAGCATATCTTATAGTGAAGATGATGTATGTGATCCTTGAACTTGAGGTTATTAGAGATCCCAACATGAGGAGTTGTAAGTTTTGATACTACCAAACGTTACTCGTGAAAGGGTGAACTATAAAAGTAGCAATTGAATATGCAATGAATCATGTAGTGGTATGTAGAGTGATCGAGAGAGGATTTGCACCTCCTATATAATGGGAGTGATATCTTTGGGCTCTTTGATTGAGTGAGACCATAAAATGCATAGCTATACTCGAATGAGTAGATATGTGATATCGGGCTCATTTGTTAAAATGAGTCTACTGGGAATCAAGAAATACAAAGATTGAACTATGCGAGCGTGATATGTTTCATGGCTTGTGTTCAATCAAGGTATCTAGGGCAAAAGGATTGAAAAGGAATGAATTACATGGTAACATCTATCACACAATAAGTAATGTCGAATTACTAACATTCTTATAACTTGGGTAGCTTTGATGTGTTGCTAGACACCGCTCACTCGCTTATGGCATAAAATAGATTTTATGGCATGGCCAACGATTATGAGAACCTATTGGGTCACACACTTTGATCGTATCCAAAAGGAGTGTAAAATTCATATGATGAATTTTGTTAAATTAAAGAATCCTAATGTGAGTAGGATTCTATAGGGTTTTCTAGTTTAAAAGCGGTATTGATTAAAGACTAAAAGGATTTGGATTTTAGTATTAATAAATCCGAAATAGTTTTGGATTTATTAATTAATTAAAACCTGAATTGAAGTGCAATTTTGAATGGGATTCTTGTATTTGGCAAAAATAGATTTATGGAATCTACAAATCCCAAATAGATTAAAATTTGGTAAGAGGTTTTACCTAATCTACATGCATATATATTGGGATATTTTTGGGCAGCCACAACACATGAAAATCTCAAGAAACAATTTGGCTGGTTTTAGAGAAATCCAAATGCCACCTTTGTAAGAAAACAAGAGGAAAAAGCCCGCCATCTTCTTGTTAGAGAAACAAGAGAAAAGCTGAAAGTTCTTAATGAATTTTGAGAAACCCAAACACAAAATTTTGAAGCTAGCGATTCAGAATTTTGTGTGTTCTTTTCTAGTTATTTGTGTGACAATAACTAGAGGCTTGGAACGATCGTGTGGATACCATAGAGGCAAAGCTGAATTAGTTTCTTTGGTGATTTGACAAACAACGATCTTCAAAAAGCAATTCTACGAGTACTACTAAGGTACATATACTAAACACCGGTTTGATTTCATTTCATATGGGTCCTTGGAGGAAACCAAAAATTTTAAATTCTACTATGTGATGTACTTAGTTTCCTATGGAGACCTTGTCTCGCGGGAAGGAGAGCAAAGAGAGGCTAGCCATTAGACTCTTTAATACATATATATGTATTCTTTTTGTTTTGAAATTCTTATTGTAAAGATGATTTGATTATGATTGAAATTCTGATTTCATTTAATTATTATCATGCCATGGCCATTTTTACCTTTGAGGGCTAACTTTAACATGATGCATGAAAAGTGATGGCACTTGAGGTCGCGCATGTAAACTTTTGAGATATAATAATTAGGTTAGGGGATGAGAATAACAAGCCTAAGGACCAAGTCCCCTGCTTTAAGCACTTGAACCATGACCTCAAGAAGGATAAAATAAAACAACAAGGTGTGATGACGGATCTAATTATTCAGAGAGGTCCTCTACTTTAGAAAATTAAGCAAATAAGAAAAGGATTGCTAAATTCTCCTTTGAGGTCTCATTAATAAACTCTAAAATAAAAGGTATGAGCATCTAAAATCTGCTCCTATTGACAAAAATCCCATCAAGACCATCCTAGAGAAGCTGGAGTTTTTAACTCACAGGGGTAGAAAGACAGACCAAATATAGGAGAAAAGAGGCACTATTACACATGTATATGCAAGATAGAATTAGGTATGAGGAAGAAAAGAGAAGATGAGAAGAAAAGTTGTGAACCTCTCATGTATTATGTTTATTTTAAGGAAATAAAATTGGTAATCAAAGGTCCCTACCCTTAGGTTGTTTGAGATTGTATTTGTCATATATAGCCATTTTCTTTGTTTTTCACATCGTCGATGTTTTATTTTAGCACCCCTTTGGGTGTTCATGCTACGTGGATTATTATATAAAGTGTCATAAGCTTGTCCGTAGTGATAATGATATATGTGATTTTTAGACTTGAGGTCATCAGAGATCCCAACATGAGAAGTTGCCTTTTTTGATACTACTAAACGTTACTTGTAATAAGGTGAACTATAAAAGTAGCAATTGGATATGAAATAAATTATGTAGTGGGATATTGAGTGATCAATATAGGATTTTCCTCCTATATAATGGGAATGATATCTTTGGGCCCTTGATTGAGTGGGACCATAAAATGCATGACCATGCTCAAATGAGTCGATATTGATATCGAGCTCATTTGTTTAGATGAGTCTACTTGGGAATCAAGAAATGCAAAGATTGAACTATGTGAGCATGACACGTTCCATGGATCATGCTCAATCAAGATATCTAGGGCAAAAGGATTGGATTACATGGTGACATTTATCACATGATATGTAATGTCGAATTACCAACATTCTCATAACTTGGGTAGCTTTCATGTGTTACTAGACACCGCTCAATGCTTATGATATAAAATAGATTTTTGTCATTGCCAACATTATGAGCACCTATTGGATCGCACACTTAGATCATATCCAAAGGAGTGTAAAATTCATATGATGAATTTGTTAATTAAAGAATCCTAACATGAGTAGGATTGTATAAGGTTTCTGTTTAAGACGGTATTCGGATTTGGATTCTAAATGGTTTTGGCTTTCTATTAATAAATTCGAAATAGTTTTGGATTTATTAATTTAATAGAAAATTGAAATTACAAAACCATATTAGCATGGGATTCTTGTTTTGGCAACCAATCCCAAATAGATTAGAATTTGGTAGTTCAAGTAAAACTCTTTAGAAGAAGTTTTGCCCTAATACAACTAAAAATATATATATTTGGGATTTGGCCAGCAGCCACACATGTGAGACACAAGCATAATCCAAAAGAATGTCTTTTCTTCTTCTTGAAGAAAAGAAATTCTGCTCTTTTTCTTTTGAAGAAAAATTCAGTCCTCTTGAAGTGTAATCCTTGTTCTTGTTCAAAAAAGAAAATTCATTAGCTTTTTCTTGAGACGAAAATAGCCTCCATTCTTGTCAATAAAACAAGAAGCTCTTCGACTATTATTTAGATAAAAATAGTCCCCAATTTCTTGCCGGAGAAACAAGAGAGATACCGTAGCTTAGAGAAGTTGAATTCTTGAGAAAAGTTCTTAAAAACCAAAGCAAAATTCAGAACTAGCACTCACGAATTTTGCTACTCCTTTTCTAGATAATTGTGTGACAATATCTAAAGGCTTGAATTGATTGTGTGGATACCATAGAGGCAAGGCCAAATTGGTTTTCGTTGATTCGACAAATGATGGTCTTCACAAAACAATTCTCGGTTCTATCGATATTAACAAAGTACTAGCCCTTAACTCGGTTTCATTTCACTTTGTATAAATCCTGGAGGAAACCAAAAATTTTAAATTCTACTGTCTGTGCTTGGTTTTCTACACTCATCACCTCTTAGGGCGTTCTAGAGTTCACACGTAACTTAGTGAACAGAGGTGACACATGATTTCTCGATTTATAATCAAGAAAGATGGCTTGGCCAACCTTGAACCAAGTCCAGGTAACTTGTGTTCCGTTCCCAATTTATAAATAATCATTAATGCTAAAATAAACATAAAAGGGAAACCATACTATTTACTCATCAAAATTTCAAACATAGGAATGTTTTAAATTACCGACATGCCAAACTTGAGGTAACAAATCTCCTCCAATTGTTGCTAAGCGATAACTTCGAATCTCAACAATCAATAATTATGTAAGGGCCTTCCCAATTAGCCTCTAGTTTACCAAGCTTCGAGCTCTACTTGCTTCAATTTGCGTAGAACGAGATCTCTGGCGTAAACTCACCGACTTTCACCCTTTCATTACAATACTTTGCCATAACTTGCTTGTATTGAGCTTTTGGCCCGAGGTTGGATCTCGATGCTCCTCAAATAGATCTAGCCATGGTGTTAAAGACTATAATCTTGGAACTTGGTATCCCGATTTCTACCGAGATTATGACTTGCACCCATACACCAAGCTATAAGGGGTTTCTCGTCGTCATTCTAGGTGTAGTGCAATAGGTGTAGAGAACATTCAGAGGTTATCTACCCAATTGCCTTTGGCTATCCAATTGAGCTTTAAGTCCTTGTAACTATGTGTGATTCATGACCTCAACTTTACTATTGGCTTGAAAATGTGCAACCGAGGTGAAGTTCTATTTAATCTTGAGCTTTTCACATTAGGATCGAAAGGGATCATCTACAAACTGTTTCCTATTATATGGGACAATAATACGAAGGATACCAAATCAAAACGATCTTGCTCCACACGAACTTCAAAGCATTTTTCAAGTGAGAGTCGCTAAAGGTTCAACCTTGATCCATTTGGTGAAGTAATCAATGGGGACTATTAGGAATTTCATGTGACCGGTGCTTCAAGGAAAGGTCCGAGAATGTCAATACCCCACGCATAAAAAGCCATGGACTCGAATATTAATGAACTCCATCCGAGGTCTTCTAACTATTTGGGCATGAAGTCGACATTTGACACATTTTTTCATGAAGTCATGAGGATCTCGGAACATGGTAGGCAAATAGGACCCACCGATTAATTTTCTTAATAAGTATACGAGATCCTATATAACCTCTACAACATCCGAGATGCACCTCTTGGAGGATATAATCTACTTGCCAATGTCCAATGCATCTCAATAATGGCTAAAGGTATGATCACTTGTAAAGGACACCGCCTTGCAACACGTATCGAGGTGCCTTCAACTTGAATTTTCTTGCCTCGTTTTTGTCTTTCAACAACTCTCCAGTCTGCAAGTATAGCCATTTGGGAGTCATCTAGTTATCTCCTGTCTCTTCAATAGTCATCGTAACCTTTTCTTTTGTGCTCCTATATGGGAGAACCTCCATTAAGACTTTCTTGTTTAAATGAGAAAAGGCAAGTGATGCAAGCTTACTTTGGTCGTCGACTATTTTATTTTTGATCGGGAATCGCTCAACTTTGAAGCTACGAAAATGATAGTCATGTTGTTGTACCTTGCTAAGGTATTTCTTCATTTGAAGTTATTTCACTTCGTAAGAGCCTTGAACTTGATTGATTACTATCCGAAGTCATTGTATGCCCACATGTCGCAAGCTTTCATTCTTTGGGCCAACTTGATTCCTATGATGAAAGCTTTATACCCAATCTCATTGCTGGTCGCTTTAAAAGCAAATCATAAAGCACACGTGATTCTACGACCTTAGGGCTTCAAAGCAATAGTCCCGCCCCATTATCTTTTTCGTTGGAAGTGTCATCAACATAAAATGTCAATGCCTTCAAATTGTCCTTTTCTTTTCTTTAGACTCGAGTAGTGGTGAGAGGTTGACATCCGTGTCCTTATAGTGGCCATCTCATTTATAAAGTCCACTAAGGCCCGAGCCTTATTAGCTATATGTGACTGATAATATATATCATGCTCCCATGTTCTCAGAGCCCATTTTGCTAATCACCCAGAGGCCTTAGGCTTAGAAATATTTGCCTAATTGGCTAATCAACAAAGATACATATGGAGTGGGCTTGAAAGTAGGGTTGTAATCTCTTGGTAGCATCAATTAAGGCCAAGATTAATGATACGAATCTTAAACCAAAGGATAAAATTCGAACATATACTAGAGTGTAGGTCCTAGTATCGTCTCTCTAGGTTGAACTAACTCTTCCTTTAGCAAGACACCAACTCCAAGATTGAAGAAGGACCTTGCTTTTGTCCACTTGACACGAAAAAAATTATCCAAACTCAAAGTTAAAAATTGAACCATCCTTGGAACCAATGCACACTTCAGTTATTGAGGAAAGAAACTCAATAAAATAGCTTAAACATAAACCTAAGAGGCTATCCTCAAAGAATCAAAGCAAGTTATAAACTAGAACTCAAAGAAAAGCTAAAAACTCTCAAGTTTGTATTGAATCAAGTCTGTATTTTCTTGAAATGAATGGCCTCTATTTGTAATTTACAATGTGCAAGAATTAAGAAAGCCATCTCCTAGAAGGATTAGCTATTTAGGAAACTACTTTAAGAAACTATTTACTAAAAACTACTTCTAAGACAAAGATAAAAATATTGCCTAAACTATAGACTAAGTATTTCCTAAACTAGAATCCAAGTGTGGCTTGGATTTGATTCTGGCCGAATGTTATTTGCATTTGATTGCTAGCCGAATGTTACTTGCATTTGATTGCTGGCAAAATGTTACTTGAATTGGCTCTCCAAATGTGGATTCAATTTGTGTGTTGGCTGAATTTAGAAATCCATTTGTAGAGTGGAATTCCAAATTACAACTCCAAGTGTTGAATGGAATTTGAGCTGAATTGAGCTTCCTAAATCATCATCCAAGTGCTGAATGAGGCTGAATAGGGCTGCAATTAAGTTGGTCTTGAGTTGCAAAAACGTCCATTTGAGCTTCAAAAATTGGCCAAAAGCTGAAACCTTCCAAGGTTGAAGCTAGCTGAAATATTCCAAGGTCGAATTGGATTTTTCACCCGAGTTGGATTCTTCAACCGAAATGGAACTTGTTTTGCTTTTTGCCAAATTAGAACCTTCCAAATTTGAACTTGGATAGTGATGAGAGAGGCCTAAGGATCTTGATTTCACAAGTGAAAATTAGCCACATTCGATCCTTGATTATTGATCCTTCATGGATGACTAGAATGACAAATGATGAGCTAAGTTTGGAAGTCTTCTTTGTAGGTGAATTCTCAACCAAACATCCAACTTGTGCTCTTAGATTTGTCTCTTTCAGATTTGATTGAGTTGTCTTGGTGAATAGTTTATTGTTTCAACCTTGGCTCTCATATTTTCACGATCCCTCTTTCTTTGAAAGGACTTGCCCTCGAGTCCATAAACTCGTCATCCAACTCAAACAAAGAAAGATCGGTGGCATTAAATGAAGCACTACCACTATATTCACTTGGAAGGACAAGTTGGTATGCATTCTCGCCCATGCATATAATTTGGAAAGGACCATCTCCTTGAGGATGAAGCTTAGTCCTTACTTGCATTCTTCCTCTATTGGAAACTTGAGCATAATGTTCCTTCTTCTTGAGGATTTGAAGGCGTACCTTCTCGTTCAAGTCCTGGACATACTTAGTTTTTACTGCACCATCAAGATTTTTTTGCTCATTGCTAGGCAAGGCACTAAGTCAAGAGGGTTAGTGGCTTAAAACCAATCATCCTAATTTCACACAAGACACTAAGAAAAAATTTAATATGCTTCACATGCTCTTCTAAGCTCTTGCTATAAATGAGAATGTCATCAAAATACACAACAAATTTTCCTATAAACTGCCTCAAGACATGATTCATGAGCCGCATGAATGTGCTAGGTGCATCGTTAATCCAAAATGCATGACTAACCATTCATACAAACCAAACTTAGTTTTAAAAGCGTTTTCCATTCATCTCCATTGTTATTGCATAATTGATGATATCTACTCTTAAATTCAATTTTAGTACAAATTTTAGACCCATGCAACTCTTCAAAAATGTCATCAAAGCAAGGTATTCAAAGTCTATACTTAACTATACATATTCTCCACGCACCTTCCTTCTTTGAAACAAGGTTGACTGGAATTGTGCATGGACTAAGACTTTCTTGTTCATGACCTTTATCTAGCAGTTCCTCAACTTACCGTTGGCGCTCTTTGGTCTCTTCAAGGTTGGCTTGGTTGGGAATTCTACCTGGAATGAAGTCAATTTGATGCTCAATTTCCTTAAAGGTGGTAGTCTTTTAGGGAGATCTTACGAAAATCATCTTCATCTTCCCGCAAAACAACTTTGACTTGCGGCAAGTCACTTGGTAGTCTTTGATTAGTAGAAAATGAAACTTCTTGAAATTTATTTAGCTCAAAATATTTATTCGCATTTACAATTCTATCACCATCAATCATCCAAGTATAGGAACTACCTTTAAAATTTTCTATGGCATGTTGTACATCTTGATTTCATCCATGAGAACCAAAGCTTTACCTTTAGAAGTTAAAGGAATTTATTTACTTATGGTTTGAGCAAAATTTGGACCTTCTTCAACCTTATTTTTGTTCTTATCCAATCCATTTGCTTCACCCTTTGTTGTTGTTGAAACTTACTAATTTAAAGGTGGCAATGGTGCTAGTATGAAGGCTTTTCCATCCATATTAAGATGGTACTTATTAGTCCTCTTGGAGTGAATTGCATTGCAATCATTCTCCCAAGGTTGTCCTAATAGTAGGTGAGTAGCCTACATAGGAACAACATCACAAAGAACTTGGTCAATATAATTTCCAATTTTAAAACTTACCAAGGTTTGCTTTGTGACACGGAGTGATCCACTTTGATTCATCCATTATAATTTGTATGGTTTTGGATGCAAGGAACATTTGAGCTTCATTTTGTCTACAAGGTAGGTACAAGCAAGGCTAGCACAAGATCCTCCATCAATAATCACCATACAAATTTGATCTTTAATTAAACATTTAGAGTGGAAAAGATTTGTCCTTTGATCTTGAGGTTCTTGGTTGAGTACTCAAATCTCTTATTGTAACCAAACATTCTCGATATTGATCCTCTTCATACCCCAATGTTTAATAACATTACTTGCGGCCATCTTACTCTCACTTTTATAGATTCCATCATCTAAGATAGTCATGGTTCGAGAGTTTGGATATTGAGAAGTTACATGTCCTCGACCTAAGCACCTAAAACATTGGATAGAAGAACTAGTGTTAGAACTTCTTGAACTGGACGAAGGTTTAGGATTACTTACCTTTGAAGAAGTTTGTGGTGAAAACTTCTTCTCATTTGCTGGCTTGGATGCTTCCTTTACGGATGCAACTTGAGCCATTGTGCCTTCCATTTGGTCAAATCTTCTTCGAACTACTTCTAGAGCCGAAGCTAAGCTCTTACAGTACTCTTTTATGTCTTTGTCTTGTTCTCTTGGATTTGAGGCCATCTCTGCATAAGTAATGTTAGGAATAAAAATTTCCTACCTCACTTCCCTCTATCCAATTACCCAAATTATGAAACTCTCACCAATGTAAGGTTGAACTTTCTTTTTATAGTAATAGGGTTGATGAGTAGGTTCACTCACACTCAATCACTTTTTCAAGAGTTCTAATCAAAAAAGCTTCAAAAGTCTCAAAGAATAGGCAATTAGATGAAAATTAAAGCAAGAAAAAAAATTAAGAGGTCAAGAAACACAAGAAAATGAAAAGCAAAGTACTAGAACAAGAAAACAATTTTTCGGCTGAATTTTTACAAAGAAGGGAGAACAGGTTTTTCAATGAAAAGAATTTTTGTAAAGTGGGTCTTTATGTGCTTGGGGTGAATATGATTGTATCTTGCTCAACAGATCAAACCAACTGCAACTGCACAGCAACTTACCATTCTGGACCAAACCAATTCCAATCAGGTTTTGGTTTCTTGGGTTTTGCAAGCTCCTTTGTCAAGAAGTTTCCAAAAACTCCAGCAGCCACTATCACGAATTTGAATACAATCTTGACAGCACAATTCAACAAAACCGAAGCTTCTTAATGAAGGAAAAATCATATGAGCAGTTGAAACACAAAGCTGGACAGAAACTAGAATATTATGTGCGGTTTTTCTGGAATTTTTCAGCTACGGGTTTCAGTCCTTTTGCAGCACTTGGTTTCAATTGTTTCAGTCAATTTGATAGAAAAACTCAATAAGAAGCCTTCTTACTGAGGTAATAATCACAAGAAGATACAACACATAAACTGGACAGAAACTTGAAGTATGATGTTCGGTTTTTCTGGATTTTTTTTTTCAGCTACAGGTTTTCTGATTTTATTGCAGCAGTTGGCTTCACTTTTGCAGCATAAATTCAACAACCAAGGTCTTTTTTAGCAACCAATAGTCACACAAGAAGCAAGAGCACAGAACCAGGTTGTAATGCAAGAACAAACAGACGCTGAAAAACTGGAACAGGTGATGGAAAATTCTGGGCAGAATTCTGGGCGGTTTTCTGAGTTTTCAGCAATGGTTTTCAGTCTTTCAACACACTTTCGGCAGAAAAAATTGACAAACCAAAGTCTTCTCTTATCAATCAATATTCACAAAGCAAGATAGAGCACAGAACCAAGGTTTTACACAAGAAAGAGGCAAAGAAAACTGAAGACAGAAAAAGCAGGACAGACACTTGAGCAGAATTTGCGACAGAAGTTTATGAATTCGGATGGAGATTTTTATGTCGTTTTTAGCACGAAAATAAGAGGAAAATTTAGAAGATGATTAAGGGTAGAACAAGATTGCAGATATACAAAAAGAACGTGAAAATCAGAGAAACAGAGCCACAAAACAAACGATAAAAACTGGACAGAAATTGGGCAGAATTTTTACAATCGGGTGGAACTTTTTCTTTCGATTTTTAAGCATGGAATGAAGAAGAATTTGAACAAGTATGCAAAGAAAAACACAATAATTACAGCACACAAGAGCAGTAAGTTGGAAAGAAACAAATATATGCAAAAATATATGAACAACTTCAAGGAGCAACCCAAAGGCAGCTTTGATACCAAATTGCTACGAATCTTAAACCAAAGGATAAAATTAGAACATATACCAGAGTCTAAGTCCTAGTATCATCCTCTAGGTTGAACTAACTCTTCCTTTACCAAGACATCAACTCCAAGATTGAAGAAGGACCTTGCTTTTGTCCACTTGACACCAAGGAATTATCAAACTCAAAGTTGAGAATTGAACTATCCTTGGAACCAACCAGCACACTCAGATTATTGAGGAAAAGAAACTCAATAAAATAGCTTAAACATGAACCTAAGAGGCTATCCTCAAAGACTCAAAGCAAGTTCTAAACTAAAACTTAAAAAAAAGCTAAAAAGCTCTCAAGTTTGTATTGAATCAAGTTTGTATTTTCTTGGGGCTGAATGGCCTCTATTTATAGTTTACAATGTGCAAGAATTAAGAAAGCCATCTCCTAGAAGGATTAGCTCTTTAGGAAACTACTTTAAGAAACTATTTACTAAAAACTACTACTCTAAGACAGATAAAAATATTGCCTAAACTATAGACTAAGTATTTCCTAAACTAGAATCCAAGTGGGGTTTGGATTTGATTTCTGGCCAAATGTTACTTGCATTTAATTGCTGGCCAAATGTTACTTGGATTGGCTCTCCAAATGTGGATTCGATTTGTGTGCTGGCTGAATGAAATCCATTTGTGGACTGGAATTCCCGAAATTACAACTGGAAGTGCTGAATGGAATTTGAGTTGAATTGAGCTTCCTAAATCATCATCCAAGTGCTGAATGGAATGAGGCTGAATAGGGCTGGAATTAAACTGGTCTTGAGCTTCCAAAAACATCCATTTGAGCTTCTAAAAATTGGCCAAAAGCTGGAACCTTCCAAGGCCGAAGCCAGCTGAAATCTTCCAAGGCCGAATTGGATTCTTCAGCCGACCTGGAACTTGTTTTGCTTCTTGCCGAATTAGAACCTTCCCAATTCGAACTTGGATTGTGATGAGAGTGGCCTAAGGATCTTGATTCCACAAGTGAAAATCAGCCACACTCTATCCTTCATTCTTGATTCTTCATGGATGACTAGAAGGACAAATGATGAGCTAAGTTTGGAAGTCTTCTTGGTAGGCAAATTCTCAACTAAACATCCAACTCATGCTCTTAGGTTTGTCTCTTTTGGATTTGATTGAGTTGTCTTGGCTGAATGGTTGATTGTTTCAACCTTGGCTCTCATATTTTCATCAATTAATTTCTCAATCGAGATATTGCGTCTAAGTTCCTGCAAGGTGCAGCTAACATAATACACCAACTTTTTCACATTGTTCACGTCTCGGACCAATACTACACTAACAACGTTACTTGAAATTGTGAGATCTGATACGGGTTGCTAACTCTATTTTATATAGGGTATTCTTATTGATATTGGTTAGAAATTAGCTTGTGTTTTGATTTGTTTTACTTATTTTGGCAAAACTTTCCTTTGATTTTATGGTCATTGAGTTATCTAATATTTTTAGAACTTTTGAGTTCAATCTTGAATTTTCTTCTAATTTGAAGATCAAAGGACTAACCAATTATCTTCCAAAAATATATTGGGATTATGTTGTTACTTTATTGTCAAAAGCTAATTGTGGAAAGAAAAAAATGGAAGCTACGAGACAAGAAAGACCAGCTCCTATTCTCCACAAGGAAACACACTTCAAACCAGAAAGAATTCCACTCGGTCCAAAACAACCACATTCTTTTAATTTTAGGAAGAAATAGCAGAACAAAAGACTCCTCTACTGCATGAGAATAAGAGCAAGACAAAGACTTCTTTAGTAGCAAGAAGAAAAAGCTAAGCTACGGCAAGGAAAAACAAAATAACTACAATAAGGAAATAGAAGACAACCGAATTTTGGAGATAGAAAAGATTCGGGAAAGTCAAAAAGAAGAAACCGAGCTGTGTTGCAATTAGGAAGCAGTTGGCTTAGAAATTGGCTTGTGTTTTTATTTTTTTACTTATTTTGGCCAAAATTTCCTTTGATTTTATGATCAAATTTTCTTCTAATTTGAAGATCAAAGGACTAACCAATTATATTGCCAAAAATATAGGGATTATGTTGTCACTTTATAGGGATTATGTTGTTCATGCAACCCATATTTCAATTATGAGTTTAATATCATGTTCTTAATGCTTTTAGGTGATTGGCCACCACCCAATTGATTTTTGATACTTGTTTGAAATCTGTTGTTGGATTATGCCTAAGAACCAATCATATGATGATGGTATATGCATATATTGTATCATAAATTTCATAATTAATGGCACTAATTATTATGTTTATCTTATAGCTGCGTTCTTTGATTTGGTTTCCTACAGTGGTATCAGAGCCACATACGAAGGCTCAAATTGGTTTTAAGTGAGAAGCATGCTTGTTTGATTAAATTGTTTATGAACTAGTATGTTGAAATTTGGATCTTATGAATATGTTCATTAAATCTGGATTTTAATGAAACATATATGATATGTTTATGTCTATTAAATCAGTTTAGGGTATGCTTTAAAGTGTTATTGTTGGATATGAATAATATGAGACATATATATGAATATGCATGGAAGAAACAAAGTTCAGCTTTTCTGGAATTTTAATGTTGAGCTTCGGGTTTCCTCAATTTCCTTGAATTTTGGTTTTGATAAAATTTATTAAAATTCAAAATAAGATATTTTGAATCATACTTAGTCCAAATATATATATGATACATAATATTGGCTTCGGATTTTTCCTAAAAAATTTGATAAACTTCGGTTATGTGCTATGTGCTATTTTCGGTTGGACAGAAAATCCTAGTTTTGGTTGTTACAATTTTGGGAGGCCATTTCAGTTTCAAATTTAATTTGAGGCTGAAATTAATATGTCAAATATATATTTTTGATATATATAATATTAAGGCCAAATTATAAATGTGATATATAATAATTCCAATTTAAAAGTTTACCAAACCTTAAGAAGGTTTGGATTTCTGAAATTTTTGAATGGTTCAAATTTCTGAATTTCTGTTTGGCTGAATTGCATATTATTGGAACTAGTTTGTGACTGGTCAAGATCTAATATATATGATATATTAAGTTGAGGCCTAAAATATTTGATATATTATTCACAAAATTTTCAATGATTATGTTTAGCCGAAATTGGATGTATATGATCTATCAAGTTGAGACCGAAAGTTAATTTTTGCCAATTTTGGTACTGTTTTATTTTAATTAATTTGTGTTGAACCTGAAACATGTGTATGTTGAGCATATTGAGCCGAAAATATATTTGTGAAATATATTGGTTTCGAAATTTTGACGTTGTGAATGAAAAATTATTTTGGCCATATACATGTGATGGGGTTTTAGGGTTTGACCAAAAATATGTATATGATATAATTTCACAAATTAATTATGATCAAAGGTTGGCTGAATGGAATATGTGATATTTCATGTTGTGGCTGGAAAAAATATATAAGATATATTTTTCACAAATTTCTCATAGTCAAAGTGTGGCCATAAAAGGAATACGTATGATGTGTTTCATTCTTGGCCAAATTGAACATAGCTTTGGAATTTTATGATAGCTGAAATTTGGTATGTGTATCATGTTAAGGCCAGAAATATATGAGATATATTTTTCATAAATTTCTGATAAGCTAGTATAGCCGAAATTTGCATATTAAACCCGAACCTTCCATGCATAATATATTATTCAAAACCCTAATATTTGATTTAAAATTAATTGTTCATTATGAATGACAATTGTATATGATATGCAAATTATGTGATATTTGAGCATGGTGCATAGTTATAGCCCTTGGCCCAATGTGATTGGAAATGGTTTTGTAATGGTTGTAACTAAATATGACCTGCATGTCATGCCTTGCTAAATTTCTAGTTGTACATTCTTTTCTCATCTAACTCCCCTCGAATGTAAATCGAGGTTTCTCGAAAGATGTAATAGTTAGATTAGAGATAGGATTAGTCTAGAAATCAAGGAGTTCGTGACCATATGAAGACGACCAAAGGAGGCACTTGGAGAAGTTGCTAATACCCTTAGGTTGACCTTTTGGTTCTCTCATTGGCTTGAGAGAATCAACTTAGTTTGGGCTATAACTATGTTACATTTATTTTCTTGTTCATGTATGCGATGCATGTTGTGTATGGTTATTGGTTAAATATATGATGAGATCATATATGTAATAATTAGTTAGAAAATTATGCGATTAATTGGACTAATAATTACAATAACCAGTTCAAACAAAATGGTGAGATTTTAAACAAATCCCTCAAACCAAATATTAAGTCTAAGATGCCTTCCAACACCTAGCACTCAAGGTTTTGATTGATCATGTGTAGGCTTGCCAAAGGAAGGTGCTATGATCCATTTTAGTGAGACGCAACAGGATAATAGTTATATCGATGTTAACCATTGGGTTAGATTTAACTAGGTAGCCTCAATAGGATTTAGACCTAGAGGCATAGAGTTGGGTGCTTATTAGATAAGTTAGAACAAAGAGTTGTTCACCCAACTATCCAAGAGTTGTATAAGATACAATTGGCAGTGTTGTCTACCTAAATAGCCGAGTTTTGGGCGATTAGCCAAAGCTACCTCAAAATTAGGTCAAATATGGATCTTGGCCCACTAGAAAGTTAATTAAATTAACCTTTCCAAATTAATATTGAGGGTTATTAATTTGAACAAAATAGTAGGACTAACATTTAATAAAAGACCATATTAAATGTTTACGTTCATGATACTTATTTTGCATATTTCTATTGTTAATAACCATGGCAAATAACATAACAACACGTTATCAACTGCGATGAGTCCTTGAGAAGGACAAGATAAATGGGACAAACTTCTGGATGGGTAAAGGAACATGAGGATAGTCTTCAAGTAAAAGAAAAAGTGATATATCCTAGAGGAACCCTTACTTAAGGAACCTAAAGAAAGAAACTCTTTCCATTGTGGTAAAACCGAACATTGGAAGAGAAAATATAAAGTTTACGAGGATCTTTAAAAAGGATTAAAGTAGATAATTTTAATCCGACTTATCTACTGCATTGTCATCTGGGCCATATAAATAAAAAAATCGCATTTCTAAACTTCATAAATTTGGATTATTGGACTCATTTGATTTTGAATCATATG
This sequence comes from Gynochthodes officinalis, assembly GCA_020080225.1. Taxonomy (NCBI): domain Eukaryota; kingdom Viridiplantae; phylum Streptophyta; class Magnoliopsida; order Gentianales; family Rubiaceae; genus Gynochthodes; species Gynochthodes officinalis. The sequence continues at coordinate 324,028 of JAIQDA010000034.1, read as the reverse complement.
AGAATTGTGAATCATGTATATTGGGAAAGATGACAAAATCCCTTTTAAAACATAGTGAAGGGCAAGTGATTTATTGGAACTAATACATCTTGATGTATGTAAACCATTAAATACACAAGCTAGAGGTGGTTTTAAATACTTCATTACATTTATCGATGCAGTAAATACGGCTATGTGTATCTTATGAGACACAAGTCGGAATCATTTGAAAAGTTCAAAGAATTCAAGAATGAAGGAAGTACAAAACCAACTTGGTAAGGGTATTAAAATATTTCAATATGATCGAGGAGGTGACTACTTAAGCCAAGAGTTCAAAGGAGTGTGGGATAGTCTCACAACTTACTCCTCTTGGAACACCACAATGGAATGGTGTGTCTGAGAGGAGAAATCGAACTTTGTTAGACATGGTTCGGTCCATGATGAGTCATGCAGATCATCCAAATTCTTTTTGAGGACATGCTTTACTTGATCAATTTTACACTAAATCGAGTTCTATCTAAATCGATTCAAAAGACACCATATGAGATATGGACTAGGAAGCGACCTAATGTGTCTTTTATGAAGATTTGGAGATGTGAGGCTTACGTCAAATGTCAAGTCTCGGAAAAACTTGGACCCAAATCGGTAAATGTTATTTTGTGGGGTATCCTAAAGAAACAAAAGGATACTATTTCTATTATCCCAATGAGAACAAAGTGTTTGTTGCTGATTTGGTGTTTTTCTAGAAAAACTAGTGGGAGACAAATAGAACTTGAAGAAATTTGAAAACCACAAAATATAACTAAACTTGATGAGATGGAAATTGAGCAAACACCACAAAAGGTTGTGGAACAAGTTGTTCAAGAGACAAGTCCAGCGTAGGTCTACTAGGATTCATCATGAGCCACAGAGATATGGATTTCTTGTGACTAAAAATGGTGACATCCGCCAATAGATCAATATGAACCTACAACCTATCAAGAAGCTATATCGGGGCGGACTTTCGAGAAATGGCTTGAAGCCATGAGATCTAAGATGGAATCCATGTATACAAACCAAGTATGGACTTTGGTTGATCCACGAAGGAGTAAAACCCATAGGGTGCAAATGGGTCTTCAAAAGAAGGCGACATGGATGGTGAAGTACATACCTTTAAGGGCGATTGGTTGCAAAAGGTTTTAAACAAGTTCATGGTATAGACTATGATGAGACTTTTTCACCAGTCGTAATTCTTAAATCCATCAGGATCTTGCTTGCGATAGCTGCATTCCATGATCATGAAATCTGGCAAATGGATGTCAAATCTGCTTTCCTTAATGGAAATCTTCTCAAGGAAGTGTACATGACACAACTTTGAGGGTTTTGTTGATCCAAAAATGCTAGAAAGGTTTGTAAGCTACAACGATCCATTTATGGGTTGAAACAAGCTTCTCGAAGTTGGAATCTTCAGTTCGATAATGCAATCAAAGAGTTTGGTTTCATCAAGAATGAAGATGAACCTTGTGTCTACAAGAAGGTTAGTAGAACCTTTGTTTTCTTCCTAGTATTGTATGTAGATGACATACTACTTATTGGGAATGACATCCTTCTTCTGATTGTAAATAAATGGTGGGAAGTTGTTTTTCAATGAAGACTTAGGCGAGGCAACCTATATATTAGGTATCAAAATCTATAGAGATATATCAAAAGATTGATTGGCCTAAGTCAAAGTACATACATAGATAAAGTGCTAAAGCGGTTTAGCATGAAAGAATCTAAGAAAGGATTCTTACCTATGGGGCATGGAATTACTCTCTGAAGGAACATTGTCCTTCGACACAAGAAGAGAGACAACGCATGAGTAGGATTCCATATGCATCGCCTATTGGATCCATCATGTACACCATGCTATGTTCTCGTCCCAATGTCTCATATGCTTTGAGCTTAACGAGTAGATATAAAGTAGATCCGGTGAACATCAACTGGATCATCATCAAAAATATCCTTAAGTACTTGAGAAGGACTAAGGATACATTCTTGATATATGGAGGTGAGGAAGAGCTCAATGTATGGCGGATTACAATGACGCAAGCTTCCAAACCGACAAGGATGACTATCGATCCCAATCGGGTAATGTGTTTGCCTAAATGGTGGTCTTTGTGAGCTAGAAGAGTTCCAAGCAACCGGCAGCCAACTCTACAATAGAAGCCAAGTATCTTGCTGCTTATGACAGCAAAAGAAGTCGTTTGGATAAAAGGTTCATAAGAACTTAGGGTTGTACCTAGCATTTACTGGTCCAATTGACTTTATTGTGAGGACAAATGAGCCATTGCAGGCTAGGAAACCGAGATCTCACCAACGATTCAAACATATACTTGACCTCCTTTATCTATGAGATAATTGAGAGAGGGAATGTGAAAATATGCAAAGTACCAACTAATGATAATATAGGTGACCCATCGACAAAACCTTTGGCGTTGTAAGCATGATCGTCATACTAGATCATTAGGCATTAGAGAGATGTCCGATTGGTCTTAGTTCAAGTGGGAGTTTGTTGGATTATGCCCTAAGAACCAATCATATGATGATGGTATAGGCATATATTGTATCATAATGTTCATAATTAATGGCACTAATTATTATGTTTATCTTGTAGGCTGCGTTCTTTGATTTGGTTTCCTACAATGTGGAGATAACATGCATGTGCTCATGTGATATTAAACCAGGAATTTAATTTAGATGGTAATAATCTAGGTTGTTCATGTGATTTTGGTAGTAGAACTAAGTCATAACTACTTTGATTGAATCAGAATTTCTATAGTTGTTAATGCATTTAGAAATCTAAATTCACCTAGACTAAGTGTGTGTTGATTTTAATCTAAATAGGGTTATTACAGATGTTGGCTATTAATTTAGATTAGGAAATTTCACCATCATAATTTGGAATTTAATTTAATTGCATGTCAGCGGGAGAGTAAATTAGGATTGATTAAGTGAAATCAAAGTCCCTAACATAGGTTGATTGAGTAAAGTTTTATTAGTTGTTGCTTTTATCATTTGTTATTAATTTTTCCTTCTTTAGTTTAATTATTATAAAACAAGTTCATTGGTTAGCTTTGTTTTAGAGTTAATCAAGTTGGTAAGTAATTGGTTAAATTTGAATCAATCCGTGGAACGATACTCTACTTATCTCTACATTACTTGTTAATATTGTACACTTGCAATACAGAACTAGTTTTGGCACCGCTAAAGGATTAAGGCATTGTATACAAAGCAGTCCATGATATGATGAAGTTGCATTTCTTGGGAATAAGTGGTTCTAACTTGCTATTCTTGTTGCTTTTGAGTTATGCAAGAAAATTCCTATGTACCTTGATATGATTAATGTAAATTTTCCTTTCTTTTATCTACCTTTACCAAGCCCCTTTACAACCCTTATAAAGACCCTTTGATTTTTGCATGCATTCATATTTATAAGTGGTGGAGATGTGATATATAAGCAAGCTTATGGTAATAACATGCTATGTTTGATTTGAGTGCGAATAAACCCCTAAATACTTTGAGTGATTAGAGTGCAACTTGTGAGTGGTTATCAAATTTTGTGCATTTGATTTGACAAAGCGTTGGAATTAATGAGATATGTATTTTGTTGAGAAAATCGGCTATGAATACTTGTTCTTTGGATTGTCATTCCAATTTTGATTTCTAATGTGTGATGACTTTGGGTTATTTATGAATGGGTTGAAAAGAGGTATGGAATGGAGACAAAGATGTTGTTCTAATGCAAGTTTGAGGACAAGCTTTGATCTAAGTTGGGAGTAATTTGATAACTCTATTTTATATAGGGTATTCTTATTAATATTGGTTAGAAATTGGCTTGTGTTTTGACTTGTTTTTACTTATTTTGTAAATTTTCCTTGATTTTATGATCACTAAGTTATCTAATATTTTAGAACTTTTGAGTTCAATCTCAAATTTTCTTCTAATTTGAAGATCAAAGGACTAACCAATTATCTTGCAAAAAATATAGGGATTATGTTGTTCATGCAACCCATCATGTTCTTAATGCTTTTAGGTATCGCCACCACCCAATTGATTTTTGATGCTTGTTTGATATCGTGTGGAGATAACTTGCATGTGCTCATATGATATTAAACCGTAAATTCAATTTAGACGGTAATAATCTAGGTTGTTCATGTGGTTTCGTTAGTAGAACTAAGTTGTAGCTACTTAGATTGAATCGGGAATTTCCATAGTTGTTAATGCATTTAGAAATCTAAATTCACCTAGACCAAGTGTGAGTTGATTTTAATCTAAATAGGGTTATTAGACCAGATATCGGCTATTAATTTACATTAGGAAATTTCACTATCATAATTTGGAATTTAATTTAATTGCATGACAAGTCAAGAGAGTTAATTATGATTGATTAAGTGAAATCAAAGTCTCTAACATCTTAGTTGATTGAGTAAAGTTTTAGCATTTGTTGCTTTTATCATTTGTTATTAATTTTCCTTCTTTAGTTTAATTGTTATTTAAAGTTCATTGGTTAGCCGTTTTAGAGTTAATCAATTTGGTAAGTAATTGGTTAAATTTGAATCAATCCTTGTGGGAACGATACTCTACTTATCTCTATATTACTTGTTGATATTGTACATTTGCAATCTGAGATCGGTCTCTCAGTGTGTTGCTTTATGTTACCGGTAAGCTCACCAAATGTCTCTTCAATTCTTTGAAAGCTCTTTGGCATTCTTCATTCCATTTGAAGTTCTTGACTTCTCGCATTGTCTCAAAGAATAGGAGATCTTGATCTGACTAAAATATGAACTTGTTTAGGGCTTTATGCGACCTTATTAATTTCTGAACTTCCTTCATAATTCACAGAGATGCCATCTTGGTAATTGCTCTTATCTTGTCGAGGTTGGCTTCAATTCCTCGTTTAGAAACCATATACCACAAAAATTTTGATCCTACCCAAAGTGTACCTTTTGGGGTTCAGGGATTATTCGACTTTTAAGATGGTTTGAAGAGTTTCTTCCAAATCAACGGAGTGTTCTGACCTTTTTACACTTTACCACAATGTCATCCATATATTTCTAAAGTTCTAATCATTGGAGAAAATTTGATTGACTAAGAGCTAATAAGTTGCTCCTACATTCTTGACCTAAATGGCATCTTCTTATAGCAATAGACCCCGTATACGTAATAAAAGCTATCATTTCGCATTCTCTTGATATGTATGGATTCAATTTCCAATGTTCCATCTCGGATCAAAGGTTAAGTCTTTGCTCGGAGCCAAGTTGCCAGACAGAGGCTAGGTTTTGCGCCACAAGGTGGGACCTTAGAGCAAAAGCCAAACCTCAAACCTCAGTGACATCAAAGTTCGGACTCTCGGCAATCTCAACAGATGATCTCCACTTAGACCTTGACCTCTAGGTTTGAAGACCAACAATGTGCATAGGACCTCCGAGGCCTAGGTCACAAGATGGGAACTCAATAGAGTTATGCTTATCCATAAGCACGTAACTATAGGCTATAATTGTAGAATGGGCATTGCGACGTGCAATCGATTACCACTATAATCCACGTATCAATCCACTACATCAAATCACAAATGACCAGATAATGCATAAGACCAAGGAAAAAAACCAAGTAAGGGACACTCCGAAAACTCAAAAATACTATACTCAGACTAAAGTTCTAACTTAGGCATTGGAAAATCTACCTTGGACAACCATTTCAAAATCTATTTTGCAAGAATAATCATCAACCAGGAAGATGAAGAACCTCGGACCCAAACCATCTAATCGGATCATAGGCGAGTTGTGGATTTTGCTTTCATCAAGTGCATTATTTGTGGGAAAAAATTTATTGATTTACGAAGGATATTCACAATATTCCTTTTGATTTTGACTTATATGAAGATGGTAGATACCTTATGTGATTTCGACCGATGATATGATTCACAATCGGAAGGATTAGAAACACTTAGAAGTTGCGGGATATCTCTAAGGAAGCTTATTGGATGGTGTAAACCGCAACCCACTACCTATGAAATAGATAGGAACCTTGGTATAAAAACACCACAACCAATTGCACCAAAATTGGTTGATAAGTTTAATATGAGCATACACAAGTCTCAAGGAAAACTAGATAAGTTCTAAGTTCTTAAAGAACCAAATGAGATAAACTCATAGTTTCTATTGCTCTTGTGTTCAAAGTTGTACAAAGATGCGTATTTATAGGCTAAAATAAGTCTTAAAAAGAAATACATAAATCCTAAATATCCTAGTCTAGAAGAAATAAATAATAATTTTGACTTTCTAACTTCTAGACTAGGCGATAAAAATATATTAATTACATACCATTCTAGATGATTTATTGGCTAAATAAGAGGTTCATTGAAATGGTACGTTGACCAAGTGTTGGAATGAGTGCGTTCATGCATCTTGAGTTGGCTTCAAGACTTCTTTAATACTCCTTTGAATTTTTCCAAAGGCTGGATTTAGTCTTTTAATGGCCCGACAATGGATGATTGAACATGGAATTTGAAGTCTTGAACACTTGACCACGTGAATAATTGTTGGCTGGAATTTGGACCAACTTCGGATTAAAATTGATCTTTGACTTGGATAAGATGCACACTTGAACTTGGACTTTCGCTCCATTGAATTGGGTGGGAAGTTGGGGTCAAGTTCGCATCTCTGTAGCGAGTTCACATCTATCGCTCCAAGTTCGCATCTTTGAGCCGCGAGTTAGGAAGTCTGCATTTGTGCATCTTTGAGTCAAAAGTCGAGAAGTTAGGGAGTTCACATCATTCCCCTCCTATTGAGAAGGATTTGTCCTCAAATCTTCAACCTACATGATAGAGACTTAAGTCGAAATATTGAAGATATCATGAACATCGTACTCACTTGGCAAATCAAGTCTGTAGGCATTGTCATTGATGCGCTCTAAAACTTGAAAAGGTCCATCTCTTCTTGGTTCCAACTTGGATTTTCTTTGTGTTAGGAACCTTTCTTTCTCAAGTGCAACCAAACCCAATCTCGGTTCAAAGATGAGCTTAAGCGCCCCTTGTTGGCTTGTTGTTCATATCTTCGTCTTCTCTTCGATGTTGAGTCTTGCCTTCTCATGGATTTGCTTCACAAAGTCACTTTCTTTTGCCATCTAAATTCAATCTTTCGCTTATAGGCAAAGGTGTTAGATTCATTGGAGATAATGGATTAAAACCATAAACAATCTCAAAAGGATAAAATTTAGTGGCGAATGCACATTCCTATTATATGCAAATTCGACATGAGGTAAACAAACATCCCAAGTTTTAATATTCTTACCAATGATCGAAGCCTTAACAAAGTAGATAAAGTACGATTAACAACCGGTTTGACCATCGATGCGAGGATGACAAGTAGTAGAAAACAAGAGTTTTGTACCCAATTTTCCCCACAAAGTCTTCCAAAATAACTCAAAATTTTGTATCTCGATCGGATACAATGGTTCTCGGCATTCCATGCAAGCGAATTACTTCTTTAAAGAACAACTCAAGAATATGTGATCCATCATTCGTTTTATTGCATGCAATGAAATGCGCCACTTTGAAAACCTATCGGCTACCACAAAATTGAATCTTTCCCATTTTTAGCTCTCAGTAAACCCAAAACAAAATCCATTGAAAGATTAACCCATGGCTCTTTTGGATCGGCAAAGGTGTGTATAGGCCATTAGGTGGAACCTTTAATTTTGCTTTCTTGCAAATAATGATCTTCACAAATTTTCACAACAAGACTTTTCATTTTTGGCCAATAAAAATGTTCTTGCAAAATTGCCAAAGTTTTTGCTATGCCAAAGTGTCCCATAAGTCCCCACCATGTGCCTCCTAACTAGCAATTCCATAGAAGACTTAGGAATGCAAAGCTTAGACTCTTTAAATAAAAACTCATCATGCTTATAAAATTTTTAACATGAACCTTTTTACATGCTTGGAATACTTCACAAAAATCGAATCATCACAATATAATCCTTTAATTTGCTCAAAGCCAAGTAATTTAGAATCTAATGAAGTCAATAAGGCATACCTCCTAGAGAGAGTCGTCGGCTACAACATTCTCTCTACCTTTATTGTATCGGATGACATTCGTAAAGGTCTCAATGAATTCCATCCATCTCGCATGCCTTTTGTTAAGCTTATGTTGGCCTTTCAAAAATTTCAATGATTCATGATCGGTGTGGAGCACGAATTCTTTAGCCCATAGATAGTGCTACCATGTCTTCAAGGCTCGAACCAGTGCATACAACTTCTTGTCATAAGTCGGATAGGTCGAGTTGCCCCACTCGACTTTTGCTAAAGTATGCCACTGGTCTTCCTTCTTGCATCTAGATAGCACCTATCCCAATACAAGTATCACACTCAACTTCAAATGTCTTATCAAAATTAGGCAAAGAATAAAGGAGCGTTGGTTAATTGAAATTTAAGCTTTTGAAAAGCTTGCTTCTACTTTTCTTCCCATTTGAATCACATTCTTCTTGATGACTTGGTTAATGGTGCAACCAAGGTGCTAAAATTTTTGACAAATCTTCTCTAGAAACTTGCGAGTCCATGGAAGCTCGTGACTTCGCTAACACCTTTGGGAGTCGGCCATTCTGAATTGCCTTTACTTTTCCATGTCAACTAAGATACCATTAGCACTTACAATATAACCAAGAAAACTTACTTCATTAGTGCAAAAGGTACACTTTTTCACATTAGCACAAAGCTTCTTCTTCCTAAGCACACTTAACACACATGTTAGATGTTCAAGATGATCATTCAAACTTCTTGAATACACTAATATGTCATCAAAATAAACAACCACAAATTTTCCAATGAATTTTCTCAAAACATGATTCATCAAGTGCATAAAAGTGCTTGATGCGTTAGTTAAACGAAAGGCATTACTAACCATTCATACAATCCATGTTTTGTTTTAAAAATAGTTTTCCATTCATCACTGTTTTCATCCTAACTGATGGTAACCACTTTTCAAATCAATTTTGGAAAACACAATTGAACCACATAATTCATCAAGTAAATCGTCAAATTGAGAAATTGGATGGCGATATTTTACCATTATGTTGTTCACGGCTTGATCTATGCACATCCTCCACAACCCATATTTCTTTGGTACGATATTTGGTATAGTACATGGACTCATGCTTTCCAGACCCAACCTTTGTTCAACAAGTCTTCAACTTGTCTTCAAAGTTGGTTAGTCTTTCGGGACTCGTCCTATAAGCGAGTTTATTTGGAATGGAAGCTCTTGGGACAAAGTCAATTTGGTGTTCAATACCACAAAGTGGTGGCAATCCTTGGAACTATTCGGAAATACATCGTCAAAGTCTGCAAAATAGATACAATCTTTGTAGTAGTTCATCGCCAAGTCGCTAGTACTCAAATGAATCTCTTTAAACAAAATCGATTACAAAGGAAGTTGAGAATTTAAAGCACTACGGATCCCTTTTTTTTTTTTTTTTTGCAAACACACAGAATTTTTTTTCTTTTTTACTCAGAATGAATGCTTCTTCTCTCTCCGTTTTCTTTCCAATCTTTGTTTTGCCGCGCAACTCTTTTTCAATTTTCTTTTCTCTTTCTCTTTTCTGCTTACTTTTTTTGCATCTTCTTGTATCCTCACTTGATCTTCATAGATTTGATTAGAGTCATATAAACAAGAGTTACATTTCTTTGATTATGAACAAAAGAGTACTTGTTAGTAAAACCATCATGTTAGTCTCTTACATCATATTGTCATGGCCTCCCTAACAATAAATGGCTTGCTTGCATGGGAACCACATCACAAATCACCTCGTCCTCATACTTCCCAATGCAAAATGGCATGTTCACTTGTCCGAAACTCGGACTTCTCCACAAGCATTAAGCCATTGGAGCTTGTATGGCTTTGGATGCTTGACAATTGGCAAACCTAACTTTTCGACCATAGAAACACTAGCTACATTAGTACAACTTCCACCATAAATTATGACACTACAAACCTTTCCATTAACGTAGCATCGGGTGTGGAAAATGTTCTCTCTTTGTGCCGCTTCGTCCTCCATGACTAGCACACTAAGAACTTGCCTTATAACCAATAGCTCACCTTGGACTAGCTCCTCTTCATCCGATTCGACAAGAGTGGCATGGAGTTGGATTCATCTTCATCTTCCGTCTCGTACTCCATCATCGCTTATGATCATTGCAAGCTTGTTCGGACATTGGCTTACAATGTGACCCCGCCTTGACATTTAAAACATCTAATGCCACAAGTTCTAGCGGTAGAAGGATCATTGTTACCTTTTGAATTTGTCTCCTTTGGAGTCGTCTAGGCCGCTTTAAGGAAGTCATAGGTCATTTCTCCTTCAATGGAGTACTCGTCGTCAAGTACTTTGACGCACACTACCTCCTATTTTGAGTTGTTGCTTTACTTGCCACCGTATTACCATATCCTGTAACTCCACATAATGGTATATCTCAACTCGGTATTGAATGTCTCGATTCGGTCCATTCAGAATCTAGCCATGGTGGCTCTCGGTCTTCTTCTCTACGTTAGCACTTATCATCACAACCTTCATTTCTTTGAAATAATCTTCCACTCTTTAGCTTCTTGCTTAAGCCCTTGAAACTTATTGTAGAGGTCTCGATAATAGTAACTAGGCACAAATCTCTTTCGCATGATTGCTTTCATTTCTTCCCAAGTTTCAACAAATCTTTCACCATTTTTCTCCTACTTAGCACCAATTCATCCCACCATGTTAGTGCATAATCGGAAAACTCAATGACAAGTTTTACCTTTTGAAGTCGAATATTGGTGACAATCAAACACAAACTCCATCTTTTCTCGCACTCAATGTAAGCCTGGGTTGGATTTGCCATGAAAAGGAGAAATTTTCATCTTGATTGCATTAAGATTGTTATCTTCTTTTGTCTCTCCAAGTTGATCTTCTAGTGTGCATAAAAGATTCCTTATCAAACTCATCATCTACTTCATCAAGGTCTTCATCTTCCACCCTTGTGTTTTTCACCTTCTTTGGATGTTGGAGGTGTGTGAAGGAGCCATTTGAGATTCCGCTCCAATTGGTCAATTCTTTCATGCAAAGGTTCAAGTTCTTGGTAGCAATCTTTTCATTTCTCCTATCAAGGCTTGATTTGTAAGTTTTGTGGATGATTTTCCACATTGGAATGATGAGACATTTCAAAAATCTGCAAGAAAAATCCTCACGAATAATATTCACTCCACTCACACTCTCGTTATCTCACTTAAGGTTCTTAAGGAATGAACAATTACCAAGGGAGAGTGACTTTCACAACTAAAACTTATCAAACAATTTTTATGTTCTTAAGTTAGAAGATGAATACAAGGAAATTATGACAAATCAAAGATAAGAGAACTATGAACAATGAATATTGATAGAATATATAATTGCATATTTATTAGGTCAATTTCCTTGTGTTTAAGTGATTAAAATGCTTATTTATGTGAATATTAAGTGTTTTTATTATTGATGGCTAGATTGGAGCTTTGTAGGAAAAATTTGACAAATAAAGCAAAATAATATTTTCTTGGCAAAAGCTTCAAGGTTTCTTTGTGCGGTAGTATTGATGCTTAAAATGTTTGCTTGATGGGCTTCTCTGCTTTGATTTCACTATATTCTTTATTGAAGGACCTTCTTTCTATGGTCTTGGACCATTGTTGAAGCAGCATTTTGAGTCAAGAATTCTAAAGCCACAAACAAACAAAGAAGCAAGAAAGGACAAAACAAATGTGGGTCAAAACAAAATAAAAGCAATTTGCATGCATTCCATCTTTGCACTTTGACATTCAATTAAGGCTGACAAATTGGAAAGAAAGAAAGACTCTTGTCAGAGAAGAACAAAAACTCAGCCGCATTCTTGACAAAATAGAAGGAAGAGCACCGTGCCGCAATTTAGTGAAAACTCTGCCACCACCTCACCCGTGAGTTCAAAACCAGTGCACATGAAAGAAAAGTCAGATGTAAGCAAACAAGAACCGTGCAAACAAAGAAAAATGGAAAGTAAACCGAGCGGCCATAGAAAATGAAAGAAAAAAAAGGAAACAAGATTGAGAGATTGATTTGGGCAAAACTTTGAAGAAGACAAATCTTTGGACAACAAATAGAAACGAACGCCAAAGACAAAAAGGGCAAGTAACCGAATTGGAACAAAGGTCAAGAAAAAGAAAAGGCCGAAGCAAACAAGAACGAAAGCTGAATTTGGGAACAAAGTTGCAAGCTGCACAACGGAAAACAAACAGGAGACTTTCTTAAGATTAAGTGCAGACAAAGTGGAAGTAGAAGACAACCGCAGAGAAAGGAAATCTTAGCGCAAATAAGAAAAAAAAAGCTACACTTCACGCAAGAAGATAGAGAGCTCGGTGAAATTTGGTAACAAAGAAAAAAAGAAAGACTTAAGTTTGCAAACTAATTTGGAAACAACATATGGTTGATATTTGGAAATAAAAGAGACCAAGTTAAAGTTGTAGACAAAGAGCAAAGCAAAGAAGGAATCGGGTTTGCAAGATTTAGAAAGAAACAACCAACCTTTGGCTCTATATAAAGGCGACAACCGAGAACAATGAGAGCAACCCACTCTTTCGGTCCTTTGTAGTGTTTTCTCTTCTTTCGATTAATTAGTTTAGGAGTAGCACTTGGTTTTTTCTTCTAGTTTTGTCCTTAGCTTTAGTTTAGATTTAGTATAATTTTGTCTTCCTTTTCTTTCTGTTTTCTTTCATTAATCTAGAAGAATACCTTTAGGAAGCTTTGTTCAGTTTTTCTTCAAAATTCGATCGTTACTTGATTTTCTTTGCAGAATTTTGGCACCGTCTTTTCCTTCCTTTAAAGTATTTAGCAAACAGTTTTTTCTTCTAACCTCACGTTTTACTTCTTAAATTTCTGTTTTAGTCTTCTTGTTCTTAGACAAGTGAAATTCAAAGACACTTTCCAGGTTTTCCGTCTTCTCTTCTTGATTCTTGTTCTTGCAGATTCCAGCATTCCTTGTGTCTTCCTCTTGTGTCTTCAGTCAATTCTTTGTCTCTCTTATTGTTTGTTTTAGTAGTTTAGTAAGTCCAGAAGTTGTCAAGCTTGATTTGGTGCAAAGTTAGTAGCAATTTTGTTTTGCTTTGGAAGTTACGTTCAAGAAATAAGGAGCGAGTAATTTTATCTTGTTGACTTCAAGTCTTTGATTTGTCTTTTCTTCTCTTACTTTAATTAGTTATTTTAGACATTTCAGTTTTCTTTTCTTGTTTTAATTTTAGTAGTTTTATTTAGCAATTTTAGTAATTTAAGTTTTGTATTTTGTCATGAAATTTTTGGCTAAGTATTAATTTTAAGTACCAATCATCTACGGCTTTTGTTGGATTTTATCTTTTATTTTTCTTTTCAATCATGTTTAAATTTTTTGTGATATTCTTTTATATTAATATGAACTAAATTCTTTTTCTAGGGTTTCGATGTAGCCTAACTATGAAGTCTTAATATTTTTCTATTAATATAATTTGATTTAATTTTCTATGGTTGAGTATTTATCTTTGTGCTTAATGCTTCTAATTACTTGATCACTAATTAGATGATTTGTTAATCATAACGAACTGGAAGGGGAGTTATGTGTCAAGTTCATTGAGATAAATGCCATGAATTGCATGTAGGATAGGAATATACCTGCATGGTTTGTGTAGTCGCTACATGAGAATCCATAGAAATTAATGACTTCATAATTGTTGTAATTCACATAGGAATATGATGAATTAGCAATTAGGAGGATTTTATTAGATCTCGGAGGGACTAGTAAATAAATTAGGGAATCTCGACTATCAACCAGAAATTAAATTAGATTATAGAAATAGATTAATATTAGGATGGATTAGTTAAGGTGAAATCGAAAACCCTAGATCTTTCACAATTTAATCTATTAACTTGCTTTGTTTAGTTTTTAATTTTAGTTTTAATTAAGTTTTAAAATTACTTTTAATTTAGTTTATTTATAAAATATTTTTTCTTCAAATAAACTTAGAGCTATTTTAATTTCGGTATTTAATAATTCATTAGTCTCTGTGGGAACGATAAATTATATTCACTCTATATTACTTGTTAACCATCACGCACTTGCGTGTAAAATCCATAACAAGTTTTTGGCGCCGCTGTCGTGGGACTAATTTGATTTTATTAATATCGATACCAAGTAGTTCTAGCTTTAATTTGAACTTTTATTATTGTAGTTTATTTATTTACTTGTGTTCTTTTATTTTTCGTGATATTGTTCAAGTGCATGAAAAGGTTTGGAAGTGATACTCTCTCCCATTGGATCAAGAGCTAGAAAAGACTTGTCGTTTGAATAGAAAGAAGAGAGAAGCTTCTACACACTCTCATAACACTATGGTGAACACAAGAGAACACACTCCTGGCCGCTAATGCAAACACGAGCATTACGTGACTATGCCTTGCCCATCGCCACATATGATCTCCACAGTGTCATACCGCCAACACTTGCAAATAATTTTGAATTAAAATCAGCATAATCCAGATGGTTCGAGAAATCGGTTCGGGTTGGCACATGAGGACCCTAATGCTCACATAATCAATTTTCATGAGTTTTGAGCCACATAGAAAATAAATGGCGTTACTGTTGTTGCCATAAGACTGTGGCTTTTTCCATTCTCACTGAGGGAAAGGGCCAAGAGGTGGTTGCGTTCTTTGCCAGGAGCAATCACCACGTGGGACATGTGTGGCGTAAATTTTTGACAAAATATTTTCCACCTACCAAGACGGCAAAGATGAGGAATGAGATCACCACATTCACTCAGAATGAGATGGAATCACTTTCTGAAGCATGGGAGAGGTATAAAGATTTGCTACGAGCATGCCCTCATCATGGTATCCCAGATTGGTTACAGTTGCAGACTTTTTATAACGGGTTGACTCGATCAACCAAGATACTTGTAGATGCTGCAGCGGGAGGTTCTTTAATGGGGAAGACATATGAGGCAAAGACATGCACTTTTGGAAGAGATGGCATCTCTGATTATCAATGGTCTTTAGGGAGATCCACACTACAGAAAAATAATGGTAAGTATGAGGTTGATGCCCTCACTGCACTATCAGCCCAAGTTGCTACACTGTCAAAGCAACTTAGTACACTTAATGCAAATGCCATTCATGCTCATCCAGAAGCTTGTGATATTTGTGGTGGACCTCATCCTAGTGTTAATTGTCAAGTGGGCAATCCTTTCGCTCAATCTCAGATGGAATGTGCCTTTGTGGGAATTCAAATGTACAATATAATCCCTACTCCAACACATACAATCCGGGATGGAGAAACCATCCTAACTTTTTTTGGAGAATTAAGCAGCCTCCTGAGAGACCTCCGGGATTCCAGCCTCCACAGCCACTTCCACCGCCAGCACAAAAGGTGTCTTTAGAAGATGCTCTTGCTCAATTGAGCATGAACACATCTCAATTCATGACAAAGACTGAAGCCACATTGAAAAATCATTCGGCATCCATCAGAAATTTGGAGATTCAGATGGGACAAATTGCTAGATCATTAAATTCTCGACCACAAGGGTCTTTGCCTAGTAATACAGAAATCAACCCTAGGGAACAAGTGAAGGCAATTACACTAAGAAGTGGCAAAGAGATACGAACTCGTGACACGAAAAAGTCCAAACGAGCGGTGGAAGTGCGATGCAAAAATCTGGGGAACAAACTGAAGAAGTTGCGAAACCCAAGTCGAAGTTGTTTCCAGATAATCCACCTCCTTATGTGCCACCTATGCCATATCCTCAGCGATTCCAAAAGCAAAAGCTAGATAAGCAATTTTCTAAATTTCTTGATGTTTTTAAGAAATTACATATTAATATTCCTTTTGCTGATGCTTTGGAACAGGATGCCTAGCTATGTGAAGTTCATGAAAGAGATCCTCTCCAACAAAAGAAAGCTAGAAGAATATGAGATTGCACTTATCAAGAGTGCAAAGGCCATTTTGTAGAAAAAGCTTCCTCCTAAGCTTAAAGATCCAGGAGTTTTGTTATTCCTTGCACTATAGGAAATTCTTATTTTGATAAAGCCTTGTGTGATCTTGGTGCAAGTATTAATCTTATGCCTCTCTGCTTTTAGGAAACTTGGCTTAGAGAAGCCAAACCCACCACAGATTACCTTGCAATTGGCGGATAGATCATTAAAATACCCAAGGGGTATTATAGAGGATGTGCTTGTTAAGGTGGACAAATTTATCTTCCAGTGATTTCATTGTACTTGACATGGAGGAAGACCAAGAAATTCCTATTATTCTTGGTAGACCTTTCTTAGCTACGGAAGGACCCTAATAGATGTGCAAAAGGGCAATTAACCATGAGGGTTCAAGATGAGCAAGTCACTTTCAATGTCTTTAAAGCATTGAAATTTCCAGTGAGATAGACAATTGTATGAAGGTGGATACAATTGATGGGTGCACTAAAGAAAACTTGACGAGCCATCCAAAAGATCCAATGGAAGCATGTCTTGTGGGGATAAAGAATTCTAAAAATCAAGAGGTAGATACATGCTCCAAACAACTTGAGGCCTTAGCACTGTTCATTAAAAGGCCATTTGAAGACCTTGGAAAATGTGGTTCCAAACCAATACCTTCATTGAGAAGCCTCCACAATTAGACCTCAATCCATTGCCCAAGCATCTTAACTTTGACTTGAAAGCCTGTGAGAAAGGATTACTCCAATTGGATAAGATGGATGAGTTTCAAGGTGTATGAGAATGCCAAGATGTATAAGGAGAAAACAAAGGCTTGGCATAACAAGCACATTTTACATCAAGAATTTAATCCAGCGGAAGGTACTCTATACAAATCAAGGTTGAAATTATTCCTGGGAAACTTCGATCGAGGTGGTGCGGACCCTTTACAATTGTGCAAGTGTTCCCATATGGCGCCATTGAAATTCAAAGCAATGATAGAAGGTTCAAAGTAAATGGTCGGAGACTCAAGGCTTATATCGAAGGTGAAGTGGACTTTCAAAAGTGCACTATCACCCTAGTGGATGCAAATTGAGGCAACAGAGAAAGTCCTATCAAGACTATAAAGTAAGCGCTAATTGGGAGGCAACCCAAGTTCTTTTACCTTTCTTATTTTAGTTTGTGTGATTTTTATTTTTCTTATTATTATTTTTTATTTTATTTTATTTTTTAATTATTTATTCTTATTTGTTTTTTTACTATTATTAATTAATTTATTTTTATTTTATTTTATTTTATTTGTTTTTAGAGAAGAAGAAGAAAGAGAACATTCACACAATTTTGCCGCATCAGTTAGAAGATAAATCTGGTTCAAGGCCTTCCCAATGGTTTTTGTGCTGAAATTTTTCAGGAAAGTAGAGGATTTCTCCAGATTCCTATCCACAAAATTTCAGAATTTTTTGAGTTGTTTTGGTACCTAAAAGAAATTCCTCTTGAAGCTATTCAAAACAGGCGCTCAACCCTTCGTTTTCTTATGTCTCTTTAATTGCTATACTTTTGTTAGTTCTTTGTAGCATTGAGGACAATGCTAAATTTTAAGTTGGGGGGGGGTACATGAAATTTTGTGCTTAAATTTTTGTCCAAATTTTCCAAAATTTTGATTGCTAGTTATCAATTTTATAAGCTTGACATTTTGATATCTTCGTTGACATTCTTCACTCTTTTGATAGTCATCTAGAATAATTTTAAGTTATATGCATTAGTAATTTGGGTTGGAATGTATGAATGAGGCACGTATGATTAGTCTTTATTTTTAAAATTTTAAAGCATCTTGTTGATTTTGATGATTGAGTTGAATGAGAATGTGCAAAATTTTGATATAATGAACCCATTGTGAGTATTTGAGCCTATGAGCATTTTATTTTCATTGCTCACATATTTCTTTGTTGAGTGTTGTCAAATATGGTGTGTTCATTCTAGAACTTGCTTTGTTATGCATGTTGAGATCACATTGTAAATTCATGCTTTAAAATGATAAGGGCACTTAGGATTAACCATTTTTAACTTTCTAAAAAGCCATCCCATTACATATACCCCTAGTCGACCAATTTTGCCTTAACCTTTCTTTATTATAAACACCACAACATTAGCCTTAAGCCATTGTTTTTGTTTATCATGTTGAACCCTATGTCAAGAGTATGTAGGAATGAATTGCATGATAAAATATGTATTGATTCCAAAGAAAAGAACCACTGAAAAAAAAATGATGATGAATGAAAAGTGTGAAAAAAAAAAGGAAAAAGAAGAAGAAGAAGAAGAAAAGGAAAGAAAGAAAAGAACTGAAAAATATTCCCGACAAAGATTAGACAAAGTAGATGTTCTACAAAGTGGATGTTCTTCATTGTGTACAAGATGGTCCAACTACATGATAAAGTTGCAAAAAGGGAATGCATGTTATTGGAATAAGAAGTGGTTCTAATGTGCTATTTTTGTGCTTTTGAGTTATGCAAGAAAGTTCCTTCATACCTTGATATGCTTAACCTAAATTTTCCTTTCTTTTTACCTACCTTTACCTAAGCCCCGTTACAACTCTTATAAAGACCCTTTGATTATTGCATGGATTCATATTTATTAGTGGTGGAGATGTGATATATAAGCAAGCCTATGGTAATCACATGCTATGTTTGATTTGAGCGCCAAATGAAACCCTAAACACTTTGAGTGATTAGAGTGCAACCTATGAGAGGTTATCAAATTTTGTGCATTTGATTTCGATGAAATTGTTGGAATTAATGAGATGTGCATTTTGTTAAGAAAATCAGGCTATGAATACTTGTTCTTTGGATTATTATTCCAATCTAGATCTTTAATGTGTAATGACTTTTGAGTTATTTGTGGATGGGTTGAAAAAGGGTATGGAATGGAGATAAAGATGTTGATCTAGTGCAAGCTTGTGGACAAGCTTTGATCTAAGTGTGGGGGAATTTGATAGAATGTATAATTGCATATTTATTAGGTCAATTTCCTTGTGTTTAAGTGATTAAAATGCTTATTTATATGAATATTAAGTGTTTTTATTATTGATGGCTAGATTGGAGCTTTGTAGGAAAAATTTAACAAATAAAGCAAAATATTATTTTTCTTGGCAAAAGCTTCAAGGTTTCTTTGTGCAGTAGTATTGATGCTTAAAATGTTTGCTTGATGGGCTTCTGCTTTGATTTCACTATATTCTTTATTGAAGGACCCTTCTTTTATGGTCTTCGACCATTGTTAAAGCAGCATTTTGGTCAAGAATCTAAAGCCACAAACAAACAAAAGCAAGAAAGGACAAAACAAATGTAGGTCAAAACAAAATAAAGCAATTTGCATGCATTCCATCTTTGCACTTTGACATTCAATTCAAGCTGCACAAATTGGAAAGAAAGAAAGACTCTTGTCAGAAGAACAAAAACAAACGCATTCTTGACAAAATAGAAGGAAGAGCAATTGCACTTGAGCCGAAAACTCTGCTCACCGACTCACCCGTGAGTTCACAAAAGACAGCACATGAAAGAAAAGTCAGACATGTAAGCAAACAAGAACCGTGCAAACAAAGAAAATGGAAATGTAAAGCCGGCGATAGAAAGCAGAAAAGACGTAAAAGGAAACAAGATTGAGAGATTGAATTCGGGCAAAACTTTGAAGACAAGAAACAAAGGCTTGGACAACAAACAAGAAACGAACGCCAAAGACAAAAAGGGAAGCTAGCAATGAATTGGGAAAACAAAGGTGAAGAAAAGAAAAGGTCAAGAAAACAAGACCGAAAGAATTTGGGAACAAAGTTGCAATCGCATAACTGGAAAACAAAAGGAGACTTTCTTAACATTAGTGTGACAAAGTGGAAGTAGAAGACAACCGCAGAAAGGAAAGCTTAGCGCGAATAAGAAACAAAAGTCCGCTACACTTCAGGCAAAGAAGAAGATAGAGAGCTCACCTGAATTTGGTAACAAAGAAAAGAAGAAGACTTAAGTGGCAATCTAATTTGGCAACACCATATGGTTGGAATTTGGAAATAAAGGAGACCAAGTTAAAGTTGAAGACAAAGAGCAAAGCAAAGAAGGAATCGGGATTGCAAGATTAAGAAAGAAACAACCAACCTTTGGCTCTATATAAAGAAGACAATCGAGAACAACGAGCAACCCACTCTTCTGCTTTTGTAGTGTTTTCTTCTTTTCGATTAGTTTTAGAGTAGCACTTGGTTTTTTTCTAGTTTTGTCCTTAGCTTTAGTTTAGATTTAGTAGAATTTTGTCTTCCTTTTCTTTCTTCCATTAATCTAGAAGAACAAATTGTTTTTTTTAGAAATTTGAAGCTTTGTTTCTTTTCTTCAAAATTCATGCATATTTCTTTCTTTGCAGAATTTTTGGCAACCGTCTTTTCCTTCCTTTAAAGTATTTAGCACAGCTTTTTTCTTCTAACTAACCTCACGTTTACTTCTTAAATTTCTGTTTAGTCTTCTTCTTGTTCTTAGACTCGTGCGAGAAATTCCAAAGTAGCTTTTCTGGTTTTCTTCGTCTTCTTCTTGATTCTTGTTGTTCTGAAATTCAGCCAAAGAAAGATTCCTTGTGTCTTCCTCTTGTGTCTTCCCACAATTCTTTGTCTCTCTTATTGTTTGTTTTAGTAGTTTAGTAAGTCCAGAAGTTCACCTGCCAAGCTTGATTTGGGTGCAAAGTTAGTAGCAATTTTGTTTTGCTTTGGAAGTTACGGTTCAAGAAATAAGGAAGCAGAATTTTTGTTGACTTCAAGTCTTTGATTTGTCTTTTCTTCTCTTCTCTTACTTTAATTAGTTATTTTAGACATTTCATTTTCTTTCTTTTTTAATTTTAGTAGTTTTATTTAGCAATTTTAGTAATTTAAGTTTTGTATTTTGTCATGAAATTTTTGGCTAAGTATTATTTTTAAGTACCAATCATCTACGCTTTTGTTGGATTTTATCTTTTATTTTCTTTTCAATCATGTTTAAATTTTTTGTGATATTCTTTTATATTAATATGAACTAAATTCTTTTTCTAGGGTTTCGATGTAGCCTAACTATGAAGTCTTAATATTTTTCTATTAATATAATTTGATTTAATTTTCTATGGTTGAGTATTTATCTTTGTGCTTAATGGTTCTAATTATTTGATCACTAATTAGATGATTTGTTAATCATAACGAACTGGAAGGGGAGTTATGTGTCAAGTTCATTGAGATAAATGCCATGAATTGCATGTAGGATAGGAATATACCTGCATGGTTTGTGTAGTCGCTACATGAGAATCCATAGAAATTAATGACTTCATAATTGTTGTAATTCACATAGGAATATGATGAATTAGCAATTAGGAGGATTTTTATTAGATCTCGAGAGGGACTAGTAAATAAATTAGGAATCTCATCTATCAACCAGAAATTAAATTAGATTATAGAAATAGATTAATATTAGGATGGATTAGTTGAGGTGAGATCGAAAACCCTAGATCTTTCGTCAATTTAATCCATTAACTTGCTTTGTTTAGTTTTTAATTTTAGTTTTAATTAAGTTTTAAAATTACTTTTACTTTAGTTTATTCATAAAATATTTTTCTTTCAAATAAACTTAGCTATTTTAATTTTGTATTTAATAATTCATTAGTATCTGTGGGAACGATACATTCTATTCACTCTATATTACTTGTTAACCATCACGCACTTTGCAAAAATAACACAAATATATCAAAAGAATAAGAGTAGGAAACAAATTGAAGAACAAACAAAGTTGAGAAACAATGAACTAGATGATCAATGGAAATTTAGGCCAAGGTTGGTTGAGAAGAACTTATCAATGAATCTTTTGGCAACTCGATAACAAAAGAAAATATTAGATCACAACTTTAGGAAATGAAATTTCGTTATCCACTTCTTCATTTTTTTATATATTATATATGATATATATATATATTTAAAGACTTTTTTTTTAAAAATTTTGCTGAATTTTTTTAAATATTTCAGCCTTTTTTTATGTAATAAAAATAGAAGTAAAGATGAGAAAGTGATTCCTTAAAATTCCAAACTCACTACTAGGAACCTTGCCAACCTATGACAAACCCAATAACAAAAATGTGAATCTTGAATGTCAAGAAAGTAAAGAATTAAGAAAGGATAAAAATATAAAAAGGAAAACAAGGATATGTAGACCTTAGAAATGGCTCGATACCAAATGATGTGATTTCAACCCCGATGATATGATTCACAATCGAAAGGATCGGAAACACTTAGAAGTTGCCCGGGATATGTCTAAGGAACCTTAGATTGATGGTGTAAACTGCAACCCACTACCTATGAAATTGATAGAAACCTTGGTATAAAACCACAACCAATTACACCAAAATTGGTTGATAAGTTTGTATGAACGGCACAAGTCTCCAAGAGAACTTGATAAGTCTAAGTTCTTAAAGAACCAAATGAGATAAACTCACAGTTTCTATTGTTCAAACTTGTGTTCAAAGTAGTACAAAGGTGCCCATTTATTTATAAGGCTTAAATAAGTCTTAAAAATAAATCCTAAATATCCTAGTCTAGAAGAAATAAATAATAATTTTGACTTTCTAACTTCTAGACTAGACTAATAAAATATATTAATTACACACCATTCGATGATTTATTGGCTAAATAAAGGTTCGTTGGAATGGTACATTGACCAAGTGTTAGAATAAGTAGGTTGATGCATCTTGAGTTGGCTTCCAAGACTTCATTAATACTCGCTTGATCGAATTTTTCCAAGGCTGAATTTTGTCTTTTAATGCCTCAAAATGGATGATTGGCCATGGAATTTGAAATCTTCAACACTTGACTACGTGAATAATTGTTGGCTAGAATTTGGACCAACTTTGGACTAAAATTGATCTTTGACTTGAATAAGATGCAAACTTGAACTTGGACCTTCACTCCATTGAATTGGGTGGGAAGTTGCCAAGTTGTCGATCTCTCGTCGCAGAGTTCACATATGTGGCTCCAAGTTCGCATCTTTGAGTCAAAGGTCTGAAGTTCATGGAAAGTTGAGAAGTCTGCAGTGCATCTTTGAGTCGAAGGTCGGGAAGTCGTACGATTTCACATCAATACCAGATCCGAAACGAGATGGTAAGGCGCAACATAGCTGCTCGAGCCCGCAAATAACAATCCGCTACGTTTAGGTGGAATTGTCAACGCTCAAACATCTTTTTTTCTATGAGAGTGAACATTTACAAGACACGACTCCAAATCAAGATGATTCATCACCCAGATAGTGTGAAGCGGATGAGCAAGTTTTTATGGAGTTGTGGTGCATAGTTTGAAGAGTTTCAGAGGGCTAGGTATACATAATCCATGCCCATTCAAGATGAACCAAGACCTAGTGACCAAGAACGCATCACTAAGAGGAATGATGATGTAAATGAAGCTGGCGTCACTCATGCCGACAACAACTATGCAAATGATCGTCTAGGTTAGGCTAAAACCTAACCCTAAACGACCGTGACATGATTATCTTCCTCCAATGAGCAATAAAAGCTAATGATATTCATGGTCTGCTGGGTTCTAAAGATGAAAGGGATGCCCCATCACCTCCGATGCCTAATATAAAGCAAAGATCCAACACCAATCAGTTTAAATTACTTGACGGAATTCCATCACATGAGGGGGATTCTTACCCTTAGATTTTCTATCATGATTTAAATACATGATGAACTTAAAAATACACCGATGGAAGTCATGTGTTGCTTTTCCTATTTATTTAAGCGAAAGGCTTGAGTATGAATCGATGAACTTCCACGTAACAATGTCTCATCTTTCGACGGTTGGTGCAACTTTTCCATACTCGCTTCTTTCACGTAAAAGTTTCATAAAACGCGAGATTTGATGAACCTCAAGTAGGGAAAGGATAAATCCTCGAGTCATATCTCGGAAAGGTTCAACGATGAGAGCCTACAGTAGTTGATCGACATATCATTTGGTAATATCCTTCATGAATGGTTCAATCTTGGACCATTCGCACAAAATTGGCACGAGACCTCCGGTGATACTCAAATGTTGTGGTAAATGGTAGAAAGCTACACTAAGGAAGAAGCCAATCAAAATAAGAGATAAAATGAAAAGCATGAGAAAAAGTATCAAGAAAACGCCAAAGAGAAAAACCTCAAAGAAGCGCCTTTGATGACTCAACTATAATCGAGGTCGCCTGAGCCTCGTATTCAAGAGAAAAAGCCTAACACCACCGACAAAAAGTGGCGAGATTTTATCCATACATAGGGATCTTCTGCATCTTTAGTCCCGCTAACCGCCGCTTCTCCTAAAAGACCTGGCATCTTTGGTATGCTTTCCACAATGATCATAGACATGACACTAAGGATCGCAAAGATCTCAAAAAGAGATAAAAGATTGCATCCACAATGGAATGCTAGCCCAATATATCTAGAGGTGGCATTTGGGGACACAACCTTGGTCCGAGGCTAGGAGGTGGTTACTACTCCGGAGGGCAAGGCGGAATGCAAGGTGGCCGAGGTCCATCTTCTTATCAGCCGACTATCGACAAAAGTGGGAACTTTCTATGAATAAACTATATCAAGAAAATCAAAACAACCCTCCACTGCTTAACATCTCAACCTCTACACAATGATAACCTTAATGTAATCAATGTAATCCACACCATATTTGGTGGCTACGGATGGTCAATCGCATCGCGATCAAAACCAATGTAAGGAGGATTCTCCCGCAAAAAGCCAATCAACAAACGCCTAAACCTTCCAAAGTCACCATTTTTGAAAGAAGATGCGGTTCCCACCATTAGCCCGCATAATGATGCTCGTATTAAAGCCATAGTAGTGAATAAGGAGGTGCATCGAGTCTATGTTGATGACAAAGAATACGGGTCAATGTCCTATATATTGATTGTTTTAGCAAGCTAGGGATCGAATTTGGCATTAAAGCCGCCTCTAGTATGCCTTTGGTAACCTTTGCTCATGAGGTTGTTCATCCAATGTGTATAATCACACTTGCAGCTACCGTGAGAGATACCCGAGACAAATCTATAATGACAGACTTCTATGTTGTTGATGCTCCATCTCCTTCAATGCAATCATTGGATCATGGATGAACAAGGCTAAGGCCATTTGGTAACTTTACCATTTGGTGAAATTTCCTACGAACACGAGTGGCATTAGTTCGAGGACCAATACGCAAAAGAGAATGCATGCGTATCACAATCAAAGGTAAAAATACTTTGATGAAGGTGCACTCGCTATTCAGACTCAAAAGTGCTACGCTTCAACCTCCAAGGTGCTACCTCGTAGACAATAAACAATGGTAAAAGTATACTACTTCCTTTTAGGAACTCTAAGGTCACACCTGAGATCCCACTATGCCAAAGGCTCGTGAGGTCATTCCTTTTAGCTCCTAAGAGGCCGCTAGCACAAAGGTCTCGTGGAAATCACCGAAGTGCGAGTGAAGTTGTAGTAGATGGCGACTACCTGCATGTGGTGGTTAAGGTTAGAGCTACATTGCCAACCTCAATAAAAATCAAGTTATTCATCTCATCCGCCGATACCAAAAAGTTTTTGCATAGGGCCCGAGGATATGCTTGGGATCTTGCTGCCTATTATGACACACAAACTCAACATCGATCCCAAAGTTAGACCCGCATAACAAAAGAAAAGATCGTTGGCTCTGAGACAGAACTTGGTGGTCAATGAAAAGTGGAAAATGATAAGTTGTTAATTCGCCATATTTTTAGTGACTAATTCCCTATATTTTGATTTTATTTGAGTCTAATTGGAAAGAATTGGGAAAGTTTTGATTATTTCAAGTTTTAGAAAGCTTTAAATTGATTTCTATTAAATTTAAGTATTTTGCAATTTTGTAGGAAGGAAATCGTTGGAGAAAGATAAGGATGAAGAAAAGCCACGATGTTGGAGAAAGATAAGGATTGGAGAAAAGATTGTTTCACAAAAGATTTGCCACGATTTTGTTGAAAAAAGAAAGACTTAATGCCATGGCATGTAACTTTTCATGCCATAGCATAGAGTAAGTTTGATGCTAATGCCATGGCATGTAACTTTTCATGCCACAAAGATTGAGTTGGCGGACTTACTAAAAGGAGAAGATTATCCAAGCACGCAATCAAATCATATCCTTCAAGATCACCAAAAGAGTTTCACACGCTACTAAACTCCTAGTCTTTAGGACCGGAACAAGGATAAGGAGAGAGGCAATATATATGGATTCTTCCCGAGCGGAAAAATGGAGTTCCTTCCCTGAGTGATCAACGCCGCAGTGAAGGCCGATGATGAACGAAACAAAGAGTCGCATCCTTCGCTTTTTCTTGTATTTTCTTTCTTATGTCTAGCTAAATTTTACTTTTCAACCAAGGATTATAAGGTTTGATTTCAATTAATTGTGAGATTTCATGTTTTTCATCTGATTCTTTGATTTTGAATATTATATATTCTTTGCAAATAAATTTATTATTGTTTTGAATGTTAAACAATTCAGGCTGTTGTTTAATAGTTAAATACAATAATCACCAATTAGAATAAATTGTAATTGTTCTAAATTAGTGACAAATAGCAAATTGAAAGGTAATCAACGCCAAGATTTATGCTATAGGAATATATATTCTAGCTTAAACAAACTAGGTCGCCTTCTGAGTCTATTGGCTAGAGATTGGGTCTCTATAGTTCTTAATGCAATTAACGGATATAATTCATAAATCGTTATCGAAAATTATGTCTGATAATCAGGGAAATAACCTATACAGCGTATTCCGAAAGTTATCGATAATTTTAGAGATTGGTTGTTATAGGACGGATCCTTAACGACTATAACTAATCTATTTGAAATACAAAGAATGATCTTTTAAATCGATGATCAATTAAGAGAATCAACGATGATCAATTAAGAGAATCAACACCAAATAAATCCTTGGTTGAAAGCTTTTCTTGAATTGAATTTATCTTTTATTTATTTTCTTGTTTATTGCCTAAAAATTATTCATTTAATTAGTTAAAAATCTCCAAACCCCGCTTGTTACTAAGAAAGCGTGTTTTAGCCAATCTCCGTGGATTCGACCTACCACCGCTATTACAAGTTGTTTAGAGAAGGTTTATTTTTGGTTGGATTCGACACACCGTAAAAACTACTTCACCGATATCATTAAAAGGTATTCTACCTTACCTGGTTATCCAATCAAGTATTGGTCAAGAAACACGATGATAGTTGGTGGATGTGCATTGATTATACCGAGCTCAACAAATACCGTCGAAGGGATTGTTACTCTCACCAAAGATCGATCGTAAGGTCGAAGCTATTTTGGGGTAGGTATGAGATCCTCATGTTCTTTGACATCTATAAAGGCTACTATCAAACTCGATGGTCAAGAATATGTCGTAAAACCGCTTTTCACGCGTCCTGAGATGGGAGTTTTTGCATACAAAGATGCTTTTTGGGTTGAAGAATGCAAAAGCGACCTACTAGCGCCCTCGGTAAATCAAGTGTTTGTAGATCAAATTGGTAGGAACTTGAGGTATATGTGACGACACGGTGATAAAATCAAAGAAAAGAGAGCTCACCCAGAGATCTGAGAAAACCCTACAAACCATGATTAATGTGAGAATGCGTCTCAACCCCAAAAGTGTACTTTGGGATATGATATAGAAATTTTTTGGGATTTATGATTTCTAAGAAAGGAATTGAAGCCAACCCATACAAGATAAAAGCCATCACGAAATAACACCTCATCGAACTTTAAGGAGGTCCAAGTTAACTTGTTTGTTAAAGACCTTGAATAGACCGTCACGATTTACGGATTGGTATCTACCATTATTCTAGACCCTAAAGGAAGCCAAGAACTTCAAATGGAATGAAGATTGCCAAAAGCTTTTGAGAAGTTAAAGAGACACTTGGTGATGAAGGCGAAATCGCAACCCGACTAAGATCGATGAGATGGTCTTAATCTAAGATTCTTTGTCTTACGATTGATGATTATTCCTACAAAATAGATCCCAAAGTGGTTCTCCGGTAGATTCTCTGATACCTAAGTTAGAACTTTAGTCGCAGATAGTATTTTCTAAGTTTTTAGAGAATGTCCCTTACTCAGTTGTATTTTTTCATCTTATGTACCTTGTCCGGGTTTTTTGGATTTGATGTCGTGGATTCATATGCGGACTATGGTTATAACGCTATGCACATCACAATGCTCGCTCCACAATAAAGTATGTAGTTACGTGCTTATGGATAAGCATGATTCTTATGAGTTCTCATTTGGTGGTGGGGTTCAAAAGTCCCATGCACTTGATGGGATTTTAGAAGAATGTTAGCGAGGTGGTGATAATGAATCTTAAAACCAAAGAATAAGAATTTGAACCTATACCGCAGTGTTGGTCCTAGTATCGCCCTCTAGGTTGAACTAGTCTTCCTTTAGCAAGACACCCAACTAAATTATCAAAGACCCAAGATGTGAACTTTGACTATCCTTGGAACTTTAATTTTATCCACTTGACACCCAATGGAATTATCAAAGACCCAAGATGTAAACTTTGACTATCCTTGGAACCAATGGCACATTCAGATTGTTGAGGGAAAGAAACTCAACAAAATAGCTTAAACATGAACCTAAGAGGTTATCCTCAAAACTCAAAACAAGTTCTAAACTATAACTCAAAAAAAAGCTAAAAGCTCTCAAGTTTGTATTGAATCAAAGTCTGCTTTTCTTGAGGCCGAATGACCTCTATTTATAGATTACAATGTAAGAATTAAGAAAGCCATCTCCTAGAAGGATTAGCTTTAGGAAACTACTTTAAGAAACTATTATGAAAGAAATACTTACTAAAAGTATCCTAATCTGAAAAGGATATAGAATAAAATAGTTGCCTAAAACTAAAACTAAACATTCCCCAAACTTGTATCCAAGCGTGGCTTGGATTTGTATGCTTGCTGAATGTTACTTGAATTGGCTCTCCAAATGTGGAATGGATTTGCGTATTTGCCGAATTTAGAAATCCATTTGTGGATTGGAATTCTAAAAATTACACTCCAAGTGCCGAATGGAATTGAGTGAATTGAGCTTCCTAAATCAACATCCAAGTGCTAAATGGAATTGCCTAAATCATAATTCCAAGTACTGAATGAAATGGAGCTGAATAGAGTTGAATTAAGCTAGTCTTGAGTTGCCAACAACATCCATTTGAGCTATTAAAATCGCCAAAAGCTAGAACCTTCCAAGGTCAAGCTAGTAAGAAATCTTTCAAGGCCAAATTGGATTCTTTACCCGAGCTGGATTCTTGTTTTGCTTCTTGCTAGATTAGAACCTTCCAAAGTTGAATTTGAATTGTGATGAAAAGTGGCCTAAGGATCTTGATTACACGTGTGAAAATTAGCCACACTTGATCCTTCATTGATGAAACTAAGTAGAATACCAACTTGTGCTCTTAGATTTGTCTCTTTTGATTTGATTGAGTTGTCTTGGCCGAATGGTTGATTGTTTCAACCTTGGTTCTCATATTTTCATCAAGTGGAGGCGAGGATTTATCCCATATGCAATGGTGCAGTTCACCATGCCCATAGGGGATTCACTAGGGTTGATGATTCAAGGCATGGAGGAGTATAGGGATAGCGGCGGAGATGCCCTGATGAGCTCACCAAAAATCTGTTAATGATGTGCCTCGTAAGAAGTTTTAGCTAAATTTTGTTGTGTTAGAGTTGAGTACGAGAGTATAAAACTGAATAGATTGTGTAAAATGTAGGCCATTTTTGTATGGGCGGAATTTGTTCTAAGGGCCAAGGAGCAAGCCACCGAGATTACTCAACTTAGAAAGGCAAGTGGTCTCTCTTGAGGCCAGAAAATTGCGGTGAAGGCATCCGCTAGTTTGGAGATGCTAAGGAAGTTGGAGGAGGAGGTGTTCTCTCTGCTATCACCAAGGAAAAGGAGGTAGAGGTGTAGACATGCTCACCATTAACCAAGGAGAGTTCGCCAAGTTGTTGGTGAAGAAAATTTTCCCGCACCCAACACTTTGCTAATTTGCAAACAAATTTGTCCAGTGGTTACAAAGGATATAGGGAAGCATGAAGGGCCATCAAAATTCCCCACCTTGCCATTGGAAGAGATGCTTAGCTATGACCCCGAGGCCATGGTAAGGGCTAACAAGTTGTATAAGGAGACTATGGAGCGATTCGATGGCTCCTTCAAGTCGCATAAAGATCTAGCAACTTGTAGCTCACCCAACCTTGGAGGGCTAAATGTTTGTGAGGTGGACGAAGACCCGATCTTGGGCCACAGATGGTGGTGCCAAAGAGTCAAGAAAAGCGCGGACTTTGGCTCATGGTTGAGGGAGTCGAATGAGGCTAGCTTAGGCCTTCTTTATTTCTTTTATTAAATGTTTGTAAGTCTAATTAATTTGGGTGCCTTTAGCGGGTAAAATACTGATTTTTATTCAATTTTTATCATATGAGGATCATTCATTATCATCAAAGGCTATTATTACTAACTTGCATGAGAAAGTTAAAACACTTGAAACTGCATGCTGAGCTTCAAAATGCTATGTTTAGGTTAGAGAGGAGAATAAGGATCTTAGGGGTGGTCAAGTTGCCTATTTAGAATATCAAACAATTGTCTTAATGAAGACAAGATGCAACAACAATAGAGAATAGGATTTGACTTACAAAGGTCAAGTTTCCTAGAGAATGAAAAGAATAAGAAAATCGTTGCCAAACTTTCAACTAAGGTTGAAACTATTACCTCTAAACTTAAGGGTAGGGATGAGGTACTGTACCATGACCGTGAGCTTGACAGAAGCATCAAGAGGTTCAGGACTTCAAGGTGCGCCGACCTATACAAGTAGCAAATCTTCTGAGTTGCAATTTGAATGCAAGACTTGAGATTAAAAATTGCTGAGATGGAAAATCGTCTAGAGAGGCGAGCCTAAAGGTGGCACCTTAGGCAAAGATCCTAGATGTGATGATGGAAAAGTTGGAGCTCAGTCCGACAAGGTCGGAAGGCGTTTGCTGCATAGGAAAGAAGTAACGGTAACAAATACCTTCAAGATAGGGTGAAGTATAAAGAGCAAAAATGAAAGGAAAATAAAAATTATAAACCTTTTCCTTTTTGTACTTTGTTTATTTAATAAAACAATTAAATTTTAACATTTGAAACTTTGAGGGATCCAAGATCCCCACCCTTAGAATGTTTGGGACCTTTGAGGGATCCGAGATCCGCACTCTTATGATGTTCGGACCTTTGAGGATCCAAGATCCGCACCCCTTAGGATGTTTGGGACTTTGAGCAATCCAAGATCCCCACCCCTTAGGATGTTTTACTTTAACGGCCACATGGATGTTTATATTCCTCTCACCCTATTAGGATGTTATATAGTTCACAACTAAACTCAACTAAATCGAGGTTGCACGTGATTTTCTCGATTTACAATTTTAGCAAGGCAATTTCACCACTTTTAATCGAGTTCAGTGGAAATCATTGTTCCTCCACTTGATTGAAAAATATTAAATATATAAGTAACATTTTATTCATGAAATAAAATATCAAACATAAAAACGCTTTAAATTGCTAACATGCCAAACTTCTGGGTATGTGTTCCTCCATTATGACCAAGCAAAGAACTCCGAATCTCGATGCATCAATGACCTTGTAAGGACCTTCCCAATTGGCTTCTAGTTTGCCAAGCTTACGGCTCTTGCTTTTTTTTGTGCAAGACTAAGTCTCCTGAGCAAATTCATTGACCTTCACTCGTTGTTGTACTTTGCCATGTCTTGCTTGTATTGCACCTCTTTAATTGAGGTTCAATCTTGGCATTCGATGTGAATCAATGCGGAACCGATCATTCTACAAGATCCGTGGGTTGTGAATTGTTAACTTGACTCTAATTGAACCTATGATTGGTAACCTCGGTATGAATGTGACCTATTGACGAACTCATGTCAACCAATCAACATTATAGATGCCATGCACAAGTGAATTATGACTTGCTTGATAAGTCAAATTGATCGCCTACGAAAAGTTTTGAGGAAATCAAGTCTTCAAAGAGCTCAAGAAGAGAAAGAAAACTCCCCTGAATGTATCAAATCTAAATTAATGTTATTTTGTCGTAAAATCATAAGAACCATTATATATGGTGCTAACTCCAATTGGGAAAAAGAAAAAATATCCTTAATTAATTAAAAATGGACCTAAAATATAAAAAGGCCTAAAAGTCCATCTAAATGACTTTGACCAAATTTGAGCCAATTCACATCACTGTCGACCCTAAACTTCTGGAATTCAATAGACCAAAAGTGATCGTGTTGCGCCTAGGAGCTTTAGAATCTTCAAGGCTAGAATTCATATTCTCTATTCTATAGATCTTGAACCATGACATCAACAACTTGTTTGAATTCCTTTGTGCTTGGTTGAGTGATTGGGCCTTAAAAGATAGGACGATGAGTCTCTAGTACCTCCTCCTCAGTAAGCTTGATCTCCATCATTCCTCCTTGAAAATGATTTTTCCTCAAATTATCTCTTGCATCGAAAAGACTCAAGTCAAACATGGAAAGTAGCACTAATATCATACTCACCGAAAATCAAGCTTGTAGGCATTATCGTTGACCTCCTCCAACACCATGAATGACCTATCCCCTTTGCGGTAACACCTTAGAATGTCGTTGTTTGTGAAAATGCTCTGTGCACATATGAACCCAAACCCAATCACCGGGCTCAAACACTACTTTCTTATGCCCTTTGTTGGCTTGCTTTGCATATTGCTCTGTCTTATGCTCAATATTTAGCCACATCTTTTCATGCAAAGTCTTCAAAATTTCCATTTTCTTAGAACCATCTAAATCCACACGCTCATCAATAAAAAGAGGTTAAATCTAATGGTTAACAAATTAAAAACATAGACCACCTCAAACAAAGGTGAATTTAGTAGCACGCACACTCCTATTATAAGCAAACTCAACATGAGATAAAATCCTTCTAAGACTTAATATTCTTTTAATGATAGAATGCAATAAAGTCTCTAAAGTCCTATTAACTACTTGCTTTTACCTTCATTGTGAATGACAAGTAGTAGAAAATATCACCACTTGATCTTGATTACCATGGCCTACCAAGTAAAAGATGCCCCGCTTGCATAGGTACAACATCCCACATCACCTCATCCTTATATTTCCCTATCTCAAATGGAACTCGGACTTGCTTTGTCACCTTCACTTCTTCACTATCATTCACCATTGTAGTCTATATAGTTTTGGTTGTTTTCAATCTTTAATCCAAGCTTCTCTACCGTGGTACAACTTGCTACATCGTAACTAACACCATCAACAATCACACTACAAATCTTACCATTCACCAAGCATCTTGTATGGAAGTGTCTAGGATACCAAAGCTCTAATACCACAACGATAATGCCTACAAGCTTGATTTTCGAGGTGAGTATGCTATTAGTGCTACTTTCAATGTTTATGACCGACTTTTCGATGCAGTGATGATTTTAGGGCAAATTCTTTGCATCGAGGGAATGATGGACATCGAGCCCTATCGAGGAGGAGGTGCTAGAGACCCATTGTCTTATCCGGGCCCGAGCACTTGAGCAAGAGCAAAGGAATTCAAGCAAGCTTCGCATCATGGTTCAAGATCTATGGAATAGAGACAATATGGATTTGAGACTTGAAGATTTTGAAGCTCATGGCGCAACATGATCACTTTAGGTCCAATGCATTCCAAAGTGCGGGTTTAAGGTGGCGATTTAGCCCAATTGGCTCAAATTTACGTGGAGTCATTTAGATGGAATTTTAGGCCTTTCTATTTTTAGGAGCATTTTTAATTAATTAAGGATATTTTCATCTTTTGTCCTTTTAGGGTTAGCACTATATATGGGGGTGCTTCGAGTTTCGACAACATAACATTGATTTCGAGATTTAATACATTGAGAGAAATTTTCTTTCTTCTTCTTGAACTTTTGAAGACTTGATTTCTCGTAACTTCTTCAGCAATCAATTCAACTTATCAAGCATGTCAAGAAATTCGCTTATTCGTGGCGTCTAATGTTGATTGGTTGACACAAGTTTTTCAACAAGTCACGTTTATATACGGGTTACCAATCACAGTTTGATTGG
This sequence comes from Gynochthodes officinalis, assembly GCA_020080225.1. Classification (NCBI taxonomy): domain Eukaryota; kingdom Viridiplantae; phylum Streptophyta; class Magnoliopsida; order Gentianales; family Rubiaceae; genus Gynochthodes; species Gynochthodes officinalis. Next base: position 289,953 of record JAIQDA010000034.1, on the reverse strand, counting down.
GAGTCGAGGTTAACAATTGACAACCCCGAATCTTCGAAACAATCCTTCTCATTCATTCACATCATCTTGTATCGGCTGGTTCTACAAGGTCTAGTTATCCTAATTTTATTACTTTTCATTTAGCAATTTGAGGTTTAAAATCTAGGGTTTATAGAATTAAGATTTGTTATTAATCAAATTAGAGTTCTAAACTGTTTGCCGTTTTCAATTTTAAATTAGCATTTTGTGTCCTAGGGTTTGTATTGTATTTGAGTTCATTGAAAAACATAAATAAATTTTTAAAAATCAAGAAGGCAACTCGCTTTTTAGTTGGACCAAATTGAAGTTTAACCAAGAGAGATTGAGTTTGAAAATTTGAAATTAGTGAAAGTTTGTGGAATGTCGAATTTAGTGGTATATTGCCGATTGATTTGATCTTGCTTAGTGGTTTAGTCAATTGTTGCGAGAAGCTTGAGAAACTAGATCTAGTTTGATAAAGAGCTTGTGAGAAGGAAACGAGGTAAAAGGCAAGAGTGTGAACTTAATTGAAAAAATTAAAAACCGAAATTGAGTTAAACACGAGGAAGTGACAAATACCTTGAGCGAAACATATGAGGGAGTGCTTGGTGAGATTTTTTTAATTCTTTTGTTTTCTTGCATGTTTAAAAAAAAAAAGAGATCAATCATGTCAAAGTGCAAGAAAGCGTGAATCAAAGAGATGATGGCACTAGTCCAAGAGATGATATGATTTTGGTAGGCATCTAGCAGTTGAACTTACAACTTGAAGCACTTAGCAATCGAGTTGTGAGGTGTGAGACAAGGCTCGAAGCTGATCAAGAGCCACCACGAGGAGGTCACAAAATTAGCAAGGTGAGCCTAGAGGACAACCTAGATGGCGGTGGCAATTTGAAGATGAATATGTGTTTGACATGTAAGATGATTGAGATGGCAGGTTTGGGAGTTGGAACAAACGTCGAGGGTTTAGAAACCGAGAAGATGATGAACTTGGTAACATCAACATGAAGATTCCATCTTTCCAAGGAAAGAATGATCCTAATGCGCATCTAGAATGGGAGAAACAAATGGAGATGGTATTTGATCGCCAACAATATTCGAGCTCAAGAAGGTAAAAATTGCAACTACCGAATTCAATAATTATGCTATAATATGGTGAGATCAACTTGAGACTAGCATGTGAGACGTAATAGCGAGAGACCGATAGAAATGTGGGGTGAGATGAAAGTGATGAGGAGGCGCTTTATACCAAGTCATTACCATTTAACTTGTTCCAAAAGCTATAGAATCTCACACAAGGAAATAAGTGCGTGGAAGAGTATCATAAAGACATGAAGATTGCCAAGATCCATGCTAATTTGGTAGAGGTTTGTGAAACTACAATGTCACGATTCTTGAGTAGTTTGAGCCGAGATATAGCAAGGGTGGTAGAGCTACAACATAATGTTGAATTGGAAGAATTGGTGGATGGAGCCATCAAAGTTTAGAGGCCATTGAAGATGGACCGAAATTACAAGAGTAGTGGAGGTTCAAGTTCGAATTGGAAGCCCAATTGGAAGAGGGATGAGAAGCCAAATTGGGGAAACAATACTAAGGCCAAATTTTCAAAGGAGAAGGATATGATGGCATAATTGGTTCGAATCGCCTCAAGTAAACTAAGAACCCAAACACTAAAACTCGTGATATTAAATGTTTCAAGTGTTTGGGCAGGGTCATATGACAAATCAATGCTCTAATAAGCGAGTGTTGATCATGAGTGGCCATAGTGATGTTGAATCGACAATGAGAAGGAAGAAGAGGATGATGAAATGCCACCGCCGTTGGAGAACCGTAGTGATGTTGAGATGCCAATCAAAGAAGAATTGATGGTGGTTAGGCGTTCTCTAAATATTCAAGTTAAGGAGGATGAGCACCACCAACAACAAGATAACTGCTCCATACAAGATGCTTGGTGAATGGTAAGATTTCTAGTGTGATTGTTGATGGGGTAGTTGCACTAATGTGGCAAGTTGTACCATGGTGGAGAAGCTTGATTAAGAACTAAAAATACCCTAGACCATATAGACTACAAAGTGGTTGAATGATAGTGGAGAAGTGAATGTGACAAAGGTGACAAAGCAAGACCGAGTTCCATTTGAGATAGGAAATATAAGAACGAGGTGATGTGTGATGTTGTACCTATGCAAGCAGCCATCTTTTACTTGGTAGGCAATGGCGTATGATTGGAGAGTACATCATGATGGGTATACCAATCGATATTGGTTGGTGATGAATCGTAAGACTTACACTTTGGTAATCGATGATACCTACTAAGGTGTATGAAGATCAATTGAAACTACAACATGAAGTCGATAATAGAGAAAAGAAGATTCTCGAGAAGCAAGGAAAAGTAGTGGCTAAAAGAAAGGAGTGGTAAAAGTAGAGGAAAATAAGAGAGAAAAGAAAAGCGGAAAGGAATTTCTTTACAAATCGAGTGAAGTGATGAGAGCTTTACTGGATCGATCGATGCTTGTACTTTTGTACAAGGAGGCACTATTTACTACTAATGAACTTGACCCAATTTTCCCTAGTTCTATCGTTTCCTTATTGCAAGAATTTGAAGATGTCTTTCCCGATGAGATTCTCGGAGGTCTACCACCAATTTGAGGCATAGAGCATCAAATTGATTTGATTCCTACTCCATTACCTAATCAACTGCATATGAAAGCAATCTCAAGAAGACAAAGGAACTTCAGAAGTTAGCGAATTACTAGAGTGAGGAGGACATGTGTGAGAGAGTCTTAGCTCATGTACTATTCTGCTTTGTTGGTGTCAAAGAAGGATGGATCTTGGCAAATGTGTGTTGATTGCCGAGCAATCAATAACATTACGATAAAGTATCAACATCCTATTCCTAGGCTAGACGACATGTTGGATGAATTGCATAGAGCTTGCATATTTACTAAAATCGATCCGAAAAGTGGTTATCATCGATTAGAATGAAAGAAGGGGATGAATGGAATACTACATTTAAAACCAAGTATGGGTTGTATGAGTGATTAGTCATGCCATTTCGCTTAACGAATGCACCTAGTACTTTCATGCGACTTATGAATCATGTTCTGCGTGCTTTTATTAGTCGATTGTGGTTGTCTATTTTGATGATATCCTCGATATATAGTCGAAACCTCGATGACCATATTGAGCATGTGAGCCGCTTTGCAGGTTTTAAGGACAAGCAATTATATGCTAACCTAAAGAAGTGCTCTTTTATGACTAACAAATTAGTATTTCTAGGGTTTGTTGTTGGTGCCGATGGAATATAGGTCGATGAAGAAAGGTGAAATCAATCCATGAATGGCCAACACCTAAGACAATAGAGAGGTGCACAACTTTCATGGCTAAGCTAGTTTCTATCATAGATTTGTGAAGGATTTCAGCACTATCGCCACATGTTTAACCAAGGTTATCAAGAATAACGTGGGTTTCATGAGGAGAAGAGCAAGAGAGAGCATTCAACTGATAAAGGATAAGCTAACTAATGCTCTTCTGTTGTCTTCACCAAATTTCAAAGTACTTTGAAATAAATGTGATGCTTCTAGTACAGCACTGAGCTGTTGATGCAAGGAGGAAGTCCCATAACTTATTTTAGCGAGAAGTTAAGTGAGCAACACGGAATTATCCAACTTATGATAAGTGGCATGTATGCTTTGGTACGAGCTTTGGAGACTTGGCAACATTATGTGTGGCCAAAGAAGTTCATGATCCACACCACCATGAGACTTTGAAGTACTTGAGGGTGCAGCAAAAGTTGAACAAAAGACATGCCAAATAGATGGAGTTCATCGAGACTTTTCCATATGTAATCAAGTACAAGAAAGAAAGGAAAATGTAGTAAGGTTGCACTTTCTCAATACGCAATTCTAACTACCTTAGGAGCAAAGTGTCTTGGATTTGAACATATCAAAGAATTATATACATGATGATGACTTTGGAAGAGTGCTTGAAGCATGTGATCATGTTGGGCGCTTGAAAAATTCTATAGCCATGATGGATATCTCTTTCGTGAAAACAAGTTGTGTCTGCCTAAATGCTCTTTATGAGAGTTGTTAGTATGAGAGGCACATAGTGGCGGCTTAATGGGACATTTTGGCATAAATAAAACTTGTGATGTATTGCATGAACACTTTTATTGGCCACACATAAAATGAGATGTCACATGTGTTTATGAAAGATGCATTGCTTGTAAGGTGCTAAGTCTACAATTAAACCACATGGCTTGTATACTCTTTTGCCTATTCCAACGCATCCTTGGGTTGATATTTTGATGGATTTGGTGTTAGGATTGCCTAGGTCTAAACATGGTAGGGATTCTATTTATGTGGTTGTAGATCGGTTTTCAAAATGGCTCATTTTATACCTTGTCATATATCCGATGATGCATTGCATATTGCTAATTTGTTCTTTCATGAGGTTATGCGCTTTCATGGTATGCCTAGGTCCATTATTTCCGATCAAGATACTAAATTTCTTAGCTACTTTGGAAGACAATTGTGGACGGGTTAGGTACACAGCCTTTATTTGGTATCTTCTTAATGCTTCTTCTTGTGTTTTCATTTTCTCTTCTTTCGATTGGTTTCTTCTCCTTTGTGTAACTTCTAAAACCATCTACCACAATGTTTGAGTATCAACTGGGGTTCCTATGCCAACTTTGTGTAAAATGGTACAAGATTCAAACTGCTCATGAAAGCCGAGGATTATCAATCGATTTGTCCTATCAACCACCTATAAGCTCTCTTCGTTGAATCTTTCCACATATGACTTCATGGACTTGTCCTTTCCTTTGTTTGAGATTCATTAAATTTAATATTTTTGTGGAACTTCTTTCTTTGAAAGAAGCAAGTATGAAAAGTTGCGCAACCGCTCAATAAAAAATTTTGTTGCTGCAGGCCATCAATCCACAACCGCACTTTTCCGCTCGGATATATAGGGAATTCCTTACATAATTGCCATCGAGACATTTTTAAGGTCACCGTGTACTTAAATCACAATAAAAAGTCTAGGGCATCAAAATCACTCTCATAAGAAGGAATTCGTCGGCAATTTAAATCCCGCCGTTGTTGGATATTGCATTATATTAGTTGTGAAAGGTGATGATGCATCCTTGGTCTTCGTAACCCAATAGGCTATGAATATCATCAACCACTTTATTTCTAATTTGAGGGCAATCATCATGTCGCCGTTGCTTTGTATCATGTTTTGACCTAACCTCGGAATGGTCGCTTGCATAATTGTTGTCTACATGAGAGGTCAAAGCTTCATTTCTGTCATCATTCTTCTTCCGTGGCCACGTTTTAGTTACTAGGTCATAGTTCATCCTCGCATTGGCATGAATTATGCCTAGCCCTCTCAAAACTCTTAAAACTACACTCAATGCAACTCCTTAAAAGCTTGCTCATCTACTTAACACCGCTCTAGATCGTGAATCATGTTGATTTGGAGTTGTACAATGTGAATGTTCACTCTCATGGGCAGAGATGTTCGTAAACATCTGTGAATGCCTCTAGATGCAATGGATCGTTATCTATAGGGTTCGAGAGACTACGCTTGCATTTGGCCTGGCTAGTTTCTTCACCGCCTTTGGTTTCTAACTGTATCCACCATCATCCTATAGGTCGTAATCAAAAGAAAGATTGCGTATACTCCTTCAAAAATAAAGAAATTTCTTTACCATAGACAGTGCCACTTGATGAAGGCGAAATCCGCAACCCGACTAAATCTGATGATATGGTCTCAATCCAAGATTCTTTGTCTTCCTAATTGATGATTATTCCTACAAAACATATCTCGAGTGGTTCTCAGGGTAGATTCTCCAATGCCTAAGTTAGAACTTTAGTCGAGTATAGTATTTCCGAGTTTTCAAAAAGTCCTTTACTTGGTTGTCGCTCCACGCCTTATAGACCTTGTCCCATCATTTGTGGTATCCGATGTCATGGATTGATACGTGGATTATGGTTATAACCGCTGATTGCATGTCATAATGCTCACACCATAATAGCAATTAGTAGTTATGTGCTTATGGATAAGCATTATTCGCTAAGTTCTCACCGTGGCCTAGGGCTCAAAGGTCCCATGCGCTGGTGTGATTTCAGATGTTATCATTGCTTATCTCTAAGCCTAGAGTTCAAGGTTTAAGTGAGATCATGCTATTGAGAATGCCGCAGATGTCCGGAACTTTGCATGTCACCGTAGGTCTAGTCCTTGTGACGTGATTCCAATCCGAATGATAGGGAAACACTTAGAAAGTTACCAAGATATGTCTAAGGGATGCTAGTTTGATAGGTGTAAACCGCGACCCACTCTCTATAAAGAGATAGGAACCTTGGTATAATAATGCCACAACCAACTACATCAAAATTGGTTGATAACTTTAGATTGAACGCCACAACTTGATAAGTTCGCTGAACGCCACAAGCTTTTCAAAGAAAACTTGATAAGTTCCAAGTTTTCAAAGAACCCAAAGATGAGATAAAGCTCACAATTTCAATTACTCAAGCTTGTTTCAAAGTAGTACAAAGATGCCTATTTATAGGCTACAAAAGTCTTAAAATAATTCCTAAATATCCTAGTCTAGAAGAAATAAATAATAATTTTGACTTTCTAACTTCTAAATTAGACTAATAAAATTATGCATTTTAATATATTAATCACGCACCATTCTAGATGATTTATTGGCTGAATAAAAGGCACATTGGAATGGTACGTTGACCAAGTGTTGGAATGAGTAGGTTCATGCATCTTGAGTTGGCTTCTAAAACTTCATTAAATACTCCTTTGACTGCATTTTTAGCCATGACTTTTCGCCCTTCTATGCCTCAAAATAGATGCTTGACCATTGAATCAAGTCTTCAACACTTGACTATGTGAATAATTGTTGGCTGGAATTTGGACCATCTTTGACCAAAATTAATTTTGTCTTGGATCAAATGCACTCTTGAACTTTGACATTTGCTCCATTGAATTGGGTGGAAGTTAGCCAAGTTCACATATCCTGCTCAGAGAGTTCACATCTTTGGCTCCAAGTTCGTATCTTTGAGCCGAGTCCTAAACTTTGACTTTGAGTTTGCATATTCAGTCGAGTCCGCATCTTTGACTCGAGTTAGCATCTTTGAGTCGACTCCGCATCTTTGACTCGAGTTCACATCTTTGAGCCTAAGGATAGGAAGTCGAGCCAGAGTTCACATCATTCCTCCTCTTGAAAGGATTTGTCCTCAAATCTTCACCGCCGCATGATAAAAATGTAAATCGAAACATTGAAGATATTGTGAACGTCGACTCACTCAGAAATCAAGTCCGTAGGCATTGTCATGGATGCTCTCTAAGACTTGAAAAGGTCCATCTCCTCTTGGTTGCAACTTAGATTTTCTTTTTGTTGGGAACCTTCTTTCCTCAAATGCAACCAAACCCAATCTCCCGCTCAAAGATGAGCTTATGATGCCCCTTGTTGGCTTGTTGTTCATATCTTCTCGTCTTCTCCTCAATGTTGAGTTTTGCCTTTGCATGGATTTGCTTCACAAATTCAGCATTCTTTTGCCATCTAAATTCAATCTCTCACTCACAGAAAAGGTGTTAGATCCATTGGAGATAATGGATTAAAACCATAAACAATCTCAAAAGGAGAAAATTTAGTGGCAGTAATGCACATTCCTATTGTATGCAAATTCAACATGAGGTAAACAAACATCCCAAGTCTTAATATTCTTACCAATGATTGACCTCAACAAAGTAGATAAGTAAGATTAACAACTTCGCTTTGGCCATTGGTCCGAGGATGACAAGTAGCAAAAACAAGAGTTTTGTACCCAATTTTTCCTACAAAGTTTTCAAAAATAACTCAAAATTTAATGTCTCGATTAGACACAATGGTTCTTGGCATGCCATGCAAACGAACAATTTCTTTAAAGAATAAATTAGCAATGTGCGATGCATCATTCATTTTGTTGCATGCAATGAAATGAGCCATTTTGAAAACATATCAACAACTACAAAAATGAATCTTTTCCATGCTTAGTTCTTGGCAAACCTAAAACAAAATCCATAGAAAGATCAACCAATGGCTCTTTGGAATTGGCAAAGGTGTGTATGTTTCATGAGGTTGGACCTTGATTTTTCTTTTTGCAAATGATGCATTTTTCACAAATTTTCACAACATTACTTTTCATTTTTGGCCAAAAATTGCTCTTGCAAAATTGCATGTTGTCTTTGAGCTCAGTGATTGGGTCTGGGTACATATGCAAAGGAGCGTTTCCTCTTAAACAAAGATATGAAACTTCATCCAAGAGGCAATGGTCCATTTCAAGTGGTTAAACACATCAACGACAATGCTACAAGCAGGACTTGTTCTGGTGAGTATCACATTAATGTTACTTTTAATGTGACTCCATCTTTCCTTTTGATGTAGGTGATGAGTTCATTTCAAGGATGAATCCTTTCGAGGAGAGGGGCAAATGATAGGAATCCAGGAGCCGCTTAACCTACTCGCCAAACATTTGATCCATCGTGACATATTACAAGCTTATTGACGCTACCAGGTCTAAACAAACTTCAAAGAAACCTTAGGTGGTTTAATTCAAGACATTCAAACTCATCAAGAATACGCCAAGACTTGCAAAACATTAATTTACTACAAGTCCAATTTGAAGAACACTAGTCTTTCCTTGGCCGAATTCTAGTATAGTAATAGCCAAGTTTTTTAGTTAATTTTTGTAGCTTTATTTTCATTAATTCTTGAAGGGGATGAGTTTAAGTCTTAAAAGGCCACCTTCTGCTGGATTTTATGTGTCAAAACTAGGTCAAACATGGATTTTTTAGCTAGGGTTTTTATTTCCTTTTTATTTGTAAGATTGTCATTTAATTAATTAAACAAGCTAGCCACCCCTTAAGAGTTAGTTTATGGTTAGAAGTGTTTTTTCAAGGCCAACTTGTAACATTATTTAAAGGGCCATTCGCCATCACATGAGACAAGTTGAGAATTAATTTGTGACATTACCTCCTTGAGAGTTTGATTGAAACAATCTCTTTATTATTTCAAAGAACACAGGCTTATCAAACTTGATTAGTTTGTGGTGCCTTTGAGTCTTATCAATCTAGTAGAACTTTGATTGTGGCGACGCTTCATCTATTGGTCTAAATTTTACCTTCTAATGATTTTGCAAGTTAAATCTTGGTTCCTATTTGTTTGTTGTGTATTGCTGCTCTTGAATTGGCGCATGGACTAAGCCAACAATGATTTTCAAATCGTATCCCACTTGGGATCTCAATATCTCAAGTCTAAGGATTATTTATACCATCATCACCATGAGAAATATTATGACACTTATATAATAATCCATGTGGTATTTCTAATGGCTAGTCGATCCAAAGACATAGTTCTCTAACATGTACCTATGTGTTGACTTGATATCTCATATCATGAGGTCACTACACATATTAGTCTTAATGCATTATCATTGTCCCTTTAATGATAATAATTACTAGGATAATTTTAGAATAATTAAATTCTTGGGACATTATTATGTTTATTTCATAAAACGCAAATATAAGATAAACATAATAATTAGTGCCATTAAATATGAACATTATGATACAATATATGCATATACATATTTTAATACTACTAAACGTTACTCGTAAAGTGGTGAACTATAAAAGTAGTAATTGGATATGTAATAAATCCTATAGTAGGATTTTGAGTCATCAAGAAAGGATTTGCTTTGTCTATATAATGGGAGTGATATCTTTGGGCCTTGGTTGAGTAAGACCATAAAATGCATGGCCATGCTCAAATGAGTCGATATGTGATATCTGACTCATTTGCTTAGATATGTCTACTTGGGAATCAAGAAATGCAAAGATTGAACTATACGAGCATGACACACTCCATGGCTTGTGTTCAATCATGCTATCTAGGAAAAGGGATTTAATTACACGGTAATACCTATCGCAAGAAATGTAATGACAAATTACTAATATTCTCATGACTTGGGTAGTATTGATGTGTTGCTAGACACCATTATTACTTTTGGCATAAAATATATTTTAGGCCAATGCCAACGCTATGAGAACCCATTGGATGGCACACTTAAATCAGATTCAAAGTGCAAAATTCATGGATTAAATTTTGGTTAATTTAAAATCCTATTGAGAATAGGAATATATCTAGTCTTGTTTTAAAATGGTTTTGGATTTAAGGCCAAAAGATTTTGTTCTATTAATATTAATAAATCCAAAATGAGTCTTAGATTTATTAATTAAATAATAATGAAAATGGATATTGGAAAATGAAAAGGCAGCCATGAATGTATATGTAATACATTGTAACTCATTTTATGAAAATGAAAAGCATACCATTTATTGGAAAATGAAAAGACAGCCATGTGTCACATATTGCAATTCAATTTTTGGAATATGAAATGTGAAAAGGCAGCTGCTCACATGGATGAGCAAATGAAGAAAACCGATAGGACACTTTCATTTTGAAAGTCTTCCATTTAAGCTTTCTTTGTCGGAGAAAAATTGAGATTTTCTTTGGTTCATGAATTATTATTCTTAGACTTTTCTTATTCAATAAAACTGCCGATCCTTATTTGAGAAATAAGAACAAAACAAATTTAAGTTGAGAGATTGAAAAGAAAACCAATCTTGAGTTGAGAACTTGACTGAATATTCGAGTAACAAAATCTTAGCTAGCACTAAAGATTTTGTTATTTCTTTCTTTAGGTAATTGTTTGACAATTAACTTGAGACTCGGAGATGATGTGGATACCACAGAAGCTGTGCTAGACTGGTTTTGCTTGTGATTCGACATTCGACATACGCATCTTCTACCGCTACAAGAAAAGGTATGAATTCCACCTATCTGGCTTGACTCTACTTCGTGATGGATCCTTGGAGGAAACCAACAAAACATGACCATCTAGAGATGGAACCTATCAAAGTGAGAGTGAAGAGGAGTTAAGTATTCAAGATGAAGACATGGCCGCAAGTCATGCGATGAGTGGGGATGAAATGGATCAAATGGAGATTGTGACAATAAAAGCTTTGATTGCCCAACGAAGACACCGAGGATCAAAGGGCCAATATTTTTCATTCTAAGTGTCTTATTAAAGATTAAATTTGCATGTTAATTATTGATGAAGGATCTTGTACTAATCTTGCTTCTACTTATCTTGTAGATAAATTGAAGCTCAAATGTTCCTTGCATCCAAAACCCTACAAATTGCAATGGATGAATCAAAGTGGATCACTCCGAGTCACAAAGCAAACTTTGGTAAGTTTTTCAATTGGAAATTTTTCGACAAAGTTCTTCGTGATATTATTCCCATGCAAGCCACTCACCTACTACTAGGACGACCTTGGGAATATGATAGTCATGCAAATCATTCCAGGACTAATAAATACCACCTCAATAAGAATGGAAAAGCCCTCATACTAGCACCATTACCACCTCGGAAATTATTAAGTTTCAAGAAAACAAAGGGTGAAGCACATGAAGTGGGTAAAACAAAAGAAGGTTGAAGAGGGTTGAAATTCTTCTCAACCCATGAGTACACAAATTTCTTCAACTTCTAAGGTAAGACTATTGGTTCTCATGAGTGAAACCTCCATACCATCAATTGAAAATTTTAAAGGTAGTTTCTACTTGCATGAAAGATGTTGATAGAGCCTAAAAGCAAGTTAGAACTTTGTGCTAATTATTTTTCAAGAAGCATTATTTTCTAATGATGAGTCCAAGCAAGTGACTTGCCTTTGCAAGTCTTTGAAACAGAATGAGCAAGATGTCTTTAAAGAAATAAGATCTCCTAAAAGACTACCACCTTTGTAATTGAGCATCAAATTGACTCGCAAATTCTGAGCATGTAAATTCTAAACTTCTATTAACAGAATTGCGCAAACCCAAGAGACCAAAGAGCTCTAACAACAAGTTGAGGAATTGCTAGACAAATGTGATGTACGGAAAGTCTTAGTCCATGCGCAATTCCAGTCATCCTTGTTCCAAATAAAAAAGGTACATGGAGAATGTATACTGATTGTAAAGATGTCAATAAGATTATAATTAAGTACGCATATCCAATACCTCACCTTGATGACATGTTTGAAGAATTGCATAGGTCTAAATTTTATAATTAAATTGACCTTAGGGTAGGTATCATTAAACACGCATTAAAGATGGAGATGAATGGAAACGCTTTTAAGACTAAATTTGGCTTGTATCAATGGTTAGTCATGCCGTTTGGATTGACTAATGCACCTAGCACATTCATGTGACTAATGAATCATGTACTTAGCATTTATAGGAAAATTTGTTGTAGTGCACATTGATGATATACTCATTTATAGCAAGATCTTAGAAGAGCATATTGCTTTTAGATTTGTTCTAAGTGTCATGTGTGAAAACCGGGTGTTTGCTAATATCAAGAAGTGTACCTTTTGAGTGGAAATTGTTACATTTCTAGGATTTGTTGTTAGTCCCAAAGGTATACAGATTGATCAAGCAAAAGTCGAGGCTATAACCTTCTTGGCCGAGACCTACAACCGCATGAGGTAAGATCTTTCCATGGTCTTGCTTCATTCTATAGGAGGTTTGTCAAAGATTTTTCTTCAAGGCTGCCCTCTTAACGATCTTGTTCAGAAAAATGTTCCATTCATTTGGGGTGAATGTCAGAGCAAGCATTTAATCAATGGAAGAAAGATCTTACGACTACACATGTTTTAGCTTTATCCGACTTTAACAAAACTTTTGAGGTTGAATGTGATGCTTCGTGTGTGTATTGGCGTAGTCTTGAAACAAGAGGGCTGACCCTTAGCCTATTTTTCTAAAAATTGAATGGGGTTGCTCTCAACTATCCAACTTACAACAAAGAGCTTTATGCGTCATTCGTGCCTTCTAGACATGGTAACACTACTTGTTGTTCAAGGAATTTGTTATAATGACTTATCATGAGTCTCTAAAGTACTTGCATGGACAAGGTAAGTTGAATAGGAGACATGTTATGGAGTTCATTTCTAAAACATTTCCTATGTTATCAAGTATAAGAAAGGTAAGGAGAATGTTGTCGTCGATGCACTTTCGCAAAGGTCCATTCTTTTAAGCTCATTAGATACTAAAATTTTAGGATTTGAATATATTAAAGATCTTTATTCTATTGATCCTGATTTTTCTAGTGTTTATACAGCTATTGAACAAGAAGCCCTTAATAAATTTTATAGGCACAATGGGTTCTTGTTCGTGAAAAACAATTGTGTGTGCCAAACTTTTCACATCGGGAGTTACTAGTTAGAGAATCACACTTTGGGGTCTCATGGGTCATTTGGAGTTTTAAGACATATGACATATTAACTAAGCATTTCTATTGGCCTAATATGAAAAAAAATGTAGAAATGCTTTGTAGTTCATGCATTGAATGTCATTATGGCTAAGTCTACTTAACCTTCAAGGTTTATATACCTTTACTGCTTCGTTTTATTCCTCAGACGGACATTTCTATGGATTTTATCTTAGGGTTGCCGAGGTCACAAAGGGTAAGGATTCATTTTGTAGTCGTGACAGATTTTTTCTAAAATGGCTCTTTATACCTTAAGAAATCGGATGATGCAGAACATGTAGCCGACTTATTTTTTGAAGAAGTCATTTGGCTTCATAGGATTCCACGAACCATAGTTTCCAATCATGATGTTAAATTTTGAGTTATTTTTGGAAAACTCTATGGGAAGTTGGGCAATAAATTGTTATTTTCCACCACCATTCATCCACAAACCGATGGACTCACAAAAGGTAAAAATCGCACTCTTGATACTATTATGTGCATTAATTAAAAGAAATCTTAAAGATTGGGAAGCATGCATACCAATTGCTGAATTTGCTTACAAAAGAATCAATTTTGCCACCTGCTATTCCTCGCTTGAGGTTGTTTATGGTTTTAATCTACTAGCCCCTCTTGACTTAGTACCATTGCCAAGCAATGAGCAAGTGAGTCTTGATGATGCAACAAAAGCAAAGTTTGTTCAAAATTTGCATGAGAAAGTACGTCTTCAAATTCTCAAGAAGGACGAACATTATGCTCAAGTTGCCAATAAAGGGAGGAAACATGTAATTTTTCAACCTGGGATTGGGTGTGGATTACATGCACAGAGAAAGGTTTCTAGCTCAATGAAGAACTAAACTTCATCCTCAATGAGATGGTCCTTTCCAAATTATTGCCTGCATGGGCGAGAATGCACAAACTCGATCTCGTGTGATTATGACGTTAGTGCAACATTTAACATTTCTCGACCTTTCCTTGTTTGGAGTTGATGATGACTTTATGGGCTCGAGGATAAGTCCATTCAAAAAGGAAGGACTGATGACAACATAAGGGTTGATCAATTACAAGGGATTGGTGGTCCTATAACAAGGTCAAGATCTAAGAAAATGCAAGTTGCCTTAACATCTTTCATAACGAATGTCAAGCTAAGGAAGCAATTAAGGTTGATTCTAGTCCATATGCCATTCTACTTAGTGTTGGAAGGTGAGCCAAGTGTGTCAACCAAAGAGGAAGATTCCAACTAGCTAAAACCAAGACATGAGGCTGTTTAGAAAGTTTCTGAGTCCAAATTTTGACCATTCAATTGCAATTTAGGAAGCTTGGGTTCACTCAATTCAACTCAATTCAATTTAGCACTTGGAGTTATAATTTTGGGAATTCTAGTTTACAAATGGATTTCTAATTTTGCAATCCATCAATTCCAAATTGATAGGAGTTGGTTTGGCACAAAGAATTCCAAGCCACGCTGACTTTAGTTTAAGGAATGCTTAGATTATAGTTTAGTCAATGTTTTTCATTTTTGTATTAGAGTAGGAGTTTTGTAATAGTTTCTAAAATAGTTTCCTAAGCTAATCCTTCTAGGAATGGCTTCCTTAATTGTTACAAATTGTAATCTATAAATAGAGGCCATTGCCAAGAGGGAGGACACAACTTTTATCAATTACAAACTTGAGAGTTTTAGCTTTTCTTTAAGTTCTAGTTTAGAACTTGCTTGAGCCTTTGAGGATAGCCTCTTAGGTTCATGTTTAAGCTATTTTGTTGAATTTCTTTCCTCAACAACTGGAGTGTGCCGTTGGTTCCAAGGATAATCCAATTCAACTTTGAGTTTTGGATAATTCATTCGGGTGTTAAGTGGACAAAAGCAAGGTCCTTCTTCAATCTTGGAGTTGGTGTCTTGCTAAAGAAGAGTTAGTTCAACCTAAAAGACGACACTAGGACTAACACTCTAGTATTTGTTTTGAATTTTATTCTTTAAGTTAGAATTGTATCAATTCTTCTTTGGAAGAACCGGATGAATTAGTTACGAGGACCAAAGAAGGGGGTATCCTCAAATTTTTGCCCACTATGAGACTCTGTCGCCGATTTTGAGAATGATGTTAGAGAACTTAGAAAGAGGTTCCATATTCCTAAAGAATATGGCGCTGTGGCTAATGGTAGTGAAGGTAGGAAATGTAACCCTCAGTAGGGTATAGTGTCATGTATGAACAACACCTCAAGGCAAGTATTGTTTCCTATTTGCCAATTGGTTGACATTTGGGGTTATTATGATCTCTTTAACCCAACTGTGCCCAATTCAAAGAATAACCATAGGGTTTGAGGTTCTGTCGAGAAGGAAAGGTAAAAATTTCAAGATATTTTTAGGTATTTTTACTGCATGAAGAAATCTTCTAATCTCCATTGGGTATTTAGCCTTTTTCCAAGATCCAAGAGCGAGGCTATAAGCCCGTCAACCCACCATGAGTGAAAATAAGTTTTTTCTTTATAAAATTTGAGGCTTATGTTTGGGTCAACAGGATGGTCTATGGAGATGCGAATGATGCATATCTGAATTGAAAATGTAGAACCTGGCCATGCTTGGTACGCATTTCACGGTTACATGGAGCCGGAAATAAGCAACAAGTGAAATAGGACCCAATACTTAACTTGTAATTTACGAGAACCGTGAATTGAGACAGAATGGATGAACCGTCGCCACAACCTAAGGTTCTACTAGATTGATAAAACTCAAAGGCACCACAAACTGTTAAGTTTGATAAGGCCATTGTTGTTTACAAGAACAAAGAGATTAATTCACTCCAACTCTCAAGGTCATATTGTCAAAAACTTAAATCGTATATTCTTCTTCAAGTCTTGGCGAATAGCCTATATTTGAGGTACAAGGATTGTAAAAGGTAAAAAAATCCTAACCCTAATCTAATTTCTAAAGAGGAAAGGCCAAGCTGCTCTCTTTAAGTACCTAAAAGACAATTTTAAAATAAAAACCAAACAAAACCGTGAAGCCAATTTGGAAGTTTTGGTACTTACCATTTGGCTACTAAAGTTACCTAATAATTTCGCCATTATTTTCCTAAGAATAAGATAAAATTTTGGCTATAATCATCTAATTTTGGCCTGGAAAATTAAAATAAAACTACAAAAATTAATTAAACAATCTTGGTCTACTATCACACTAGAATCGGTCAAGGTAAGACTAGTGTTCTTCAACCGACTTGCAATAAGATAATGACTTGTAAGTCTTGGCTGCATGCTTGATGAGCGTGGAGGTCATTAATTAAACCACTTAAGGTTTCTTGAACGCGCTTAGCTCGAGCTTGTCATCGCCCCGTAAGATGCCTTATTGGATCAAATGCTTGTGAGTTGGGTTGTTAGCTTCTTGAGTTGGATTGTCGGCTTCTTGGTTCTCATCATTCCCTCTTTCTCCAAAGGATTCATCCTCAAATCGAGCTTATCACCTACATCAAAAGTGGAAAGATGAACCACATTGAACATGGCACTAACTTGATACTCACTGTGCAAATCTAGCTTATAGGCAATGTCGTTGATGCATTCAACTACTTGAAATGGTCCATCTCCTCTTGGATAAAGCTTTAGTCTATCGTTGAAGAGGAAATCGCCTTTGCACATATGTACCCAAACCCAATCACTGTGCTCAAAGATAACACGTTTGTGACCTTTGTTGGCTTGAGTGGCATATTGGTGTGTCCTCTTCTCGATCCTCAGTGGACTTTTTCATGCAACTTTTTCACCATGTTAATTTTCTATCCATCAAGACTTGATACTCAAATGGCAATGGTGTCAAATCCAATGGAGTCAATGGATTAAAACCATAAACCACTTCAAAAGGAGAATAGTTAGTAGCGAGTGTAAGGTTTGATTATAAGCAAATTCAACATGAGGTAGACACTTTTCCCAATTTTTCAAATTCTTTGGAATAATAGAACGCAACAATTGTGATAATGTCCTATTAACCACCTCCATTTGGGAAAATTGCAAATATAGCATATTTGGGAGTGCATAGTTGACATATAGCACACGTATAATTTTTCTTACCAAAATAGCAAGTCAATGTGATTTGACCATGTGAAAAGACCTAAATGACCTTTATTCTTTACTTCATCAATTCACTCTACCGTTTCTTCTTCTTTACTCAATCTTCTTCATTTTTATCGATTCAAATATCCCATTTCATACATTTATATCTTCATATTTCCTATATCGAACACAAATTTGACAAAATAATAATTCTTTGTTGATTATAACTCATTTAATTATGAATTTTACAAAAAATAAGATAAGTTCAAATTTTATCGAGCATCGCAGTCGAGTACATGTCGAGCAAATGAATAATTCATGTACTCGATAAAAATTCGACCTAAATTTCTTCACAAAACCCACAAACGCAAGAAACAACCAGCAAAATAAGAGTGAAGTACTCAACTCCAAAATTCTCCATGGTGTACCATTTGGTTAAGCAAAACAAGAATCATTGTAGGCAATAGAGCAAACATATCCTTCTTCCTATTTTGCCTTTCTTGACCGCTCACCCAAGTTCAAGTGCTCCTCAAAGGCTTCAATGGCTTGATGAATAAGCTCCGATTGAGCAAAGAATCCCACCAAACCAGAACTAGTGTAACAATTAAAGCACTCACAATCAAACAAAGGGGTTTATGGGCATGAGTATGGCGTTTGATGTCTTCTTCGGGGTTTCTTATTTTTTTCTTCAAGAAATGCAGGTGGATTGGTGGATTTCAATAATAAGGTGGTGTTTTTCTTGTTTGCTTCATTGGTCGGTGAAGCTTTGATAAGTTCTTTTGTGGTCAAATCAAATTTTCTTTGTTCTATTCTTGGTTGACTAAATTCCATTATCCTTGCCACGCTCGCAAGCTTTGATAAGCTCTTTGTGGTCAAATCAATTTATCTTTGTTCTATTATTGGTTGATCGAATTCCATTCTCTTTCTTGTTCTATTCTTGGTTGACCGAATTCCAATCAATTTGCCACGCTCGCAAGCTTTGATAAGCATTGTCTTTGTTGTTGTGAGAGTAATGGGAGAAGGAGGAAATGTAAAGAAGAGAAAGAGAAAGAGGAAGAGGAAGAGAAAGAGGAAGGGGAAGGGGAGGGATGGACTGTGCTTTGTTGCGCATTTTCATAGTTTTTTGGTGCAAAGACGGAAGCTTTTATCAAGTTTTAGAGTGCATCAATGACAATGCCTACTGATGTGTATAGATTAAGTCAAGTTACTAGTCAAGGACCAGAGTTCTAGATCTTGGAGTCCAAAGATTAGAGTTCGTAGACAAGCAAAGTTCCGACCTTGAGACTTCGAGGAAAGTGAAGATCCTGATCATGAGCCAAAGACCAGGACCTCGCGCTTACCTACAACCGCACGACCTCCACTTAACTTCGAACTCATGAAAGGTGACCTTTGTGCTACCTGCATAAGGGAAGAGGATAAGGATAAGGAGATGAGGATAACAACCAATCCCTCTTTAGCGTATAAGAGGATAAGGATAACAAACCAATCCCTTTATCAAGGAAGAAGATAACGATAATAATCCATCCTTCTTTATTAGGAAAGAGATATATACATAGGAAAACAACTGTAATGGGATCCATTTTCCGACATCAAAAAATTACTAAACTTTGGCAATAAGACTAACTTGGCATCGAGAGTTTACCTGAAAACCACTCCGTAACTGCTTTTGCAGATTATCCAGTCAAAGAATCTTCGATCGTGACAATTAAATCAGATCGTGATTGGGTGATTTCACTTTCATCAAGTGGCGCCACGTGGGAACTAAAAAATTTCTTAATTTCAAGGCATATTCGCAATCTTTCTTTGATTCCGATTCGTGTTAAGATGGTGGACACTAGACCCGGAGGTCGGAGAGTCACGGAAGGAACTAGTCGTGAAGGAGCATGACATGTTGTTCGGGACCTAGGGTAGATGATGCTCTATGCTCAGGTGGAATTCTTGAATGTTCTAATGCCACTGATCATGAAGGCAACGCTCAATAGACGCCTTCAAATCAAGACAAGTCACCGGCACAAAAACAAATAAGACAATGAAAGTGGCTTTTGTAGAGTTACATCGTGGTGCGCTTTGAAAATTTCAGAAATAGGCATCATTCATGCCTCTCTAACGATGAACTCCAACATAGCAATCAATAAAAAGTAGATGGAAAAAACAATGACAACAGTGAAGCCTATGCTTCTCATGCCGATAACAATTATGAGAATGAGCATTTTAGGGTTAAGCCAACACACCCTAAACATTTTTGACATGATGATTTGCCTCGATCAACAATCGTGTCGCAGATGACATATATGGCTTATTGAGGTCAAAATGAAAGAGATGTTCCTTCGCAATTCACAACAAGCATCATGCAATATCCAACGCTAACTTGATTTAAGATGCCGATGGAATCCCATCTTATGAGAATGATACTGACCTTTGGATTTCTATCGCGATTTAAGCACGCGATGAACTTCAAGAATGCTCCGATGGAGGTTATGTGCAAAGCATTCCCATCTATTTGAGCGAAAGGCATGGGTGTGGATTGACAACCTACCGAATAGCATTTCTTCATTTAGATAGTTGGCTCAACTTTTCATACCCGATTTTTCAGAGGAAGAAATTCCACAAGATCAGTAGATCTCATGAATCTTAAACAAGCAAATGATGAATCCTCAAGTCATATGTGGAGAGATTCACTATTGAAAGCTTACAAGCAATTGACAATGTATCAATTGGTAATCTCAAATTTTTATGAATGGTCTCAACCCAGACCATTCTATACAAAATTGGCTCAGACACTCAATACTCAAGTACTTTGGCAGATGGTGGAAAGCTGCACAAAAGGAGAAGAAGCCAATAGAAAGAAGACAAAAACGAAACATGAAAAAGACATCGTGACGATTCAAGGAAAGAATCACCTGAAAAGTGTCTTCGATCGTCTGAGTTATAATAGAGGAAGGGCAGAACCTCAATTTCAGAAAAAAAAAAGCTTAACGCCATTGACTAAAAGTCGCATTGAGATCCTAACCATACATAAAGATCTTCTTTGATCCCAGCCCGTTAACTACAGCTGGCACACAAAAGACCTCGGCATCTTTGGTGCACCTTTCACTACAATCACGAGCATGACAATCAAGATTGCAAGGATCTCAAGAAAGAAATAGAAAATTGCATCCGCAATGAGATGCTAGGTCAATATGTCCGATGGCATTTAGAAACCCAACTCGATCCGGTCATCGACACATCAAGATCTAGAAGCTACCAGCCAGCCATGATAGAGGAGAATTTATTACCCCAAATATGGCAAGTTAACAATTTAAAACGCTTCTGACTTGATTTCGACCAGAAGATGATATGATTCACAATCGAATGATCGAAAACACTTAGAAGTTGCAGGATATGTCTAAGGGAAGCTTAGACCGATGGTGTAAATCGCAACTCACTACCTATGAAATAGATAGAAACCTTGGTATAAAGGTTACAACCAATTACACCAAAATTGGTTGAAAGTTTGTACGAATGCCACAAGTCTTCAGTAGAACTTGATAAGTTCTAAGTTCTTAAAAAACCAAATGAGATAAACTCCCAATTTCTATTGCTCAAACTTGTTTTAAATTAGTACATGAAGATACCATTTATAGGCTAAAATAAGTCTTAAAGGGAAATAAATAAATTTAAATATCCTAGTCTATAAGAAATAAATATTAATTTGACTTTCTAACTTCTAGACTAGACTTTGACAAGACTAATAAAATTCTACATTTTAATCTATGAATTACACATAATTCTAGATGATATGTTGGCTGAAATCAAGGCTCATTGGAATGGTACGTTGACCAAGTGTTGGAATAAGTAGGTCATGCATCTTGAGTTAGCTTTCAAGACTTCATTAATACTCATTTGAAATTTTTCCAAGGCTGAATTTCCTTAATGCCTCAAAATGGATGATTGACCATCAAATTTGGAAGTCTTCAACACTTGACCGCATGAATAATTGTTGCTTGGAATTTGGACCAACTTTGGATGATTGTTGATCTTTTGACTTGGATAAGATGCACACTTGAACTTGGACCTTCGCCCATTGAATTGGGTGGAAGTTAGCCAAGTTCATAGCTCGTCGCAGAGTTCCCATCTTTGCTTGAAGGTTAGAAGTCAACGCCACAGTCGGTGAAGTCACATTGGCAACTTTGAGTCGATGGTCGGGAAGTCGTGGTTGAGTTCACGCCATTCCTCCTCTTGAGAAGGATTTGTCCT
The DNA here is from genome assembly GCA_020080225.1 of Gynochthodes officinalis. Taxonomy (NCBI): domain Eukaryota; kingdom Viridiplantae; phylum Streptophyta; class Magnoliopsida; order Gentianales; family Rubiaceae; genus Gynochthodes; species Gynochthodes officinalis. The sequence continues at coordinate 268,348 of JAIQDA010000034.1, read as the reverse complement.
CAAATCTTCAAAGAATCAGATATAGAGACTTAAGTCGTAAATATTGAAGACATCATGATGTGAACTCACCTTGACTTCCTCGACCTTTGAGCAAAGATGCGAACTCGCATGTGAGTCGTGGAACTTGGCCCCAACTTTCCATCCAACTCAATGGAGTGAAGGTCCAAGTTCAAGTGTGCATCTTATCCAAGCCAAAGATCAATTTTAATCCAAAGTTGGTCCAAATTCCATCCAACAATTATTCACATAGTCAAGTGTTGAAGACTTCAAATTCCATAGTCAATCATCCATTTTGAGGCATTAAAAGACTAAATTCAGCCTTGGAAAAATTTAGTCAATGGAGTATTAATGAAGTCTTGAAGCTAACTCAAGGTGCATGAACCTACCATTCCAACACTTGGTCAACGTGAACATTCCAATGAGCATTGATTTCAGCAACATATCATCTAGAATTATGTGTAATTAATATATTAAATTACAGAATTTTATTAGTCTTGTCTAGAAGTTAGAAAGTCAAATTATTATTTATTTCTTCTAGACTAGGATATTTATAATTTATTTTTTAAGACTTATTTTAGCCTATAAATAGGCATCTTGTACTACTTTAAAAACAAGTTTTGAGCAATAGAAATTGTGAGTTTATCTCATTTGGTTCTTTAAGAACTTAGAACTTATCAAGTTCTCCTTGAGACTTGTCGCTCAGATAAACTTATCAACCAATTTTTGGTGTAATTGGTTGTGGCGCTTGTACCAAGGTTCCTATCTATTTCATAGGTAGTGAGTTGCGCTTTACACTCATCCACCTAAGCTTCCCTTAGACATATCTCGTGCAACTTCTAAGTGTTTATGATCCTTCCGATTGTGAATCATATCATCCGGGTTGGAATCACATCATTTGGTATTAGAGCCATCTCTAAGGGCTGTATATCCTCATTTTCCTTTTATATTTTTATCCTTTCTTAATTCTTGACTTTCTTGACATTCAAGACTCACATTTTTGTTAGTGGGTTTTGTCACAGTTGCCAAGGTTCCTAGCAAAGTGAGTTAGGAATTTTAAGGAATCACTTTCTCATCTTGATTTCTATTTTTATTACAGAAAAGAAAGCCAAAATTTTAAAAAAATTCTGCCAAATATTAAAAAAATGTGCCGCTAAATCTATATATATATATATGTAATAAAAAATAAAAGAAGTGGATACGTAATTTCATTTCTAAAGTTGTGATCTAATATATTCTTTTGTTATCCAGTTGCCAAAAATTCATCGATAAGTTCTTCTCAACCAACCTTGGCTTAAATTTCCATTGATCATCTATAGTTCATTGTTTCTTAACTTTGTTTGTTCTTCAATTTGTTTCCTACTCTTATTCTTGATATATTCATTGTTCATAGTTCTCTTATCTTTGATTTGTCATGTTTGTTGGTATTCATATTCACAACTTAAGAACATAAAAATTGTTTGATAAGTTTTAGTTGTGAAAGCCACTTCTCCTTGGTAATTGTTTAGTTCTGTAAGAACCTTTACGCAGATAACAAGAGCGTGAGTGGAGTGAATATTATTTGTGAGGATTTTTCTTGCATGACTTTTAGAAATGTCTCACCATTCCAATGAGGAAAATCATCCACAAAACTTACAAATCAAGCCTTGATGGGAGAAATGAAAAGATTGCTACGCAATAACTTGAACCCTTGCATGAACGAATTGATCAATTGGAGGCGGAATCTCAAATGGCTCCTTCACACACCTCCAACATCCAAAGAAGGAAAAACACAATGGGTGGAAGATGAAGAGCTTGATGAAGAAGATGATGAGTTTGATAAGGAATCTATTGGGCATACTAGAAGATCAACTTGGAGAAAACAAAAGAAGATAAGAATCTTAATGCCATCAAGATAAAAATTCCTCCTTTTCATGGCGATCGACCGAGGCTTACATTGAGTGAGAAAAAGATGGAGTTTGTGTTTGATTGTCACCAATATTCGACTTCAAAAGGTAAACGCTGTCATTGAGTTTTCCAATTATGCACTAACATGGTGGGATCAATTGGTGCTAAGTAGGAGAAGAAATGGTGAAAGATCTATTAAAACTTGGGAAGAAATTAAAGCAATCATGCGAAAGAGATTTATGCCTATTTACCATTAATGTAGACCTCTACAATAAGCATGGAAGATTATTTCAAAGAAATGGAGGTTGCATGATAAGAGCCAATGTAGAAGAAGACCGAGAAGCCACCATGGCTAGATTCCGAATGGACTAAACCGAGACATTCAAGACCGAGTTGGGATGTACCATTATGCGGAGTTACAGGATATGGTACATACAATTGCCAAAGTAGAGCAACAACTCAAAAGAGGTGGTAGTGTGCGTCAAAATACGTGGAAGACGAGTACTCCAAAGAAGGAGGAACGACCTACGACTTCCTTGAAGTCAGCCAAGACGACTCCAAAGGAGACAACTTCAAAAGGTAATAATGATCCTTCTACCTCTCGAACTCGTGACATTAGATGTTTTAAATGTTAAGGCAGGGGTCACATCGCAAACCAATATCCGAACAAGCTTGCAATGATCATATGGGATGATGGAGATTACGAGATGGAAGATGAAGATGAATCCAACTCCATGCCAGTTCTTGTTGAGTAAAATGAGGAGGAACCAGTCCAAGATGAGCTATTGGTTATGAGGCGGTTCTTAGTGTGCAATCCATAGAAGATGAAGTGGTACAAAGAGAGAATATTTTCCACACCGGTGCTACATTAATGGAAAGGTTTTTAGTGTCATAATTGATGGTGGGAGTTGTACTAATGTGGCTAGTATTTCCATGGTTGAAAAGTTAGGTTTGCCAATCATCAAGTATCCGAAGCCATACAAGCTCCAATGGCTTAATGATTGTGGAGAAGTCCGAGTTTCCAAACAAGTGAACGTGCCATTTCGTATTGGGAAGTATGAGAACGAAGTAACTTGTGATGTCGTCCCAATGCAAGCAAGCCATTTGTTGTTGGGAAGGCCATGGTAATATAACAGACGAGTTCGACATGATGGTTTCAGTGACAAATTTCTTTTGTTTATAATCAAAGAAATGTAACTCTTGTACCTATGAGTCCTAATCAAATTTATGAAGATCAAGTGAGGTTACAAGAAGTAAAAAGTAAGGTAAAAAGAGGAAGAGAAAAGAAAATGAGAAAGAGTTGAGCGGCAAAATAAAGATTGAAAAGAAAAGGAGAGAGAAGAAGCATTCATTCTGAGTAAAAAGGAAGAAAATTTTGTGTGTTTGCAAAAAAAAAAAAAAAAAAAAAGAAATTCAAGTGCTTTAATTCTCAACTTCCTTTTGCACTAATTTTGTTTAAAGAGGCTCATTTGAGTACTAACGACTTGGCCAGTGAACTACCAAGCAGCATTGTCTCTATTTTGCAAAACTTTGAAGATATATCTCCAGAAGAAGTTCCGAAGGGATTGCCACCACTTCGTGGTATTGAACACCAAATTGACTTAGTCCCAGGAGCTTCCATTCTAAATAAACCTGCTTATAGAACGAGTCCCGAAGAGACTAAAGAGCTTCAAAGGCAAGTTGAAGACTTATTGGATAGAGGATGGGTTCGGGAAAGCATGAGTCCGTGTGCTGTACCAATCCTATTCGTACCAAAGAAAGATGGGTCGTGGAGGATGTGCATAAACTGTCGAGCTGTGAACAACATAACGGTAAAATATCGCAATTCAATTCTTCGATTAGACGATTTACTTGATGAATTATGTGGTTCGATCGTGTTTTCCAAAATTGATTTGAAAAGTGGTTACCATCATATTAGGATGAAAGCAGGTGATGAATGGAAAACCGCTTTAAAACAAAACATGGATTGTATGAATGGTTAGTAATGCCTTTCACTTAATTCAACGCATCAAGCACTTTTAAGCGCTTAATGAATCATTTTTTGAGAAAATTCATTCGAAAATTTGTGGTTTTTTATTTTGAGGACATTTTAGTGTATTCAAGAAGCTTGAATGATCATCTTGAACATCTAACATGTGTGTTAAGTGTGCTCAAGGAGGAGAAGCTTTATGCCAATTTGAAAAAGTGTACCTTTTGAACTAATGAAGTAAGTTTTCTTGGTTATATTGTAATTGCTAATGGTATCTCAATTGACATGGAAAAGTAAAGGCAATTCAGAATGGCCGACTCCCAAAGGTGTTAGGCGCTGCTTCCATGCCCTCGCAAGTTTCTATAGAAGATTTGTCAAAAATTTTAGCACCTTGGCTGCACCATTAACCGAAGTCATCAAGAAGAATGTGGGAATCAAATGGGAAGAAGAGCAGGAGCAAGCTTTTCAAAAGCTTAAATTTCAATTAACCAAAGCTCCTTTACTTTCTTTGCTTGTTTTTAATAAAGCATTTGAAATTGAGTGCGATGTTTCGTGTGTTGAAGTAGGCGCTGCTTGATGCAAGAAGGAAAACCCATGGCCTACTTTAGCAGAAGCTAAGTGAGGCAACTCTGAACTATTTGACTTATGATAAAGAGTTGTATGCACTGGTCCAAGCCTTGAAGACATGGCAGCACTATCTATGGGTCAAGAATTTGTGATCCACACCGATCATGAATCATTGAAATTTCAAAGGCCAACATAAGCTTAACAAACGCATGCGTGATGGATGGAATTCATTGAGACCTTTCCATATGTCATCCGATACAAGAAAAGTAAAGAGAATGTTGTAGCCGACGACTCTCTATGAGGTATGCCTTATTGACTTCATTAGATTCTAAATTACTTGTCTTTGAGCAAATTAAAGGATGATATTGTGATGATTGATTATTTTCAAGCATTCCAAGCATGTGAAGAAGGTTCATGTGAAAATTTTATAAGCATGATGGGTTTTTATTTAAAGAGTCCAAGCTTTGCATTCCTAAGTCTTCTATGCATGAATTGTTAGTTAGAGAAGCATATGGTGGGGACTTATGGGACACTTTGGCATAGCAAAAACATTGGCAATTTTGCAATAACATTTTTATTGCCCAAAAATGAAAAGTCTTGTTGTGAAAATTTGTGAAGATCAGATATTTGCAAGAAAGCAAAATCAAAGGTCCAACCTAATGGTTTATACACACCTTTGCCGATTCCAAAAGAGCCATGGGTTGATCTTTCAATGGATTTTGTTTTGGGTTTACTGAGAACTAAAAATGGGAAAGATTCAATTTTTGGGGTAGTTGATAGATTTTCAAACGGCGATTTCATTGCATGAAATAAAACAAATGATGCATCACATATTGCTAAGTTGTTCTTTAAAGAAGTAATTCGCTTGCATGGAATGCCAAGAACCATTGTATCCAATCGAGATACAAAATTTTGAGTTATTTTTGGAAGACTTTGTGGGCAAAATTGGGTACAAAACTCTTGTTTTTACTACTTGTCATCCTTAGACCGATGGTCAAATCAAGTTGTTAATGGTACTTTATCTACTTTGTTGAGGCTTCGATCATTTGTAAGAATATTAAGACTTGGGATGTTTGTTTACCTCATGTTGAATTTGCATACAATAGGAATGTGCATTCTACCACTAAATTTTCTCCTTGTGAAATTGTTGATGGTTTTAATCCATTATCTCCAATGGATATAACACCTTTACTGTGAATGAGATATTAAATTTAGATGGAAAAAGAAGGCTAAATTTGTGAAGCAAATCCATGAGAAGGCAAGACTCAACATTGAGGAGAAGACGTGAAGATATGAACAATAACCCAACAAGGGGCGCCATAAGCTCATCTTTGAACCAGAGATTGGGTTTGGTTGCACTTGAGGAAAGAAAGGTTCTCAACACAAAGAAAGTCCAAATTGCAACCAAGAGGAGATGGACCTTTTCAAGTTCTAGAGCGCATCAATAACAATGCCTACTGACTTGATTTGCCAAGTGAGTACAATGTTCATAATATCTTCAATATTTCTGACTTAAGTCTCTATCATGTAGGTGCTGAAGATTTGAGGACAAATCCTTCTGAAGAGGAGGGGAATGATGTGAAATCGGCCCTGACTTCCTGACCTTTGGCTCACACTCCCGACCTTCTAGCGATGGGAACTCAGAACTGGAGCTGTGAACTTGGCCCCAACTTTCATCCAATTCAATGGTGACAAGGTCCAAGTTCAAGTGTGTATCTTATCAAAGTCAAATCAAAGATCAATTTTAGTCCAAAGTTGGTCCAAATTCTAGCCAACAATTATTCACGTAGTCAAGTGTTGGAGACTTCAAATTCCAATAGTCAATCATCCATTTTGAGGCATTGAAAAACAAAAATTCAGCCTTGAAAAATTCAGTCAAAGGAGTATTAATGAAGTCTTGAAACTAACTCAAGGTGCATAAACCTACTCATTCTAACACTTGGTCAATGTACCATTCCAATGAGCCTTGATTTTGGCCAACATATCATCTATAATTATGTGTAATTAATATATTAAAATGCAGAATTTTTATTAGTCTTGTCTAGAAGTTAGAAAGTCAAATTATTATTTATTTCTTCTAGACTAGGATATTTAGAATTTATTTTTAAGACTTATTTTAGCCTATGAATAGGCATCTTTGTACTACTTTGAAAACAAGTTTTGAGCAATAGAAATTGTGAGTTTATCTCATTTGGTTTTAAGAACTTAGAACTTATCAAGTTCTCCTTGAGACTTGTCGCGTCAGACAAACTTATCAACCAATTTTGGTGTAATTGGTTGTATGCGTTATACCAAGGTTCCTATCTATTTCATAGGTAGTGGGTTGCGCTTTACACCATCCACTAAGCTTCCTTAGACATATCCCGGCAACTTCTAAGTGTGAATCATATCGTTCATTGTGAATCATATCACATCATTGGAATCATATCACATCATGAACATCGCACTCACTGCAAATCAAGTCTATAAGCATTGTCATTGATGCACTCTAAAACTTAAAAGGTCCATCCTCCTTGGTTGCAACTTGGATTTTCTTTGTGTTGGGAACCTTTCCTTAAGTGCAGCCAAACCCAATCTCCGTTCAAAGATGAGCTTATAAAGCCCCTTGTTGGCTTGTTGTTCATATTTTCGTCTTTTCTTCAATGTTGAGTCTTGCCTTCTCATGGATTTGCTTCACAAATTCAGCTTTCTTTGCCATCTAAATTCAATCTCTCACTCACAGACAAAGGTGTTTTATCCATTGGAGATAATGGATTAAAACCATAAACAATCTCAAAAGGAGAAAATTTAGTGGCAGATGCATTCCTATTGTATGCAAATTCAACATGAGGTAAACAAACATTCCAAGTCTTAATATTCTTACCAATGATCAACCTTAACAAAGTAGATAAAGTCGATTAACAACTTCGCTTTGCCATCATCTGCGAGGATGACAAATAGTAGAAAACAAAAGTTTTGTTCTCAATTTTCCCACAAAGTCTTCCAAAATAACTCAAAATTTTTGTATCTCGATTAGATACAATGGTTCTCGGCATTCCATGGAAACGAATTACTTCTTTAAAGAACAACTCGCAATATGGGATGCATCATTCATTTATTGCATGCATAAATGCATCATTTTGAAAATCTATCAATTGTCACAAAAGTTGAATCTTTCCACTTTTAGTTTTTGGTAATCCCATGACCAAATCCGTTGAAAGATCAACCCGCAGCTCTTTTGGAATTGAATTGGCAAGGTGTGTATAAGCCGTTAGGTTGGACTTTTGATTTTGCTTTCTTGCAAATAATATAGTCTTCACAAATTTTCACAACAAGACTTTTCATTTTTTGCAATAAAAATGTTCTTGCCAAATTGCCAAAGTTTTGCTATGCCAAAGTGTCCTATAAGTCCCCACCATGTGCTTCCCTAACTAACAATTCACACATAAAAGACTTAGGAATGCAAAGCTTGGACTCTTTAAATAAAAATCCATCATGTTTAAAGAACTTCTCAAAAGAACCTTTTCACATGCTTGCAACACTTGACAAAAATCAGAATCATCACAATATAATCCTTCAATTTGCTCAAAGCCAAGTAATTTAGAATCTAATGAAGTCAATAAGGCATACCTCCCGAGAGTGCTTCGCTACAACATTCTCTTTACCTTTCTTGTATCGAATGACATAATGAAAGGTATCAATGAATCCACCCATCTTGCATGCCTTTTGTTGCTTATGTTGGCCTTTCAGAATTTCAATGATTCATGATCTGTGGATCACAATTCTTTAGCCCATATATAGTGCTGCCATGTCTTCAAGGCTTAGACCAATGATACAACTCCTTGTCATAAGTCGGATAGTTGAGAGTTGCTCCACTTAGCTTTTCGCTAAAGTATGCCACGGTCTTCCTTCTTGCATCAAGACAACTATCCAACACCTAAAGCATCACACTCAACTTTAAATGTTTTATCAAAATTAGGCAAAGAAAGTAAAAGAGCATTGGTTAATTGAAATTTAAGCTTTTGAAAAGCTTGCTCCTGCTCTTCTTCTCATTTGAACCCCACATTCTTCTTGATGACTTTCTAATGATGCAGCCAAGGTGCTAAATTTTGACAAATCTTCTATAGAAACTTGCGAGCCCATGGAAGCTTTACACTTCGCTAACACCATTGGGAGTCGGGCCATTCTTGAATTGCCTTTACTTTTGCCATGTCAATCGAGATACCATTAGCACTTACAATATAACCAAGAAAACTTACTTCATTAGTGCAAAAGGTATACTTTTTCAAATTGGCATAAAGCTTCGCTCCTAAGCACACTCAAAACACATGTTAGATGTTCAAGATGGTCATCCAAACTTTGAATATACTAAAATATCATCAAAATAGACAACCAAAAACTTGCTAAGGAACTCATAAAACATGATTCATTAAACGCATAAAAGTACATGGAGCGTTAGTTGGCCAAAAGGCATCACTAACCTTTCATACAATCCATGTTTTGTTTTAAAAGCGCTTTTCCACTCATCACTGTTTTCATCCTAATCGATCGTAACCACTTTTCAAATCAATTTTGGAAACACAATTGAACCACAAAATTCATGAAGTAAATTGTCTAATCGAGGAATTGATAGCGATATTTTACCGCTATGTTGTTCACGGCTCGATACCTATGCACATCCACCACAACCCATCTTTCTTTGGTACCAATAGGATTGGTACAAAGACATGCACTCATGCTTTCCGAAGCCAACCTTTGTTCAACAAGTCTTCAACTTGTCTTTGAAGTTCTTTAGTCTCTTCGCGACTTGTCATATAAGGTGTTTATTTGGAATGGAAGCTCCTAGATAAAGTCAATTTGGTGTTCAATACCACGAAGTGGTGGCAATCCTTCGCACTCTCCTTCCGGAAATACATCTTCAAAGTCCCGCAAAATCGATATATCGCTCAGTAATTCACCGCTGCCAAGTCGTTAGTACTCAAATGAGCCTCTTTAAACAAAATCAGACAAAAGAAAGTTGAGAATTTAAAGCACTTCAGATCTCTTTTTCTTTTTGGAAACACATAGAGTTTTTCTTCTTTTTACTCGTAATGAATGCTTCTTCTCTCCTTTTTCTTTTCAATCTTTGTTTTGCCACTCAACTCTTTTCATTTTTCTTTTCTCTTCCTCTTTTTCGCTTTACCTTTTTATGCGTTCTTGTAACCTCACTTGATCTTCATAAATTTGATTAGGACTCATAGGAACAAGAGTGACATTTCTTTGATTACGAACAAAAAGTACTTGTTAGTAAAACCATCATGAAGAACTAGTCTGTCATATTTAAATGACCTCACCAACAACAAATAGCTTGCTTGCATGGGAACTACATCACAAATCACCTCATCCTCATACTTCTCCAATGCGAAATGGCATGTTTACTTGTTTGGAAACTCGAACTTCTCCACAATCATTAAGCTATTGGAGCTTGTATGGCTTCGGATGCTTGATGATTGGCAAACCTAACTTTTCAACCATAAAAACACTAGCTACATTAGTACAACTTCCACCATCAATTATGACACTACAAACCTTTCCATTAATGTAGCATCGTGTGGAAAATGTTCTCTTTGTGCCGCTCGTCCTCCATGACTTGCACACTAAGAACTTGCCTCAGAACCAATAGCTCATCTTAGACTGGCTCTTTCTCATCCCGATGTATATGGGTTCACCACACGAATGCATCCCGACCTATGCGTCCAACGAGATTAGGACTGCATTCAACATTCGGGACCTATGAGATCGTGACCATGCATTCAACACGATTCACACTCGTGAGTCTCAATAGATCCGAGTGCGAGTCTTGCACGAGTCAAGACTGTGCAATTGTAAACTCGAATCTTCATGAGGCATGATTCTTACTTAACCTAGAGCTCCCATTCTATAATATGCTCAAGATAAATTTATGAGTATTAAAAGATCACGTGATAATAATGAGTTGTGTTTATCCATAAACACATAATTGAAGCTCAGAATCACACGGCGATAATAACAACGCATGAGAGGAGAAACCCCAGAGATTTAGCAATCTCTAACCGTTATAGAATCCCATTATTAACGGTAAGAAGGGGATAAAACCTAATAAGGCTACGGTATGGATAAGTGAAAAATAGCTAAGAAAAATATTATACTCAGATTGAAATTCGACTTTAGCATCGAGAATTTTCCCGAACCCTCCGGATTCGCTTTACAGAACCACCATTATCATCCATTTAGAAGCTCGTGTCATAGTGTGATCGACAGTGGATAGTAGCGGATGATTACGACTTCATCACATCCAATTCGACAAGAGTTGGCATGGAGTCGGATTCATCTTCATCTTCCGCTTCGCATTTTCCATCATCCCTTAAGATCATTGCAAGCTTGTTCATTGGTTTGCGATGTGACCCCGCCTTGACATTAAACATCTAATGTCACGAGTTCGAGAAGTAGAAGGATCATTATTACCTTTCAAGTCATCTCCTTTAGAGTCGTCTTCAACTTCAAGGAAGTCGAGGTTGTTTCTCCTTCTTTGGAGTACTGCCTTCCAAGCACTTTGATGCACAAAGGCCTCCTTTTTTGAGTTGTTGCTCTACTTTGTGTACGCATGTACCATATCCTATAACTCCACATAATGGTACATCTCAACTCGGTCTTGAATGTCTCTTCACCCATTCAGAATCTAGCCATCGTGGCTTCTCAACTGCTTCTACATTGGCTCTTATCATCGCAACCTCCATTTCTTTGAATAATCTTCCACGCTTCTTCTTTGCTTAAGCCCTTGAAGCTTATTGTATAGGTCCGAGTAATAGTAACTAGGCACAAATCTCTTTCGCATGATTGCTTTCATTTTTCCCAAGTTTCAACAGATCTTTCACCATTTCTTCTCCTACTTAGCACCAATTGATCCCACCATGTTAGTGCATAATTGGAAAACTCAATGACAACAAGTTTTACCTTTTAAAGTCAGAATATTGGTGACAATCAAACACAAAATCCATCTTTTTCTCCCACTCAATGTAAGCCTGGGTGGATCGCCATGAAAAGGATGAATTTTCATCTTGATGACATTAAGATTGTTATCTTCTTTTGTCTCCTCCAAGTTGGTCTTCTAGTGTGCCCAATAGATTCCTTGTCAAACTCCTCATCAACTTCATAAGCTCTTCATCTTCCACCCCTTGTGTTTTACGCCTTCCTTGAATGTTGGAGGTGTGTGAAGGAGCCATTTGAGATTCCTTCTTGAATTGATCAATTGCTCATGCAAGGGTTCAAGTTCTTGCCATAGCAATCTTTTCATTTCTCCCATCAAGGCTTCGATCTGTAAGTTTTGTGGATGATTTTCCTCATGGGAATGGTGAGACATTTATGAAACTCTTGCAAGAAAATCTCACAAATAATATTCACTCGACTCACACTTCGCTTAAGGTTCTACTTAATCCGAACAATTTCAAGGAGAGAGTGACTTTCACAACTAAACTTATCAAACAATTTGTATGTTCTTAAGTTGTGAAGATGAATAGCAAGAAAATATGACAAATCAAATATAAGAGAACTATGAACAATGACTACATCAAGAATAAGAGTAGGAAACAAATTGAAGAACAAAAAAGTTAAGAAATAATGAACTAGATGATCAATGGAAATTTAGACCAAGGTTGGTTAAGAAGAACTTATCGATGAATCTTTTGGCAACCTCGTATAACAAAAGAAAATATTAGATCAAAACTTTAAGAAATGAAATTTTGTATTCACTTCTTCTATTTTTTTCCTTTATATATATATTCGCCATCACTTTTTTTTTTTAGTATTTGGCCGTAATTTTTTTAAACATTCGCATTTTTTTATAATATTTCACATTTTTTTTTTTGATGTAATAGAAGTGGAGATGAGAAAGTGATTCCTTAAAATTCCAAACTCACCGCTAGAACCTTGCCAACCCGTGACAAAACCCACTAACAAAATGTGAAGCTTGAATGTCATGAAAGTCAAGAATTAAGAATGGATAAAAATTATAAAAGGAAAACAAGGATATGCAAATTTCTAGAGATGGCTCGATACCAAATGATGTGATTTCGACCTCAAAGATGATATGATTCACAATTGGAAGGATAGGAAACACTTAGAAGTTGCTCGATATGTCTAAGGGAAGCTTAAACTGTGGATGGTGTAAATCGAACTTACGACCTATGAAATAAATAGGAACCTTGTATAAAACGCCACAACCAATTACACCAAAAATTGGTGGATAAGTTTATGAACGCCACAAGTCTCCAAGGAGAACTTGATAAGTTCTAAGTTCTTAAAGAACCAAATGAGATAAACTCCCAATTTCTATTGCTCACACTTCTTTAAAGTAGTACAAAGTCGCCTATTTATAGGCTAAAATAAGTCTTAAAAGTAAATATATAAATCCTAAATATCCTAGTCTAGAAGAAATAAATATTAATTTGACTTTCTAACTTCTAGACTAGACTTTGACAAGACTAATAAAATTCTGCATTTTAATCTATGAATTACGACATAATTCGATGATATGTTGGCTGAAATCAAGGCTCATTGGAATGGTATGTTGACCAAGTGTTGAAATGAGTAGGTTCATGCATCTTGAGTTAGATTCCAAAGACTTCATTAATACTCCTTTTGACTGAATTTTTCCAAGGCTGAATTTCATCTTTAATGCCTCAAAATGGATGATTGACCATGGAATTTGAAGTCTTCAACACTTGACTACGTGAATAATTGTTGGTGGAATTTGGACCAACTTTGATGATTGTTGATCTTTGACTTGGACAAGATGCACATTTGAACTTGGACCTTTGCTCCATTGAATTGGGTGGGAAGTTGGGGCCAAGTTCACAACTTTGGCGGCATAGTTTGCATCTTTGCTCTTAGAGTTCCCATCTTCGCCAAGGTCGGGAAGTCATTACAATCGATCTTGTGCAACTTTGAGTCAAGGCCTGGGAAGTCGGTGAGTTCACATCACTTATGTATTTAATTATTCTTTTGTTGAATAAAATATTTTTTTGCTCTTCTTAAATTGAGTAGAGAAACGACTTTCTTGAACTCGGTTCAAGGTAGTGAAATTGCCTTGCTAAGTTTTAAATCAAGATCACATGTAACCTCAATTCAAATTGAGTTTATGCGAACTCCATAACATCCCAAGAGGGTGAGGATCTGGACATCCATACGAATGTCAAAAAGAAAATTTTATTATTTTTCCGAAGTTCCCAAAACACTCTAAAAGGTGGGACCTTCGCCAAAGCTCTTGAACATCCTAGGTAGGGAACTTCGCTAAAGTTCCCAAAACACCCTAAGGGTGAGGACCTTTTGATGAAAATATGAGAACCAAGGTCATCCAGTTGGAACAACTCAACCAAATTAGTTGATTCGATAAATGTAAATGTAATTTTGTGCGGTATCCTAAAGAAAAAGCATACTATTTCTATTATCCCAATGAGAACAAAGTGTTTGTTGCTTCGATGGTGTTTTTCTAGAAAAGGAATTTATTTCTAGAAAACTAGTGGAGACAAATAGAACTTGAAGAAATTCGAGAACCACAAAATATTAATGAACTTGATGAGATGGAAATTGAGCAAACACCACAAAAGGTCATGGAACAAGTTATTCAAGAGACACAAGCCCCGCATAGGTCTACTAGGATTCATCATGAGCCGTAGATATATGGGTTTCTTGTGACTAAAAATGGTGACATCTTGCTAATAGATCAAGATGAACCTACGACCTACCAAGGAGGCACTAGGAGAAGAAACTACCCTTAGGTTGACCTTTTGATTCTCTCTCATTGGCTTGAGAGAATAAACTTAGTTTGGGCTATAACTATGTCATGATTTATTTTTCATGTTCATGTATGAGATGCATAATTGTGTATGGTTATTGGTTAAGTATAGGATGGGATCATGTGTGTAATAATTAGTTAGAAAATTATGTGATAATTGAACTAATAATTACAATAACCAAATCAAACAAAATAGCGAGATATTAACAAATCCTCAAACCAAATATTAAGTCTAAGATGCCTTCCAATGCCTAGAACTTCACAAGGCTTCGATTGATCATATGTAGGCTTGCCAAACCAAGGTGCTATGATCCATCTTAGTGAGACGCAATGGATAATAGTAATATCCGACCACAACCATTGGGTTAGACTTAGCTAGGTGAATTCAATAAGATCGAGACCTAGAGGCATAGAGTTGGGCTTTAGCTTATTAGATAAGCTAGAACCAAGAGTTATTCACCTAACTATCCGTTATATGGGATATAATTGACAAATATTGTCTACTTAAATAGCCGAGTTTTGCATTAGTCAAAGCTAACTCAAAATTAGGTGAAATATGGATCTTGGCCCACTAGAAAGATGTTAGATTAATCTTTCCGACTAATATTGAGGGTTATTAATTTGAATAAAATAGTGGGAGTAACATTGAATAAAATTCCATATTAAATGTTCGAATGCATGATACTTATTTTGCATATTTAATTGTAGATAACCATGGCAAATAACACTAACAATACACGTTATCATCGCGATCCGTCCCTTGAGAAGGACAAGTTAAATGGGACAAATTTCTGGATTGGTACAAGAACTTGAGGATAGTCCTCAAGCATGAGAAAAAGATATATGTCCTAGAAGGACCCTTATCTCAAGAACTGCAGGATAGCGCTACAAGAGTGAAATAGATGCTTATAGGAAGCATCAAAATGATGCTCTAGACGTCGCTTGCCTCATGCTTGCTACCATGAACCCTGAGCTTCAGAAGCAACATGAGAACATGCAGGCGTATGATATGATTCAACACCTTAAGCAACTATATGAGGAGCAAGCTCGTCAAGAGAGATTTGATATCTCTAAGGCATTATTCCAGTGCAGAATGGCAGAGGGAGCTCCTATTGGAGCTCATGTACTCAAAATGATTGGGTACATAAAAAGCCTTGAAAGATTAGGTTTTCCATTAAGCCGAGAGTTGGCCACTGACGTTATCTTGCAATCGTTGCCAGATAGCTATGGTCAATTCATTCTTAATTACAATATGAATGAAATTGACAAAACTTTGCCACAATTACTAGGCATGTTGAGAATCGAAGTTAACATGAAGAAGTCTAAGCCCGACAGTGTCCTTATGATTAATAAGGGAAATAAGAAGGGTAAGACCAAGGCAAAAGAAAGGGCAAGAAAGTCAAGTCCAAGTCCTTTGCAATCGACTTTGAAACCTAAAAGAAAGGTTGCCAAGGAAGGAAAATGTTTCCAATGTGGTGAGATCGACATTGGAAGAGAAACTGCAAGGTTTACTCGAAGAACTAAAGAAGAAAAGGAATGAAAATTCCACTTGTATTCATGTTATAGAAATTAATTTATCTACTTCTTCTTCATGGGTATTAGATATCGATGTGGTTCTCACATTTGTGTGAATGTGCAAGAACCGAGAAGAAGTAGAACTTTGGCTAAAGTGAAGTCGACTACGAGTGGGAAATGGAGTAAGGGTTGTCGATTAGTAGGAACTTATGTCTTGAATCTGCCCTCAGGGCTTGTTTTAGAACTGAATAATTCCTATTATGTGCCTTCCATTATGAAGAATCTTGTTTCAATTTCTTGTTTAGATGAGAGTGGATTTACGTTTATAATAAAAAACAAATGTTGTTCTTTTTATTTAAATGATATCTTCTATGGAAATGCACAAATGGTTAGTGGCATTTATGTTCTAAATCCTGACATGCCTATCTATAATGTAAATACTAAAAGGATAAAATTAGATAATTTTAATCCGACTTATCTCTGGCATTGTTGTCTGGGCCATATAAATGAAAACCACATTTACAAACTCCATAAAGATGGACTTTTGGACTCATTCGATTTTGAATCATATGAGAAATGTGAATCATGTTTATTGGGCAAAATGACCAAAGCCCCCTTCACAAAACATAGTGAAAGGCAAGCAATGTATTGGAATTAATACATACTGATGTATCTTGACCATTCAATACACAAGCTAGAGGTGGTTTTCAATACTTCATTACATTTCATCGACGATCATAAAGAGGTACATGTATCTTATGAGACACAAGTTGGAATCATTTGAAAATTCAAAGAATTCAAGAATGAAGTACAAAACCAACTTGGTAAGAGTATCAAAATACTTCAATCTAATCGAGGAGGTGAATACTTAAGCCAAGAGTTCAATGACTATCTAAAGGAGTGTGGGATAATCTCACAACTTACTCCTCTTGAACACCACAATGGAATGGTGTGTGTCTAAGAGGAGAAATCGAACTTTGTTAGACATGGTTTGGCCATGACGAGTCATGCAGATCTTTCAAAATCCTTTGGGGACATGCTTTACTTGCAACTATTTTCACACTAAACCGAGTTCCATCTAAATCACTTCAAAAACACCATATGAGATATGTTCTAGGAAGCGTCCTAATATGTCTTTATGAATATTTGGGGATGTGAAGCTACGCCAAACGTCAAGTCTCCGAAAAACTTGGACCCAAATCTGATAAATGTAATTTTGTGGGGTATCCTAAAGAAACAAAAGGATACTATTTCTATTATCCCAATGAGACAAAGTGTTTGTTGCTCGGATTGGTGTTTTTCTAGAAAAGGAATTTATTTCTAGAAAAACTAGTGGGAGACAAATAGAACTTGAAGAAATTCGAGAACCACAAAATATTACTGAACTTGATGAGATGAAAATTGAGCAAACACCACAAAAGGTTGTGGAACAAGTTGTTCAAGAGACACAAGCCCCGTGTAGGTCTACTAGGATTCATCGTGAGCTACAGAGATATGGATTTCTTGTGACTGAAGATGGTGACATCTTGCTAATAGATCAAGATGAACCTACGACCTATCAAGAAGCTATATCGCCAGATTTTTGAGAAAATGGCTTGAAGCCATGAGATCTCGAGGTGGAATCCATGTATTTGTACTGTATGGACTTTGTGATCCATCTAAATGAGTAAAACCCATAGAGTGCAAATGGATCTTCAAAAAGAAGACTGACTTGGATGGTGAAGTACATACCTTTAAGGGATGATTGGTTGCAAAAGGTTTTAAACAAATTCATGGTATAGACTATGATGAGACTTTTTCACCGCTTGCAATGCTTAAATCCATCAGATCTTGCTTATAGCTGCATTCCATGATTATGAAATATGGCAAATGGATGTCAAAACTTCTTTCCTTAATGGAAATCTTCGAGAATGTGTACATGACACAACCTCGGGGTTTTGTCGATCCAAAAATACCGGAAAGGTTTGTAAGCTATAACGATCCATTTATGGGTTGAAACAAGCTTCTCAAAGTTGGCATCTTCGGTTCAATGATGCAATCAAAGAGTTTAGTTTCATCAAGAATGATGATGAACCTTGTGTCTACAAGAAGGTTAGTGGGAGCGCTATTGTCTTCCTAGTATTGTATGTAGATGACATACTACTTATTGAAATGACATTCTTTCTTTATAGTCTCAGAAAGAAATGGCTAGGAAGTTGTTTTTCAATGAAAGAGTTAGGTGAGGCAACCTATATATTAGGTATCAAAATCTATAGAGATAGATCAAAGAGATTGATTGGCCTAAGCCAAAGCACGTACATAGATAAAATGCTAAAGCGGTTTAACATGCAAGAATCTAAGAAAGGATTCTTACCTATGGGCCATGGAATTACTCTCAAGGAACATTGTCCTTTGACACAAGAAGAGAGACAATGCATGAGTAGGATTCCATATGCATCAACTATTAGATCTATCATGTACGCCTATGCTATGTACTTGTCCCGATGTCTCATATACTTTGAGCTTAATGAGTAGATATCAAGTAGATCCTGAATGTCACCGATCATATTAAAAATATCCTTAAGTACTTGAAAAGGACTAAGGATACATTCTTGATATATGGAGGTGAGGAAGAGCTCAATGTAATTGGTTACACTGACGCAAGTTTCCAAATCGACAAGGATGACTACCGATCGTAGTTGGGTTATGTGTTTTGTTTAAACGGTGATGCCGTGAGTCGGAAGAGTTCAAAGCGGCAACATGAGCCGACTCTACAATAAAGGCCGAGTATATTGTCGCTCGATGCAACAAAAGAGGCGCTTTGAATCAAGAAGTTCATTACGTAACTTGGGGTTGTACCTAGCATTGCCAATCCAATTGTGCCTCTATTGTGACAATAATTGAGCCATTGTGCAAAGGAACCTGATCTCACCAACAATCCAAACATATACTTCAACGCTTCCATCTTATCTAAGAGATAATTGAGAGAGAGGATGTGAAAATATGCAAAGTACCAACTGATGATAATATAGCTGACCCACTGACAAAGCCTCTGGCACAACAGAAGCATGATCGTCATACTAGATCATTAGGCATTAGAGAGATGTCTGGTTGGTCTTAGTTCAAGTGGGGGTTTATTGGATTATGCCCTAAGAACCAATCATATGATGATGGTTGCCTCATGTTGGGATCTCAATATCTCAAGTCTAAGGATTATTTATACCATCAAGACCATAAAAGGTACATGGAGAATCATTGTTGAAAACTTATTGAGATACGCTTTAAAATCATTGTTGGCTTTAGTGGCATACAAGTTGCTCATGACTTTCCGCTTTTGCCTTGTTGGGCACAACGATGGATTTCTTGCTTGCGACTACTTGCTCCTTTTCTTTTTCTCCTCAACCTTTTTCTTTTCATGACAATTTTGAGTTGATCTTCATAGACTTATTGAGGTGACATCGGGTTGAGAGAGTGACATGTTTGCCCTTCATCATAAATGAATACCTACTAGTTTTTCCATGATATTGGGTATCCCTATCAAATTGCCATGGTCATCCCAAAAGTATGTGGATCTGGCTTCCATCGGGACTATGTTGCATAGGACCTCATCTTCATATCTTTCGATCAAGAAGGCCACCAACACTTGTTTAGTTACCCTAAGTTCAGCACCATTATTTAACCACCTCAATCTATAGGGTCAGAGGTGCTTAAGTGTTGGTAGTGACAACTTTTCTACCAATTTTGTACTTGCCACATTTATGCAAATTTCCTCCATCAATGATCAAACGACAAACCTTATCTTGCACATGGCACTTGGTATGAAAGATATTTGCTCTTTGCTCTTCATTTTCCATGGCTTGAGTACTAAGTGATCTCATAGCCACTAATGCTTCTTCTCCATTTGATGATTCATCACTTACTATTTGCAGACTCTTCAGGCGTAAGTGCTTCTCCCACTACAAAGATCTTCTTCACCGTTAGTCTAAGTCAAATGAGACATAGAGTCTCTAAACTCACTATCGTAAATCACTTCCTTTCATCCAAGATGATCATCACTGCTTATTCGAGCATTGGGTAGCTATGTGACCTTTGCCTTGCCATTTGAAGAAAATGATATCTCAATTTCTAACAAGACAGTGTGTGGTTCTTCCTTCTTGACTTCTTTTCTCTTGGAGAAGTCGACCCATGGTTTAGATTCACTCTTCTTGTCACCCTTTTTATTCCAATTACTTTTCCACGGAGACTTACTTGGCATGTAGCTCGGCTTTGAACTTTTCTTCTTTAGTTGCATTTCCACCTTCTCAATCATGTGAATCATCTCTTCAATTTCCAAGTAATGGTGGAGTTCAATGACATTGGCTATTTCCAAATTCAATCCTTGCAAAAATCTAGCCATTGTAGTCTCTTTATCTTTTTCTATATTGGTTAGGATGAGTGCTGCCTCTAACTCAATGAAGTATTCGGTGACACTTTTCAAACCTTGTTGTAAGCTTTGCAGCCTCTTGTACAATTCCCTATAATAATAGGATGAAACAAACCTCTTTCTCATCATTGTTTTCATTTTTTCCTAAAAGTAGATAGGATGCTCTATTTCTTTCCTTGAGGTTACAAGTTGATCCCACTAAATTATGGCATAGTCAATAAATTCAACAGCCAATAGCTTAACCTTCTTTTCTTCATAATAATGGTGACAATCAAAGATCCTTTCAATCTTTTTTCCTATTCCAAGTAGGCTTGGATCTTCCTTTCTTGGAAGACTGAAATTTTCATTTTGATACTCCCCAAATTCCTATCAATTTTATCAACTTGGTTTCAAATTTCTATGAGAAATAAAAGCATTGTCGGACTCTTCACTTTTATTAGAACTTGAGGAACTTTTTCTTATAGATTTCAACTTCCTTGATAAGGACTCGTGATGGATCTCATACTTTCATGCAAAGTGTTTGCCAATTGCTCTATCTTATTGTCATTGGATTGAAGCTTTAATTGCAAAACCTCAAGTTGATGAGGCAAATTAGACTATTTTGGTTCATATGTTCTGTCCAATCTTTAAGGATCTTTTGGTAAATTGAGGCTACGCTTTTGACATGATTCCTGCAAAAGGTTAGTACAAATAAAAGAAAAACAATAATATGGGAAGATTTGTAGTAAGGGTGTATATGAGTATGCTCTCGCTATTTTTTTATGTCTCACCTCACTCAAACAATCTCTCTAAGTTCTTGTTTATAATAAAGACACTTTATCAAACCTTAAGGAATTTTCGGCCAAGGATAGTTCAAATAAGAATATATGAATTTAGGAACTAAGACTCAAGGAAGGTTAACAAATTAGGAAACTACAAAAATCTAAAATCAACTTGCAATTGGATGCAAATATGGAAAGTGAAAGGAATAGTAAATAAATCCAACTACAAAGTGGACTTGAATAAGGAAACTATAAAATAGGAAACTAGATAAATCTGAATATGGAATCTAAAGGAAAGCAAATATGGAATCAAAAAGGACAACAAATATGGAATCTAAAAGGAAACAAATAGAAAAGATTACTAAAGGAAGGTAACTCTAAGAGAAAAACAAATGCAAATAGGAATCAATTCTTGCAAGTAAAATCAAATTAAGAAACAATTCTTGCAGCCCTTTTTGTATAAACAATTTCGGTCAAGAAAGGGTACTAAGGTGCAAAATTTTCGTCCAAATAAGTTGCCAAAAAGTGGAGAATTTCAGCCAAGGTACTGGTCCATTCCAAATCCAATTGGGATGAGAAAAGTTAATCACACTTGGATTCTTTTTAAGCAAGGCTCATGTTCTCTTTCAAGCAAAATTCTGCTATGATTCTTGAAGCACTAAAACACTTCTTCAACAAGAATTCAAGAACAAAAGATCAAGAGGGCAGCACGGTTCAACAAGAATTTCGTAACAAAAGTGCGTGAATGTTGCACGGGTTTGAAAGCAAAATTCTGGTCACACTTCTTGAAGCAATTTGGCCAAATAATTTAAGAAACAATGATTCAAGAACAAGAATTCAAGAAACAAGGAACAAGAATTTCCAGAATCAAGAAACAAGAATACAAGAATCAAGAAACAAGAATCAAGAATTGTTCTTCTCTTCTTTCTCTCTCTTTTCACTTTGATCTTTCTCGTATTTTTTTCACTCTTTCTTCTTTCTATTTTTTTCTTCTCCGTAAAAGAACAATTAACAAAGCAACAATATCAACACAAAGTAGAATTATGCATGAAAAAATCAACACAAAGATTATGGATGGCCAAGTAAGGAGTTCAATTTTTTTTCAAGGCAAACAAAGAACTACCAAAAATTTTTTCAAGGAATAAATAGAAACCAAAATTATCTACACAAAAGTGGGTAGCAAGAAAAGGTTTCACCAAGTCTTGAAGACTACGTTTAAACAACTAATTTGACTACCATAAGAAAACAGAATTTTCGGCTAAAGAAACAATATAAACAGAATTTTGATGTACAAAATTTCGAAGTTACCTAGAGCTCTGATACCAAACTGATGTGCACCTTATGACTATAAAGAGCCAGCAATACACAACAAGTAAACAGGACCCAAGACTTAACTTGCAAAATCACTAGAACTAGTGGAATTTAGACCGATGAATGAAACGTTGCCACAATCTAGTGTTCTACTAGATTGATAAGACTTAAAGGCACCATAAACTAGTCAAATTTGATAAGCCCGTTGTTCTTTGAAAGAACAAAGAAATGATTCACTCAAACTCTCAAGGACATAATGTCACAAAATAATTCTTAACTTGTCTCATGTGATGGCTGAATTGCCCTTTAAATAATGTTGCATGTTTGTCTTGAAAAGGAAACACTTCTAACCCTAAAATAACTCTTAAGGGGTAGATGGCTTTCTTTAATTAATTAAAGGGCAACATTACAAATAAAAGGAAATAAATAACCTAGCTAAAAACCCTAGTTTGGCCAAGATAAAAATCCTAGTTTTGGCCACATAAAATCTAACAAGAATGTGGCCTTTTAAGACTTAAATTTGGCCCATTTAAGAATTAACAAAAATAAAGTTACAAAATTAACTAAATAACTTAGCCTATTATCACACTAGAATTAGGCCAAGACAAGACTAGTATTCTTCAAATTGGACTTGCGAGATTAATGTTTTGCAAGTCTTGGTCAGATGCTTGATGGCTTGAATGTCTTCATTAAATCATCTACGGTTTCTTGAAATAGTAATCGATCAACGGGCCCATAATATGTCACTACAGATCAAATGTTTAGCAAGTAGGTTGAACGGCTCCTGGATTCCCATCAATCTCTTTTATTATGAATAGGGTTATCTAATCCATCTTAATACTTGATTCAAATGTTTATAATTAATTACTAACCTTGGAACTTCTAGTTCTTTTTGCCTAATTCATGACATAAAAATCAAGGCAACTCCAAAGTGATTTTGAAGGTTTGATTAACATTTTCTCTAATAATGTTTGAATCTCTTTTTACAAATTTCTAATAATTAATTATTCATTTGAATTGGTCTAGCTTTAGTAGGAATGTTTTTTTTCCCAAAATCCTTCTTCATATGGCAATTCTCCTTTGTGCTTTTTCCTATCTCAAAAAGCATTAGGTAGATCTGAACATATTTCTTTCTTGAACATTTATTGTAATTCTGCTATTTTCTTTTGATTACTAACATCTTTAAGTCTTTCCTCTATTTTTGCATATGAATATTCTTCTGTAAGAAAATTAATTTGCTTAGTTATATGATTAATATTATTTACTTATTTCAATATCAAGATTTTTGAATTAATTCTATTTCTCTTCATTTTGGGAGAGATAAATTTGAATGGTATCCTTTTCCCATAATTTTCGTTTGAATGCCTTCATTATCCAATTTAAAAGGATTAACTGATTTCAAATGGTAATCCTAATATTACTTCTTGAGCAATATTTTCTACTACATAGAATAAATTCTTAATACAATACTCATAATTACAAACATTTGCAATTAATTTATGCTTAACCGTTAGTCTAGAAGAATTAGTAGCTAACAATGTTTCATTTGTTTTTTGACAATATTTACTAGGAATTATTCCAGCCTTAATACAATTAGCATTTGCATCACTATCTATCATAGCATAGACAGTTATTTGAAAATTATGGGTAAAAGATATTTGGTGCCACTAAACTTTGCGAATGATACAGAGATGGCGATTCATCTAACAGAATTGCCCAAATAGCCATTCAACTTGTAAATTTGGCAACTCATGGCCATTTCGATACTTTCACCCATTAAAAGCCAAACAAACAGGGGCAAAATGGTCACTTTTGCATTCTGAAATATGGGTAAGTGTTTTAATAAATTCTATTTTTTTGGGATAATGAGTACAATAATTTTTAAAAATATTTAAAAATATTTTAATACAATATTTTATATTAAAATATTTTAATATAAAATTGATTAAAGAAGCCTATATTTGAAGATGAGAGAAAACTAACTATTTTGCTCCTACAAAAAATACTTGGAAGCACTATCGTTTAGCTTTTAACTGGTGCAAGTAACAAAATGGCCATAGGTTACCAAATTTACGAGTTAAATGGCTATTTGGGCAATTTTGTTAGATGAGTTGCCAAAAGTTTACGATTTGAAATGTTTAGTGGCCTCCAATGTTTTTTACTCTATCATGTTCCTATGGAAACAAAATATTACCATTTTTGCCATTCTTATTTGTCATTTGAATAAACATTTGATAAGTAATTTCTTTATTACCTACTTGAATAGAAGCCAATTCTTGAATATAAGACAACTCTTGAATACTTCTTGAAGGTTCTTCTGAAGTAGAAGGAATGTCATTTTTTATTAAAGTTAACTTTGTTTCTAATTCTAATTCTTTCGTTTTTCAATTTGTTATTTCTTCTTGTAATTTTTTAACTTGAGACTTTAACTCTTTTATTTCAACTTGAATATCTTTAGTTTTGCCTATCTTGAATGTACTTTTTTTAGGATATTTGTCTAGTAATTTTGAAATAGTAAAGGTTTCTATTATCTCTATTGAACTAGGTTTTTCATCTTCTAATATTAATTCTTTTAATTTATTTAAGTACTCTATTCTAGTTATGTATCATTAATTTTTTCTTTCATTTAAAATAAAATTTCTTTTTTATCTTTTGTAATCATTTTTATGCATTTACAATTTTATACACTTTCTATACTAGAATTTGACTCTATATCATCGTGGATCACTTCATCATCTATATCACTATTTTGAACTAACAAAGTTATCATTTTATCTCTTAATTCATCTTCTTGAAATATTTCATAAATCTTTTTCTTCATTTTACATTGGTTTGCCTTATGTCCAAATCTTCCACATTTCCAACATGTAATCGAATTATTTACTTTCTTCATAGAATTTCTACAATTTTGTTTACTACCTTTGTCTTTAATTCTTTTAAAACTCTTTTTATATTTTATTAATTTTTTAATTTGAGCAGAGGGTGCTTTAATACCTTTAATACCAAAAGCTTCACATAAACTTCCTAACTCTTTCCTCTCTTCACTATAGTTACTTTGAATTTTTAATTCTGAACACAAAGTCAATCATTCTTTTTGAATAAAACCAAATAATTGTCCAAAAGTAATAGAATCAAATTGTATATATTCAGTGCCCATTTCTTTCTCTAAATTAGTCATAATTCTTTGAGAAAATAAATTTGGTAATCCAGTAGTAAATTTTTCTTTTCAAAATGGAGCATTACAATCTGGTCGTCTTAATACTTGAGTTAAAAATATATCCTTATATCATCTAAAATCATATAAAGTTGGACATCTTAGATTTGTCAAAAACGCTTTTGAGGATTGTAATTCTTCTTTGGGATTCCCTACAAAATACATAGCTATTGTAACGATAAAAAATTCACAAGCATCTGATTGATTAGTAATTTGATGTTGTTCATTTTCTACTTGAATTGTATGATCTAATATTGATAATTTATCTTGAAGATTTAATGCATTGTCCCACCAGTTTTGTAACTGACCAGTAAAACCAGTGACAAGTAAACAAGCAGCATCTTCTTTTACAAGCGGCCTTGACACGTGGGGTATGCTTTCCATAATGATCATAGGCACGACATTGAAGATTGTAAGGATTTAAAGAAAAAAAAATTAAGGGTTGCACTCAGAATGGGATGCTAAGGCAGTACATTCAGAGGTGACAACCATTCTTTGACAGGGCACAACCTCGGTCAAGAGACTAGGGAGGTGACCATCACACTGGTGAACGAGGTGGAGGACAAGGTCAAGCGGACGAGGTACAACTGGAAATCGGATAGACTATTGGCCGAGATGGGACTCCTCCATGAACCAACAATATCAAGGTAATCCTTCACAACCACAACCACCTTAGCATTCTCCTCAAGACAATCGCAATGTCACAGGTGTAATTCACATCATTTTTGGGGGATATCTTGAGGGGCAATCCCAATCTGCCATAAAGGCCAATGTAAGGAGAATCCCACCTTAAGAACCAGTCTATAAGCGCTTCAAGTAGATTACATGTCAAGCATAGAGTCATATTAAATGTATGCAATGATGAGTATTGTATTAAAAATTTATGTTATGTAGTTGACGATATAACTCAAGATTTAATTTAGGATTACCATTTTTACATCAAATTAACCCTATCAAAGTAGATAATGAAGGTATTCATAAAAAAATCATGGGTAGGAAGATTTCATTCAATTTTATTTCCCCAAAAAGACAGAAAGAAATAGATTTAATTCAAAAATGTTCAATATTTAAACAAATAAATAATATTAGTCATATTAAAAGTCAAATAGGATTTTTACAAGAAGAACATTCATATGCTAGAATAGAAGATCAATTAAAAGATAATAGTATCAAAAGAAGAATTATTGAAGTAGAAGATAAATTCAAAAAGGAAATTTGTGCAGATCTACCTAATGCTTTCTGCGATAGAAAGAAACATGAGGTAGAATTACCATATGAAGTCAGGATACTGGCAAATTCAAATAGCAGAAAAAGACAGGTATAAGACTGCATTCACAGTTCCTTTTGGACACTATGAATGGAATGTTATGCCTTTCGGATTAAAAAATGCTCCTTCAGAATTTCAAAATATTATGAATGATATATTCAATCCTTATTCAACTTTTATGATTGTTTATATTGATGATGTATTATTATTTTCAGAAAATATAGATAAACACTTTAAACAATTAGAGATATTTTTCAAAGTAGTAAAAAGAAATGGTTTAGTAGTTTCAGCTACTAAAATGAAATTATTCCAAACAAATGTTAGGTTTTTAGGTCATAATATTCATTTAGGAACAATTATTCCAATTAATAGAAGTCTAGAATTTACAGAAAAATTTCCAGATGAGATTAAAGATAAAAATCAATTGCAAAGATTTTTAGGATGTTTAAATTACATTTCTGATTTCTTTCCAAAACTTAGACAGAAATGTAATCCTCTATTTCAAAGACTACAGAAAACCCCTCCGGCGTGGACAGAAGTCCATACTAAGGTAGTTCAAGACATTAAAAGACAAATAAAAAGTCTTCCGTGTCTAGTTATTCCAAATCCAAAAGCAATTAAGATGATTGTAGAGACTGATGCTTCGGATGCAGGATATGGAGGCATTCTCAAGCAAAAGTTAGACATAGACTCCCCAGAACAACTAGTGAGATTTCATAGTGGTGTCTGGAGTGGAGCTAGAAAGAATTATTCAACTATTAAAAAAGAAATTTTATCCATTGTCTTATGTATTTCAAAATTTCAAGATGATTTATATTATCAAAAATTTCTATTACGTATTGATTGCAAATCTGCAAAAGATGTCTTAACAAAAGATGTTCAAAATATAGTTTCAAAACAGATTTTTGCATGATGGCAGGCTATCCTATCTGTATTCGATTTTGATATTGAATACATCAAAGGTGAGGAGAATTGTTTGCCTGATTTTTTAACTCGTGAATTTCTAACAGGAATTTCAAAATAAATATTGCAAACCCCATTCCTTATCCTACTCAAAATACCCTTGACCAACAAGACTCAAAGTATCATCCATCAATTCCTCGTCACAATTGACAGACAACTCATGCTCAAGAAATATCTATAAATAGTAGCCATTCATCCAAAGGATCATCTTCAAAACCAATTGGCGGACCACCAGCTCAAAGACCCATTGTTTTATACACTAACAATTTTCTCATTTTTGCAGATTCAATGAGAAAAGTTCCTCAAATAGAGCCATCTTGGTTAGTTGAGGAGAATCGATAATTCAAACACAGGACTACTTGAAAGAGTTCCTAGACTTTCAAGCATTTATAATATCACTCATATCATTCAAAATCGAGAGACTGGTTCATTTCAACCAAAGAAATTACCACAGTGTATTAATCCTTGCACCAAAAAAGAGCAAAAGCAGAAAAACCGCTATCATGCCACTACACTCAATTGGTGGGTCAAACACCAACATCAAATGCAAGAGTTTTTTGAAGATTATGATAGGCGACACGGAAAACTGCCAGCTTTGCCTTTTTATTCTCCACTCAAGCCAATGCCTGAAGATCCAAAACTGTTGAAGATTTGTTAAGTTCCAAGCAGTTTACTCTCAATCACCGACAATTCCAGAACAAGTAGACCATCATTCAACCAAAAATATACAAGAAATCTCAAGTTCTGCTACTCCAGAGGATTTAACTTCTCCAAGATCTCAAGCAGCATTGCAAAATAGATTTTACTCAAAAACCTTTACTCCAGAAGACGACTTCTTTGAAGATCAGCTTCCTTCGCCATGAAGCAATCAAGGACAGTCTTCATTCAAAAAGTCGGCAACGGCAAGATGATTAAAGCTATTCAAGCACGTGAAGTGGGGACAGTCAGAAAACTCTGTTTTCCAAAACGCAGAGTAGGTCCCTTGTCGGCACAAAATTACAAACAACTTTTCAACAAGAAGATAAGATCAGCTCAAAAGATTCCAAGCGGATAAGATCAACCTCAACAGCCAGACAGGTGTCCTCATTCAAAAAGCCGGAAGTAGATAAGGGTTCAAAAGGTTCAAAGACAAAGCCTGCAATGCCAATCCAAGACCAAGTTAAAATTGAAGAAATCAAATTCAAGACAAACACAAAGCCAAATTAGAAGCTACGAGAATCTGCAAAGACCACAAAAGTCTTCAAGCCTAGTGGACAAAGTCAAAAAGGCTAAAACTAGCCTTTATCAAATTTCAACAGCTAGAATTGGACGGATTCACAGATTTCAACTATAAAAGGACTCCATTCCATTCAGAAAATCCATCAGCAACATTCCATCGGTGAATCAATCGGCAAATTAGACAGCAAAAAATTCCATCTTCAAACTTAGAATTCTTTTCAAGCCTTTTTCCAATTCCTTTAGAATTCCAACGTTCCAAGTCCCTTCAGAAAGCTTCAAACTTTGTACTATTCCAATTTCGTGTTCATTTCAATGATCTTTTTGTAATAAGATTTCATTACCAAAGTTCAATAAAGTAAGTGTTTTATTCATGTCGATTTCTTGATCATTTTGAGTACCATATTCATTATTTTCCACTATTCACGATTCATGATTACTATTCATGATTACTATTCATGTCATTACTATTCATGTCATTACTATTCATTTTTACTGTTCATAATTTTCAAAAATTAAAATACAATGTAGCTTAATCGATATGACACCTGGTCCCCGCCTCAAGTGGTATCGAGCCATCTGTTCATGTTTTAGGTGTTCATAAGCATTAGTTTAAATTAAGCTTAAGTGTTTAGCATAACCTTAATTTAAAACTTTACCTTTGATCAAGATTAAGGTAGGTTTGTAAGCGGTTTGGTGAGCCTAGTAAGACCGTTGGTAAGCCCGAGTGTGAGGTGTTCGTGTGGTGCTCCGTGTTCCGATCTTAGTCTGAAGTCAAGAGTAAACGATTAGATTATGTTATATTAAACAAGGCAGCAAGATTTAGAAAAATATTTTTGAATACTCAAGATAGAAACGGTAACTCTGACGTCGTGCAGAGTCAGGAGGTGCATATGCCTTTAGATTACTCAAATTGGTCTATTCGAACAAAGTATAGAATCCATCTATAAGATAGGTTCTTTAGATTTCAAAACTACTTTTCAATTAAAACTCATGAAAAAACAATTTCTTTACAAGAAGAATTTCAAACAATTCCTTTATTAAATAAAGTTTCAATTAAGAAATATATAGACATAGGATATAGATATATTCATTATGGTATGATTCAAGTGGCAATTAAACCGTTAGTACACATAGGTGTAGATGCTCCAATTTACTTAGCATTAAGAGATAAAAGATTAAAAAGATACAAAACTTCTTTATTAAGTATGATTCAAACCAATGTTTGTAATGGTCCAATATATTTCAATTGTTGTCCAAACTTTTCTGTTGATTTAACAGATCCATTAATATTAGATTCATTGGTATTAGATATTCATTTACAAGGTGATGAATTTGAACAATTTTGTAAAAATTTTGCAATTATTTACAGAGTTTATTTTAGGTTAATGAATTCTCAAATAAATACTAGATTCAACATGTTACCAACTTCAAAAGAAGAAACAGTTTTACTACATGTAGAAGCTGACAATCCAACAGTTTTTATTCCTAAAAGATTAAAGTGGAGCAAATTACAATTCTGAACAATTTGAAATTCAAAATGCTCAACCTTCTAGAAACATAATTAGAAGAGAAATTAATAATATTATAAAAAAAGAAGATGGAACAATTTTATTAAGATTCAACTCATTCAGAGAAGGAACAAGTTCTTCAAATAATTTCAATTTACCTAGAAGATCATTTTCTGAACCATCACCATCGATAGTATCCGAAAACCCTTCAAAATATGTTTTCAAATCTCCTATTTCAGAAATAGTCAATTCACCCCCTATGTCACCTACAAGGTCTCAAATGGGAATTAATGTTATTACTTTTGAAAAGAAAGAATTTCAAATAGATTTTAAATATTTAAATGAAGCTTTTGAAAATGAAAATAGTAAAAAGAAATTCTGGTTTATAGCATTAAATGAAGTTATTTAAGAGAAATTAAAAGAAGAATGGATTTCTTATATGAAAAAGATGAAATATAATATTCTTTTACTTTCATGGTTAGAATACTGGTTTTCAAAACATGAAGGTATTTCCAATGTTTTCACAGAAAGTTATATTAATGTTCAAAGTAATTTATATAGAAAATGGAAGATTAATGATTATCAAGTTATTACTTCAATCCATCCACCCTTACAACCAATAAAAATTCAAGTTGACCAACAGAAATAGAAGCTAGTCCTTTTAAGATAGGTAGAGAAGACGGAAATTCAAATGTTGTATTAGATGATATTAAAAAGTTTATCAACAAAATAATTATTCAAATCGATATTATATACTATAGCTAATCAAGTAGAACATTTGTCTACTAAGATAGATTCAATTCCTAAGAAACCCCTAGATTTCCAAATGAAATAGCTAGTCCTCATTTCAAAACAGAAGTGTTTCTCATGAATTAGAAGAAGATTTAATTAAAAATAAAATGCAAAATAGTTTGCTAAATAGAATAACTCAAAGTATTCAAGCCGATAAAGCTAGTACTTGTAAAATAGAATTAATTGTTTAGAAACAGAAGAAAAATGATGTAATCCAAATTAGATGATAATTCAAGTGAAGATTCAGATAATTGAGATACAAAAGATTAGTAATGTAGAACAAGAATTCAAAGATAATTCAGAAGTAGAAATTAATAGAATAAAAAGACAGAAAAATTATAGAAATTGGAATTCAATGAATACAAGAAATTATTATCCTAGAGCAACACCCGGAGATATTCAATACGAAGAAAGAAAACAATTTAAAACAAGTTCATATGATGGAAACTCTGTCTATGAATGGAACATAGATGGAAAATCAGAATATGAAATATTAAATACATTGCAAGAAATGGGAATGGCTAAGACAGCCTACAAAACATTAGGATTAACAGAAGTTAATACTGCAACAGCATTAATTGTAGGATTTTCAGGACAATTAAAAAATTGGTGGGATAATTTGTTAACTTTAGAAGAAAAACAACAAATATTAAATCATTCAACAGAAGTAGAAGTAGAGAAAACAAATGCAGATGGAACTAAAACATTTGTTACAGAAAAACAATCAGATGCAGTAGATCAATTGATAGTTACAATTTCAGTTCATTTCATAGGTAACCCAAAAGAAACTTTAGCTAGTTCAAAAATTATGTTAAGTAATTTAAGATGTCCAACTTTGTCAGATTTTAGATGGTATAAAGATGTATTTCTCACTCAAGTATTAAAAAGAAATGATGCTAATTCTCCTTTTTGGAAAGAAAAATTCATTATAGGATTACCAACTTTATTTTCGCAAAGAATAATATCTAAATTACAAAAAGAAGTAGGAAATGATTACATAGATTTCAATAGAATATCTTTTGGTCAGTTATTTGCTTTTATTAAAAAAGAAGGATTAGAATTATGTACAGAATTAAAGATTCAAAATAAATATGGTAGAAAAACAAGAAGTAGGAAACTTTTGTGAAGTTTTTGGCATTAAAGGAATTAAAGCCCTTCAACTCAAAATAGAAAGTTAGAAAAATATAAAAGACATTCAAAATTCAAGAAACATAAGAATTATGATAATAGTCAATATTATAAAAAATATAACAAGAAGAAATATAAAGGATATAAGAATAAAGATATTAATGAAAATAATTCAATAACTTGCTGGAAATGTGGTCGCTTTGGTCACAAGGCAAATCAATGTAAAATGAAGAAAAAGATAAATGAAATATTTCAAGAAGAAGATTTCAAAAAGAAAATGATAGCTTTATTAATAGAAGAAACTGATGTAGAAGAAGAAAATATTCAAGATGACATAGATTCAGATTCAAGTCTAGAAAGCATAGAAAAGTGCAAGTGTATTAATGTAATTTCAAAAAGCAATAAAGAAACATTATTTGAAATGATAGAAAAATAGATGATAAAGAATGTAGAAAGAATATTTGAAAAATTAAGAGATTTAATATTAGAAGAAGAAAGCCCTAAAAGTTTGAAAAGCCATTCGATTTCAAAGTTATCGAAAAATATCCAAATGAAGGATTATTAGGAATTAGGAAGCCAGACGAAGTCAAAGAAGATATTAAAACATTAAAAGAACAAGTTAGAAAATTACAAAAGGATTTAATAGAATTAAAAACAAAAGATTTAGAATTAGATACAAAGATAAGTCTAATTAAAAATGGGATATCTTTAGACTTAGATAGTAATTCAAAAGGAAAAGAAATTATAACTGATATTCAAGACTTAAGTTCTATTCAAGTAAATAATGAACAAGTTTCAGATAAAATGTATATTCAAATGATAAATAAAATAGAGTATCAAAAATGGTATTGTTTTGTTACCATAGGAATAAATAATTTCAAGCTCACAGTACACGCTATGATAGATAGTGGTGCTGATGCAAACTGTATTAAAACAGGAATAATTCCTACAAAGTATTGTCAAAAGACTAATGAGAGTTTATTAGCAGCAAATTCAAGTAGATTACATGTCAAGCATAGAGTCATATTAAATGTATGCAATGATGAGTATTGTATTAAAAATTTATGTTATGTAGTTGACGATATAACTCAAGATTTAATTTTAGGATTACCATTTTTACATCAAATTAACCCTATCAAAGTAGATACTGAAGGTATTCATACAAAAATCATGGTAGGAAGATTTCATTCAATTTTATTTCTCCAAAAAGACAAAAAGAAATAGATTTAATTAAAAAATGTTCAATATTTAAGCAAATAAATAATATTAGTCATATTAAGAGTCAAATGGGATTTTTACTAGAAGAACATTCATCTGACTCTAAGTTTCAGAAAGAAATATTATCCATTGATTTATGCATTTCACAATTTCATGTTCAATCGGTTCTATTACATATTTTTGCAAGAACACAGAATTTTGCAAAAGGGCAAGCTAGCCTATCTATATTCAATTTTGCTATTGAATATCTCAAAGGTGAGGAGAGTTGTTTGCCTAATTTTAAACTTGTGAATTTTAGCAGGAATTTCAAAATGAGTTCAATCAAGAAAGAAGGTGATTCCAAAAAACTTCCACTTATTCATTTAACCTCATCAAATAGATTTCAATCCCTTTCTGATTACCCTCCATTAAATTTTGCTCAAGCTTTAGAGGCCCCTTATCAAAAGAATGCCATTCAAAGGAACACTCCACCAAGTCAAACTCAATCTCCACCAGCCACTTCAAGCTCCAATCTTACCTATTTTACTAAAAAAATAATTGAGCCACTTTACCTTACTCGTTTTATTCAAAATCCAGACTTCCAAACCTTTTCAAAATACATTGAACAAATCATTCATCCAGATTGCAACTGGATACCATTCAATGCTGAAAAAGATATTTCATTCTATCTTCTGGTTTTGATTGATTCAGGATCAGTAGATATCAAGCATAATTTAGATCCAAAAGATTCCAATAGAGTTGCCTATTCAAAAGCCATTATCAAAAAGATTTGTTCTTTTGATGAGTGGGGAAGTCATTCTCTGCTTAAATCATTTACATGGATACTCAATTTAGAGGATACACGTACCAGGATTACTTAGAGGCTTGGTACAAAGCTTTTTACCTTAGACCATTCAATCATTCATGGTTTTTTACTTTCCATAAAACCTTTTCAATCCAAGTACCTTCTATTCCAATTTGGTTTTATAATTGGTGGATATATCTTGGATGCACTGAAGATATTTATCCCCCAGAGACTCAAATGGCTTACAAATTATTCATTCGAAAAACTGAAGGAAGAATTCCAGACTACATGCAACCCATTCAATTTCATATTATGTTTAAAGTCCCATGGATATTTTGCTGGAGTTACAAAATTCATTCATTCCATCCCAAACCATATCCCATGTCCTTGGTTCGGGAATTCAAAATCAAATGGTGGACTCAAGTTTCAATTACTCAAGAAACGGTGGCGGCACAATTTTCTGGTGCGCATCAGATTTCTCAGACGGGAATAAAGATTCAATCACCAAAGCAGGCTCAAGGACCACCTTTGGCGGTACCAGTAACTATTGCAAAAGCAAATGAGACAATTCAAAAACATGAAAAGAAAAAAGGAAAAATTACAGAAAGCCAAATTCCATCTGTGCCAGAACTAGTCCAAAAGGATAAAGAGATGGCTGAGGGCTGGGCACAATATCAAGAATTCATACAGTTTATGCAATTCAAAGAAAAAGCAAAATCAATGTCTATCAATAGCAAGGCCTCATCGGAAGGATCATCCACAGATCCATTCGGCGGTCCTTTAGCTCAAGACCCCTTTGATTTATAAACTCACAAATTTTCTGTTTTGCAGGATTCAATGAAGAAAGTTACTCAAACAGATGTATATTGGGAAATAGCGAATGTTGATTGGAAGAATCGTGATTCAAGGTATGAAATCAAAAGAATCCCGAGGATTTCAAGTGTTTACAATCTTGCTCAATCCATTCAAAATCGATAGATTGGAACATTTCAACCGACTAATTTATCCAAATGTATTTACCCTTTCTGAAGAATCTCAAATGAAGCAAAATAGAGATTATGTTCAAAGATTAAGAAGAGCCATCAAATAAGACAATCAATGGCAAGAAATTCAAGAATTCATGGAAAACTGGGTTCCGAGACTTGGCAAAGAACCACCAGTTTACTCTCAAATACCGTCAAATCCAGATCAAGCAGACCATCATTCAACCAAAAGTATACAAGAAGCCTCAAGTTCTGCTACTCCAGAGGATTCAACTTCTCCAAGATCTCAAGAAGCATTTCAAACTAGATTTTACTCAAAAACCTTTATTCCAGGACGACTTCTTTGAAGATCGACTTCCTTCGCCATGAAGCAATCAGGGCGATCTTCATTCAAAAGTCAATAACGGCAAGATGATTAAAGCTATTCAAGCACGTGAAGTGAGGACAGTCAGAAAACTCTGCTTTCCAAAAAGAAGACTTGGTCCCATGTCGGCACATAATTACAAACAACTTTTCAAAAGCGGATCAACTCGGCTCAAAAGATTCCAAGCGGATAAGATCAACCTCAACAGTCAGACAAGTGTCTTCATTCAAAAAGCCGGAAGTAGATAAGGATTCAAAAGGTTCAAACCAATCCAAGACCAAGTCAAAATTGAAGAAATCAAAAGCAAGGCAGTGTGCTCCCCGTGTTCCCCGATCTTAGTCAAATGAAATATTTCAAGAAGAAGATTTCAAAAAGAAAATGATAGCTTTATTAATAGAAGAAGCGGTTTGGTGAGCCTAGTAAGACCGTTGGTAAGCCCGAGTGTGAGGTGTTCCAGGCAGGGTGCTCCCTGTGTTCCCCGATCGAAGTTTTTGGCATTAAAGGAATTAAAGCCCCTTCAACTCCTTGATTGCTTCATGGGGAAGGAAGCTGATCTTCAAAGAAGTCGTCCTCTGGAATAAAGGTTTTGGAGTAAAATCTATTTTGAAATCTTTCTTGAGATCTTGGAGAAGTTGAATCCTCTGGAGTAGCAGAACTTGAGGCTTCTTGATCTGGAATTGGTGATTGAGAGTAAACTGGGGGTTCTTCGCTAAGCCTTGGAACCCAGTTTTCCATGAATTCTTGAATTGCTTGCCATTGATTGTCTTCTTTGATTGCTCTTCTTAATCTTTGAACATAGTCTCGATTTTGCTTCTTTTGAGATTCGTCACCGAAAGGGTAAATGCATTTGGATAAATTGGCTGGTTGAAATGATCCAATTTCTCGATTTTGAATGGTTTGAGCAATATTGTAAACACTTGAAATTCTGGGGATTCTTTTGATTTCATACTTTAAATCTACTGATTCTTCTGAATCAACATTCGAGATTTCCCAATATACATACGTTTGAGTAACTTTCTTCATTGAATCACGCAAAGCAGAAAATTTGTGAGTTTATAAATCAAAGGGTTTTGAGCCAAGGGACCGAATGGATCTCGTGGATGATCCTTCCGATGAGGCCTTGCTAATGATAGACATTGATTTTGCTTTTTCTTTGAATTGCATAAACTGCATGAATTCTTGATATTGTGCCCAGTCCTCAGCCATCTCTTTATCCTTTTGGACTAGTTCGGGCACAGATGGAATTTGGCTCTCTGTAATTATTCCTTTTTCTTTCCACGTTTTGAATTGTCTCATTTGCTTTTGCAATAGTTCCGTACCGCATGGGTGGTCCTTGAGCTGCTTGGTGATTGAATCTTTATTCCGTCTGGGAATCGATGCACTGTAAAATTGTCGCCACCGTTTTTGACTAATTGAAACTTGAGTCCACCATTTGATTTTGAATTCGAACCAAGGACATAGGATATGGTTTGGGATGGAATGAATAATTTTGTAACTCCAACAAAATATCCATGGGACTTTAAACATAATATGAAATTGAATGGGTTGCATGTAGTCTGAATTCTTCCTTGATTTTCGAATGAATAATTTGTAAGCCATTTGAGTTTACGGGGATAAATATCTTCGATGCATCCAAGATATATCCACCAATTATAAAACCAAATTGGAATAGAAGGTACTTGAGTTGAAAAGGTTTTATGAAAGTAAAAACCATGAATGATTGAATGGTCTAAGGTAAAAGCTTTGTACCAAGCCTCTAAGTAATCCTGCACGTGTATCCTCTAAATTGAGTATCTGTTGTAAATGATTTAAGCAGAGAATGACTTCTAATCGATCAAAAGAACAAATCTTTTGATAATGGCTTTTGAATAGGCAACTCTATTGGAATCTTTTGGATCTAAATTATGCTTGATATCACGATCTGAATCTATCAAAACCAGAAGATAGAATGAAATATCTTTTTCAGCATTGAATGGTATCCAGTTGCAATCTGGATGAATGATTTGTTCAATGTATTTTGAAAAGGTTTGGAAGTCTGGATTTTGAATAAAACGAGTAAGGTAAAGTGGCTCAATTATTTTTTTTAGTAAAATAGGTAAGATTGGAGCTTGAAGTGGCTGGTGGAGATTGAGTTTGACTTGGTGGAGTGTTCCTTTGAATGGCATTCTTTTGATAAGGGGCCTCTAAAGCTTGAGCAAAATTTAATGGAGGGTAATCAGAAAGGGATTGAAATCTATTTGATGAGGTTAAATGAATAAGTGGAAGTTTTTTGGAATCACCTTCTTTCTTGATTGAACTCATTTTGAAATTCCTGCTAAAATTCACAAGTTTAAAATTAGGCAAACAACTCTCCTCACCTTTGAGATATTCAATAGCAAAATTGAATATAGATAGGATAGCTTGCCATTTTGCAAAATTCTGTGTTCTTGCAAAAATATGTAATAGAACTGATTGAACATGAAATTGTGAAATGCATAAAACAATGGATAAAATTTCTTTCTGAAACTTAGAGTTAGATGAATGTTCTTCTTGTAAAAATCCTATTTGACTCTTAATATGACTAATATTATTTATTTGCTTAAATATTGAACATTTTTTAATTAAATCTATTTCTTTCTGTCTTTTGGGAGAAATAAAATTGAATGAAATCTTCCTACCCATGATTTTTGCATGAATACCTTCATTATCTACTTTAATAGGGCTAATTTGATGTAAAAATGGTAATCCTAAAATTAAATCTTGAGTTATATCATCAACTACATAACATAAATTTTTAATGCAATACTCATCATTGCATACATTTAAAATGACTCTATGATTGACATGTAATCTACTTGAATTTGCTGCTAATAAACTCTCATTAGTCTTTTGACAATACTTTGTAGGGATTATTCCTGTTTTAATACAGTTTGCGTCAGCACCACTATCTATCATAGCGTATACTGTGAGTTTGAAATCATTTATTCCTATGGTAACAAAACAATACCATTTTTGATACTCTATCTTATTTATCATTTGAATATACATTTTATCTGAAACTTGTTCATTATTTATTTGAATAGAACTTAAATCTTGAATATCAGTTATAATTTCTTTTCCTTTTGAATTACTATCTAAGTCTAAAGATATCCCATTTTTAATTAGACTTATCTTTGTATCTAATTCTAAATCTTTTGTTTTTAATTCTATTAAATCCTTTTGTAATTTTCTAACTTGTTCTTTTAATGTTTTAATATCTTCTTTGACTTCGTCTGTCTTCCTAATTCCTAATAATCCTTCATTTGGATATTTTTCTAATAACTTTGAAATACTGAATGGTTGTTCAAACTTTTTAGGGCTTTCTTCTTCTAATATTAAATCTCTTAATTTTTTCAAATATTCTTTTCAACATTCTTTATCATCTATTTTTTCTATCATTTCAAATAATGTTTCTTTATTACTTTTTGAAATCACATTAATACACTTACATTTTTCTATGCTTTCTAAACTTGAATCTGAATCTATGTCGCCTTGAATATTATCTTCATCTGTATCTGTTTCTTCTATTAATAAAGCTATCATTTTCTTTTTGAAATTTTCTTCTTGAAATATTTCATTTATCTTTTTCTTCATTTTACATTGATTTGCCTTGTGACCGAAGCGACCACATTTCCAGCAAGTTATTGAATTATTTTCATTAATATCTTTATTCTTATATCCTTTATATTTCTTCTTTTTATATCTTTTGTAATATTGACTATTATCATAATTCTTATGTTTCTTGAATTTTGAATGTCTTTTATATTTTTCTAACTTTCTAGTTTGAGTTGAAGGGGCTTTAATTCCTTTAATGCCAAAAACTTCACAAAAGTTTCCTACTTCTTGTTTTTCTCGACCATATTTATTTTGAATCTTTAATTCTGTACATAATTCTAATCCTTCTTTTTTAATAAAAGCAAATAACTGACCAAAAGATATTCTATTGAAATCTATGTAATCATTTCCTACCTCTTTTTGTAGTTTAGATATTATTCTTTGCGAAAATAAAGTTGGTAATCCTGTAATGAATTTTTCTTTCCAAAAAGGAGAATTAGCATCATTTCTTTTTAATACTTGAGTGAGAAATACATCTTTATACCATCTAAAATCCGACAAAGTTGGACATCTTAAATTACTTAACATAATTTTTGAACTAGCTAAAGTTTCCTTTTGGTTACCTATGAAATGAATTGAAATTGTAACTATCAATTGATCTATCATCGATGGTTTTTACGTAACAAATGTTTTAGTTCCATCTGCATTTGTTTTCTACTTCTACTTACATTGAATGATTTAATATTTGTTGTTTTTCTTCTAAAGTTAACAAATTATCACCAATTTTTAATTGTCTGAAAATCCTACAATTAATGCTATTGCACTAATTAATCTCATTAATTCTAATGTTTTGTAGGCGTCTTAGCCATTCCCATTTCTTGCAATGTATTTAATATTTCATATTACGATTTTCCATCTATGTTCCATTCATAGACAGAATTTCCATTATATGAACTTGTTTTAAATTGTTTTCTTTCTTCGTATTGAATATCCGGGGAGTAGGTCTAGGATAATAATTTCTTGTATTCATTGCATTCCAATTTCTATAATTTTTCTGTCTTTTATTCTATTAATTTCTACTTCAATTATTTTTAAATTCTTGTTCTACATTATTAATCTTTTGTATCTGAATTATCTGAATCTTCACTTGAATTATCATCTAATTCGATTCTCATTTTTCTTTCTGTTTCTAAACAATTAATCCTATTTTAAGTACTAGCTTTATCGGCTTGAATACTTTGAGTTATTCTATTTATCAAACTATTTTGCATTTTATTTTTAATTAAATCTTCTTCTAATTCATGAGAAACACTTATTGTTTTGAAATGAGGACTAGCTATTTCATTCGGAAATCTAGGGGTTTCCTAGGAATTGAATCTATCTTAGTAGACAAATGTTCTACTTGATTAGCTATAGTATGCGATTCGATTTGAATAATTATTTTGTTGATAAACTTTTTTAATATCATCTAATACAACATTTGAATTTCCGTCTTCTCTACCTATCTTGAAAGGACTAGCTTCTATTTCCTGTTGGTCAACTTGAATTTTTATTGGTTGTAAGGGTGGATGGATTGAAGTAATAACTTGATAATCATTAATTTTCCATTTTCTATACAAATTACTTTGAACATTAATATAACTTTCTTTGAAAACGTTGGAAATACCTTCATTTTTTGAAAACCAGTATTCTAACCATGAAAGTAAAAGAATATTACATTTCATCTTTTTCATATATGAAATCCATTCTTCTTTTAATTTTTCTTGAATAACTTCATTTAATGCTATAAACCAGAATTTCTTTTTACTATTTTCATTTTCAAAAGCTTCATTTAAATATTCAAAATCTATTTGAAATTCTTTCTTTTCAAAAGTAATAACATTAATTCCCATTTGTGACCTTGTAGGTGACATAGGGGGTGAATTGACTATTTCTGGAATAAGCGATTTGAAAACATACTTTGAAGGGTTTTCTGATACTATCGATGGTGATGGTTCGAAAATGATCTTCTAGGTAAATTGAAATTATTTGAAAAACTTCGTTCCTTCTCTAAATGAATTAAATCTTAATAAAATTGTTCTATCTTCTTTTCTATAATATTATTAATTTCTCTTCTAAATATGTTTCTAGAAGGTTGAGCATTTTGAATTTCAAATTGTTCAGAATTGTAATTTGTTCCACTTTAATCTTTTAGGAATAAAAGCTGTTGGATTATCACTTCTACATGTAATAAAACTGTTTCTTCTTTTGAAGTTGGTAACATGTTGAATCTAGTATTTATTTGAGAATTCATTAATCTAAACTAAACTCAGTAAATAATTGCAAAATTTTTACAAAATTGTTCAAATTCATCACCTTGTAAATGAATATCTAATACTAATGAATCTAGTATTAATGGATCTGTGAAATCAATGAAAAGTTGGGACAACAATTGAAATATATTGGACCATTACAAACATTAGTTTGAATCATACTTAATAAAGAAGTTTTGTATATTTTAATCTTTTTATCTCTTAAGGCTAAATAAATTGGAGCGTCTACACCTATGTGTACTAATGGTTTAATTGCTACTTGAATCATACCATAATGAATATATCTATAACCCTTGTCTATATATTTCTTAATTGAAACTTTATTTAATAATAGAATTGTTTGAAATTCTTCTTGTAAAGAAATTGTTTCTTCATGAGTTTTAATTGAAAAACCGTTTGAAATCTAAAGAACCTATCTTATAGATGGATTCTATACTTTGTTCTGTAATAGACCAATTTGAGTAATCTAAAGACATATGCACCTCCTGACTCTGCACGACGTCAGAGTTACTGTTTCTATCTTGAGTATTCAAAAACATTTTTCTAAATCTCTGCCATGTTTAATATAACATAATCTAATCGTTTACTCTTGACTTCAGACTAAGATCGGGGAACACGGGGAGCACCCTGCCTGGAACACCTC
Organism: Gynochthodes officinalis; assembly: GCA_020080225.1. Classification (NCBI taxonomy): domain Eukaryota; kingdom Viridiplantae; phylum Streptophyta; class Magnoliopsida; order Gentianales; family Rubiaceae; genus Gynochthodes; species Gynochthodes officinalis. The sequence continues at coordinate 226,182 of JAIQDA010000034.1, read as the reverse complement.
ACACTCGGGCTTACCAACGGTCTTACTAGGCTCACCAAACCGCTTGCCAAACCTACCTTAATCTTAATCAAAGGTAAAGTCTTAAATTAAGGTTATGCTAAACACTTAAGCTTAATTTAAACTAATGCTTTATGAACACCTAAAACAGTGAACAGATGGCTCTGATACCACTTGGGGGCAAGACCGGTGTCATATACTAATTAAGCTACAGTGATTGTTAAAGTTTTGAAATTAATGAACAGTAAAAATGAATAGTAATGGCGGAATAGTAAACATGAATAGTAATTGTGAATAGTAGCTGCGTGAATAGTAAACGTGAATAGTGAAAAATAATGAATATGGTACTCAAAATGATCAGCAAATCGAGATGAATAAAACACTTACTTTATTGAACTTTGATATTGAAATCTGATTACAGAAAAGATCCTTGAAATGAAAGTGGAAAATATGAATAGTACAAGATTTTGTATTATGAGGAAGTTGGGACGTTGGAATTCTAAGGAAATTACAAAGGCTTGAAAGAAATTGGGACTTGAGGATGGAATTGTCTAAGCTTGACTAAGATTTCTCGATAGGATATGCTCTTGTGATTTCTTTGTCTAATTTGCCGATTGATTCCGATGGAATGTTCTTTGATTGGAATGGAGTCCTTTTATAGTTGAAATCCTTGAGTCAGTCCAAGTCTATTGTTGAATTTTGATAAAGGCTAGTGTTAGCCTTTTTGACTTTGTCTACTAGGTTTGGAGACTTTTGTGGTCTTGAAATGAATTTGTGTTCTGCATTCTCGTAGCTTCTAATTTGGCTTTGTGTTTGTCTTGAATTTGATTTCTTCAATTTTGACTTGGTCTTGGATTGGTTTGTGCAGGTTGCAGGCTTTGTCTTTGAACCTTTGAACCTTTTGAATCCTTATCTACTTCCGACTTTTTGAATGGAGACACCTGTCTGAATACTGTTGAGGTTGATCTTATCCGCTTGGAATCTGTTGGGCTGGTCTTATCTTCTTGTTGGAAAGTTGTTTGTAATTACGTGCCGTCAAGGGGCCTACTGCGTTTTGGAAAGCGAGTTTTCTCGATCCCCACTTCACGTGCTTGAATTGCTTTAATCATCTTACCGATTCGACTTTTTGAATGAAGACTGTCCTTGATTGCTTCATGGCGAAGGAAGCTGATCTTCAAAGAAGTCGTCCTCTGGAATAAAGGTTTTGGAGTAAAATCTATTTTGAAATCTTTCTTGAGATTTTGGAGAAGTTGAATCCTCTGGAATAGCAGAACTTGAGGCTTCTTGATTTGAAATTGGTGATTGAGAGTAAAGCGGGGTTCTTCGGTAAGCCTTGGAACCCAGTTTTCCATGAATTCTTGACTTGCTTGCCATTGATTGTCTTCTTTGATTGCTCTTCTTAATCTTTGAACATAGTGTCGATTTTGCTTCTTTTGAGATTCAAATCAGAAAGGGTAAATGCATTTGGATAAATTGGTGGTTGAAATGATCCAATTTCGATTTTGAATGGTTTGAGCAACATTGTAAACACTTGAAATTGGGATTCTTTTGATTTCATACTTTGCATCTGCTTGATTCTTACGAATCGAACATTACGAGATTTCGAAAGATACATTTGTTTGAGTAACTTTCTTCATTGAATCGCAAAAGCAGAAAATTTGTGAGTTTATAAATCAAAGGGTCTTGAGCTAAGGGACCGCCGAATGGATCTGTGGATGATCCTTCCGATTAGGCCTTGCTATTGATAGACATTGATTTTGCTTTTCTTTGAATTGCATAAACCGCTTGAATTCTTGATATTGTGCCCACTCGGCCATCTCTTTATCCTTTTGGACTAGTTACGCACAGATGGAATTTGGCTTTCGTAATTTTTCCTTTCTTTTCATGTTTTTGAATTGTCTCATTTGCTTTTGCAATAGTTACTGGTACCGCCAAGGGTGGTCCTTGAGCCTGCTTTGGTGATTGAATCTTTATTCCCGTATGTGGAATCTGATGCGCATCAGAAAATTGTGCCGCCACCGTTTCTTGAGTAATTGAAACTTGAGTCCACCATTTGATTTTGAATTCCCGAACCAAGGACATGGGATATGTAAAAATTTTGCAATTATTTATAGAGTTTATTTTAGATTAATGAATTCTCAAATAAATACTAGATTCAACATGCTACCAACTTCAAAAGAAGAAACAGTTTTATTACATGTAGAAGCTGACAATCCAACAGTTTTTATTCCTAAAAGATTAAAGTGGAACGAAATTACAATTCCTGAAAAATTTGAAATTCAAAATGCTCAACCTTCTAGAAACATAATTAGAAGAGAAATTAATAATATTATAGAAAAAGAAGATGGAACAATTTTATTAAAATTCAATTCATTCAGAGAAGGAACAAGTTCTTCAAATAATTTCAATTTACCTAGAAGATCATTTTCTGAACCATCACCATCGATAGTATCAAAAAACCCTTCAAAGTATGTTTTCAAATCTCCTATTGCAGAAATAGTCAATTCACCCCCTATGTCACCTACAAAGTCACAAATGAGAATTAATGTTATTACTTTTAAAAAGAAAGAATTTCAAATAGATTTTGAATATTTAAATGAGGTTTTTGAAAATGAAAATAGTAAAAGAAAATTTTGGTTTTTAGCATTAAATGAAGTTATTCAAGAAAAATTAAAAGAAGAATGGATTTCATATATGAAAAAGATGAAATGTAATATTCTTTTACTTTCATGGTTAGAATATTGGTTTTCAAGAAATGAAGATATTTCCAACGTTTTCAAAGAAAGTTATATTAATGTTCAAAGTAATTTGTATAGAAAATGGAAAATTAATGATTATCAAGTTATTACTTCAATCCATCCACCCTTACAACCAATAAAAATTCAAGTTGACCAACAGGAAATAGAAGCTAGTCCTTTCAAGATAGGTAGAGAAGACGGAAATTCAAATATTGTATTAGATGATATTAAAAAATTTTATCAACAAAATAATTATTCAAATCAGATACTGCATACTATAGCTAATCAAGTAGAACATTTGTCTACTAAGATAGATTCAATTCCTAAGGAAACCCCTAGATTTCCAAATGAAATAGCTAGTCCTCATTTCAAAACAAGAAGTGTTTCTCATGAATTAGAAGAAGATTTAATTAAAAATAAAATGCAAAATAGTTTGATAAATAGAATAACTCAAACTATTCAAGCTGATAAAGCTAGTACTTCAGAAAATAGAATTAATTGTTTAGAAACAGAAAGAAAAATCACTTTTGAGGATTGTAATTCTTCTTTTGGATTCCCTACAAAATACATAGCTATTGTAACGATAAAAAATTCACAAGCATTTGATTGATTAGTAATTTGATGTTGTTCATTTTCTACTTGAATTGTATGATCTAATATTGATAATTTATCTTGAAGATTCAATGCATTGTCCCACCGCTTTTATGGCGACCAATAAAACCGATGACAAGTTAACAAGCGATCTTCTTTTACAAGCGGCCTTGACACGTGGGGTATGCTTTCCATAATGATCATAGGCACGACATTGAAGATTGTAAGGATTAAAAGAAAAAAAACTAAGGGTTGCACTCGGACTGGGATGCTAAAGCAGTACATTCAGAGGTGACAACCATTCTTTGACAGGGCACAACCTTGGTCAAGAGACTAGGGAGGTGATCATCACACTGGTGAACGAGGTGGAGGACAAGGTCAAGCGGACGAGGTACAACTGGAAATCGGATAGACTATTGGCCGAGATGGGACTCCTCCATGAACCAACAATATCAAGGTAATCCTTCACAACCACAACCACCTTAGCATTCTCCTCAAGACAATCGCAATGTCACAGGTGTAATTCACATCATTTTTGGGGATATCTTGAGGGCAATCCCAATCTGCCATAAAGGCCAATGTAAGGAGAATCCCACCTTAAGAACCAGTCTATAAGCGCTTCAAGCCACCTAAGGTTATTACCTTTTTTGAAGAGGATGTAGTCCCACATATTAGCCCTCATAATGATGCATTGGTGATTAAAATTATAATTACCACCAAAGATGTGCATAGGGTATATATAGATGATAGTAGTGTTGTAGACATCATGTACATTGATTGCTTTACAAATTGGGAATTGACTTTAGTATATATTGTTGACTTTTGCTCATGAGGTAGTGCATCTTGTGGGAATAATCACACTAGCCATGATGGTGAGGGATTACCCCCAAAATAAAACAATAATGACGTATTTCTATGTGGTTAATGCTCATTCCCTTTTTAATGCCATTATTGGAAGATCTTGAATGAATAAGACCAAGGTCATATGATCACTTTACCACTTGGTTTTAAAGTTCCCTATAGAGCATGGGGTGATGTCGGTATAAGGTGATCAGTACGCTGTATAGGAGTGCATGCGTATAGCATTAAAAGGCAAAGAGACCATGATGAAGCAAGTACATGCCATCCCAACACCAATAGAACATAAACCACGTCCAGAGGTCACACCTTGGAGAACAATACACTTGGCAAAAAGTGGGGAAGGACTTGCAATCCCTAAGAATCCCAAGGTAACACCTCAGAAAAACCGAAACCTCACCATTTCGGAGCAACAAGTTGACGTACCAAAGATAACAAATGAAGTGTATGAGGTTTTGATCAATGAGAACCATCCAGATAGGGTGGTTAAAGGTAGAGCATCTATGCTTACTGAAGTGAAGAATAAGATCATCAATCTCTTGCGATAATATAAAAAGGTATTTGCTTTGAGCTCGGAAGACATGCCTGGGATCTCATCTTCTTTAGTGACTCATAAGTTGAACATTGATCCAAGAATAAAGCTAGTTCGATAGAAAAGAAGCATGTTGGCCTCGAAAAGGAATCAGATTGTTAATGAAGAAGTGGAGAAGTTACTACAATCTCTTATATATTGAAAGAAGGTTTTTATCTGACATGGTTTGCCAATCCAATGTTAGTGAAGAAACCCAATGGTAGTTGGCAAATATGTATCGACTATACTGATTTCAACAAGTATTAATCTAAAGATTGCTACCCCCTCCCAATGATTGATCAGAAAGTCAAACCCATATCAGAATACGAGGTCTTGATGTTCCTAGATGCTTACAGGGGACATTATCAAATCCTGATGAAAGAAGAAGATGTTGAGAAGACTGTATTTATCACTGAAATGGGGACCTTTTGTTACTAGAAAATGCTATTCGGGTTAAAGAATGTCAGAGCAACATACCAACGATTGGTCAATTAGATCTTTTCCAAACAAATTGGTAGGAATATAGAGGTCTATGTAAATGACATGATGGTAAAGTGCAAAAGGTCAAGGATGCACGAGACTTAAAAGAAACCCTACAAACCACGAGAAAACAAGTATGTACATGAACCTTAAAAATGTACTTTTGGGGTAAGATTGGGTAAATTCTTGGGATACATGGTCTCTAAGCAGGGGATTGAAGCTAACCCCAAAAAGTGAGCGCTATTGTTGATATGACACCTCCTCGGACAGTTAAAGAAGTTCAAAAGCTAACAAGACCTTTGGCGACAGTAAATAGATTTCTTTCTTGATCAACAGATCACCACCTCCCTTTCTTCCAAGTGTTGCAGGAAGCCAAGAATTTCAAATGAACCGAAGAGTGCCAAAAAGCCTTTGAAGAGTTAATGGCACACTTGGCCAACTTACCAGCACTGACAGTATTGAGACCAAGAAAAGTTTTATTTTTGTATTTGGCAACCTTTGATATTATTAATTCGAGATTAGAACCATGTTCAAAACCTGTGTATTAAGTTAGTCACGCCTTACAGGGAGCTGGGCGAGATACCTCTCTATGGAGAAGCTAGTTTTCGCCTTAGTTAACGCTACTAGGAAGCTTCAACTGTATTTCCAAACTCACTCCATATACGTTCTAACTAATCAACCCATCAACCAGGTATTACACAAGCCTGAAGCGTCAAGAAGATTGACAAAATAGGCCATTGAACTCGAGGAACATGATATCCAGTATCAACCCCAGGGAGCTATCAAAGCACAAGCCTTGGCAGATTTAATAATTGAGATACCTATGAAGAAGACACACAGTGTGGACAAATCAATCTCGCTCATACCTTAGTAGCCAGAAGTTGACAACCTAGAGTTATAGACTTTGTATGCTAATGGAGCCTCCAATGAAGAGGGCAACGGATCTGGTTTGCTACTTTGAAGCCCAAAAGGGTTAGAAGTCACTTGTGCCTTGCAGTTCAATTTCAAAGCAACCAACAATGAAACAGTGTGAGGTGTTAATTATGGGGCTTAAACTTGCAAAAAAAATGAAGGCGCATGGTGTTAAGGTGTATAGTGACTCTTAAGTGATGGTGAATCAAGTCCAAGGTGCCTATGAAACCAAAGACCCTAGATGAAGAAGGACCTTGAGAAGGTCCAACAACTTAGCTGACACTTCTATAAGTTTGAGATTGAGAAAATATCAAGGTCCAGAAACAAAAGGGCCAATGTTTTGAGCAAGATGGCATCCTTGACATTCTCCTATTTAAACAAGAAAATCTTAGTTGAAGTCCTCCCCTATCGAAGCACCAAAGAGAAAGCCGCCATGATTATTGAAAAAGAGGGAGATAAGTGGATGACTCCCATATAGTGGTATTTGCAAATTGGGGAATTACCCAAAGACAAAAGTGAGGCTCAAAAAGTGAAGCTGGAAGTGCCTCAGTATGTTTTCTAATGAGGCATATTATATAAACATTCTTCACTTTAATTGTTGCTAAATTGTGTAGGATCCCAACAAGAGAACTATATACTCAAGGAGTTCATTTTGGACCTTGTGGAAGCCACATAGAACCTCATATGCTGGCAAAAAAGATTATTAGGCGGGGTTACTACTAGCCTACCATGTTTCAAGACGCCCATGACTTCATATAAAAGTGCATGAAATGCCAAATCCATGCTTCTATAATCCAATGGCCATAAATGGAATTGATTAACATTCAAAGCTTGTGGCTATTTATGCAGTGGGGGATTGACATCCTTGGTCCTTTTCCAGAAGTGACTGGACATTTGAAGTTTCTCATAGTGGTGATTGACTACTTTACCAAATGGGTAGAAGCTAAACATCTAGCCACCATCACGGGAAAGAGTGTGTTAAAATTTTGTGTGGAGAAAAATCATCTATAGATTTGGCATCTCCTATGTTATTATCTCATATAATGGGAAACAATTTGCAGATGACCTATTTCGATTTTGGTGTGAAGAATTGATGATCAAACAAAACTTCAATTCAGTTGCGCACCCACAAGCTAATGGTCAGCTTAAAGTCACAAATCGTACGTTGCTACAAAAACTAAAAGCTTGGCAAGATAAGGTTAAGGGAGACTGGGTGGAGCACCTTCCAAATTTCTTTTGGGCCAATCGAACTACACCTAAGACAATCACAAAGGAGACTTCATATAGCTTTGTGTATGAATCTGAGGCAGTCATCCCAATAGAAATTGGGATTCTAATGTCTAGGCTCATAACCTTCAATTCATCAACTAACAATGAGTAGATGCGACTGAATTTAGACTTGCTGAAGGAACACCAAGATCAGGCTTTTGTTAAAGAGGCACAATACAAGCAGGCCATGGCTAAATACTACAATAAAATAATAAAGGTTAATGAATTCAAATTAGGGGATCTCGTCCTCAGCAAAAATGAGGCCAGTAAAGCTTAGAATCTCAGCAAACTAGAAGACAATTAGAAAGGCCCCTATAAAGTTGTCAATGTGTCCAAGTTAGGGGGTTACTTGTTGGCCACTACGAAGGAGAGTGTACTACCTCGTGTAAGGCACATTGATAACTTGAGAAGGTTTTATGTTTGAATCTACATTGAATTGCTTTTGAAACAATGGTTTGAATTTATAATGATTCAATAAAGCATATTTGTTCTTTTATATTTATTCTTGTAATGTAAATATATTATAAATCAAGCAAAAGGACGCCAACTGCCTTGAACTCGATTCAAGATGACTAAGTCATCTTGCTATTCAATAAATCGAGGGGATCACGTGTAACTCGATTTAGCTAAGTAATGCTACGCATTCTCAAAAATCCTAAGGGATGACGAAATCACAATTTATCACAATGAATCCCAAACACCTAAAGAGGTGGGAACCTCAGTTCAGCTAAGTAAAGTTGCACATTCTTAAACATTCTAAGCGGTAATGAGACCACAACTTATCACAATGAATCCCAAGGATCTAAAAGGGTGAGGAATCCTTATTACAACTTATTACAATGAATCCCAAACACCTCAAAAGGTGGGGACCTCTTATTACAACTATTTTTTAATAGCAAATATTACACATGGAAAATTTACAATTTTCCTTCCTGTTCTATATATTTGACTCTATCTTGTAAGTACATATCTAATAGGGCTTCTCTCTTCTGATATTGGTCGCTATCCTTCTGGCCTTGCTAGGCTAGTAACTCTAGTTCAGCTAACATGGTATCGATGGGGACCTCATTGTCCGGAGCCGGTTTCAAGCCCTTATCTTTCACATAAACCTCCATATTCTCAATTCTCTACCTCCAGGTTTTACATTCAAACTGCAACTCATAAATTTGCTTTCTGTGTGAACCTGCTAAATCCTAGAGACTGCAAATCTCCCCTTGCTTTCCCTCCAAATCCTGAGTAAAGGAATAGATTATTTCATCCCGCCCCTTAACCTTAGAGTCTAGTAAAGAGATCTTGGAGGAAAGTTTGAGATCCTCTTCTTATATGCTTTGCTTTGTAAAGCAATGATCTCTCTCGATTGATGAGGTCACCCATCACGCTTTGTTGTTTCGCTTTATCTTCCTCAAGTGCATGGGTTAATCTCTCTAATTGAGTAACTTGAGCTCGTAGTTGATTATTTTTCATGCTTTACTCCGTTTGTCATTTTGTTCAGGTCACCTATTTTAGCCTCAAGAGATTTCACTTTTTCATGCAAAATGTTAAGCTTAAACCTCATGGTAAAAAACAATTCTAATAGTATAGAGATGAAATGAAATTGGATTTTTATTAGTCAAGGAATTGTTGTTACAACAACACAAAATACAACAAAAGCCTAAAAACTAGCCTCTTTGTGCATCCCTCAATATGCGAAAAAGCCACAACCTCGGGCTCTTGACCTCCCATCTATTCACCTTCTAGAATCCGGAGGTCCATATCCTCATCTACTTGGCAGCCTTGCAGTTCTTATACTGTCATGGGCGAGTTTTGAGATGTCAGGTGAGTCAGCAGTGTAAATGACCCGTCATATCCCTTCACAACCTCCACATAGGTGCGATCGGCCTTAACTAAGACCTCAGGGTCATACCCAAGTAGTTCCTCGGACTTTAGATCCGGAAATTTTCCCAAGATCTCTATAGTTGCAATATGCCTCCCTAAGTCCCTAGCTGCGTAGGAGAAGTTCGCTGCAAAGTCACCGAAGTCATTTGTACTGAAAAGCTTCTTCACCAGCAACTATGCAAACTCTCATTGGTTGTGTTGGATTATGCCCTAAAGACCAATCATGTGATGATTGTTTGGGCATATATATATGTATCATAATGTTTACAATTAATGATAATGATTATTATGTTGATTTCCATATCTGTGCTTTATGAATAAATATAATAATGTCCCAAGAATTTAATTATTCTAAAATTATCCCTAGTCAAGTATTATCATTAAATGGGACAATTATAATGCATCAAGACTAGTATGTGTAGTGACTGATGAAATGTATCATGATATGAGATATCAAGTCAACACATAGGTACATATTAGAGAACTATGTATTGGATCGACCCGCCATTAGAAATGCTAAATGGGTTATAATATGAAGTGTCATAAATATTTCTCATAGTGATGATGATGTAACTGATCATTAGACTTGAGATCACCAAAGATCCCAACATGAGGAGTTATATGTTTTGATATTACTAAACGTTACCCGTAACAAGGTGAACTATAAAAGTGGTAATTGAATATATAATGAATCATGTAGTGGGATGTTGAATGATCAAGATAGGATTTGCCCTTCTTATATAATAGGAGTGATATCTTTGGGACCTTTGATCAAGTGAGACCATAAAACGCATGATGTGCTTAAATGAGTCGATATGTGATATCGTACTCATTTTGCTTAGATGTGTCTACTTGGGAATCAAGAAATGCAAAAATTGAACTATACGAGTGTAACACGTTCCATGGCTCTTGTTCAATCAATATATCTAGGGCAAAGGGATTTGATTACATGATAACATCTATCACAATAAAAGTAATGTCGAATTATTAAAGTGCTTTTGGACAAATGATTCTTATTTGTAAATAAGTAAATTCTCAAATAAAAACAAATTATCCAAATATATTTTTATTTCAAAATTTAAAATTCAAATTTTCCCACTCAAATTCCTCTCACATAATTTAAAAAAAATTTCCCTTTCCCTCCAAAATACTTTTTCTATCAAAAAATATTTATCAAAATTTTTACACATTCCAATACAACTTTTTTCAAATAAGAACAATCCAAACAAAGCCTAACATTCTTATAACTTGGGTAGTTTTGATGTGTTGCTAGACAATGTTAAATGCTTATGGCATAAAATAGATTTTTATGTCATTGCCAAATTTTATAAGAACCTATTGGGTCTACTTTTTAGATCATATCCAAAAGAAGTGTAAAATTTATGTGATGAATTTTTTGGTTAATTTAAGAATCCTATAGTGAATAGGACTCTAGAAGGTTTTCCAATTTACGGTGGTATTTGGATTTGTGACTAAATGATTTAAGTTTTATTATTAATAAATTCGAAACGGTTTTGAATTTATTAATTAAGCAAGAAAACCAAAATTAGAGAGTTTCTAAATTTTAATGGTTTTGTTTTTGGCAGCTACTAAAATTTAGAAAGTTCTAAAATAGATTAGAACTTGTGGTTCAAATAAAACTCTTTACAAGAAATTTTACCCTAATCTATTTCTGTATATTTGGATTTATAATTTCAACAGTCATACAACCCTAACATGAGAAACAAGAGACCATGTTCTTCTTGCAGCAAAAAGCCGAAACTAATTTTTCTTGGAGAAGAAAAATTCTACAGCAAAGCAAAACCCAAAAAACTGAACCATTGTTTCTTATTTCAGCAAAATTCTTTTCGGCTTTTTCTTGTGAAGAAATAGTAGCCAAATTTTCAAGAACACAAGGAGCTTTTCAGCTGTTCTTTGGAAGAAAAGCAACCGCTTCTTCTATGTTAAAGAAACAAGAAAAACCGAAGCTTAGAGAAGCTTCAAACCTGAAAAACCAAAAGCAAAATTCATCGCTATCACCTTCAGATTTTGCTGCTTCTTTTCTTGGGTCGATTGTGTGACAATTAACCCAGAACTTGGAGCCGATCACGTGGATACCGTAGAGGCAAGGCTCTACTGGGTGTTACTGTGATTCGACAAGCAAAAGTCTTCATAAGAAAGTTCAACCACTCACGATAAAGGTAAAACTCTTGACGACTAGTTTGAAATCACTTTGTAAGCATCCTTGGAAATCAAAAATTTTAAATTTCCACTATGTGCTGTTTTTGATTTCCTACAGGTTGATCCCTTTCAATGTTTAGACCACTCCCTGGCTAGATTCCAATTGGTGGGACAATGATAAGTTCTGAACTTCCACCCTTTTTTGCACCTTCAATGCCTGCACGAGATTGGCGAGATGCCACCTCGGACTATTGTATCGGGAGATTTCTACCTCAACTTTGCAACCTCCTCTTCTAGGCAATTAGTTCTACACATATACTCACTCCATAGAACTAAAGCTTATTAATGTCACACGCAAAAGTGTTACATTAGTCCTATTTGGGGACGAGTGACATTCTGACATGAGCATTTCTTTAATGCTTTACGAGGAATTATTGAAACCGCATTCTCATTACGCTCCGAGACGAGCATGCCTTCCATCTTCTTTTGTGTTCCTTCATACCTTGAATTGTCACTCCGGAGAATATTCTCCTAAGAGACAAAAATGGAAGGTTGTCTTCTAAGCACTCACCTCGACACCTTTTCACTAGCCTTCTCCTTGGTATTGGCCATTTTGATTATTTTGCCCTTGGTGGCCACTTCGACCTCGGTACTTCTCTTTTGGCCTTCTTTTTGCAAGCCCAATAACTAGTGGCATTCCGATGAGGAGGTTTCCTTCTTGACCTCTGCACCTCTAGTGTCCTTCTGATGCAATACCTTTCTTGTTCACAGAAGCGGAAAACTTTACCACCACAAAATAAAACACCAATTAGTTTCAAATTTTAGTTAACTATGAATAAATGACTCTTACGCATAGCAATCCTACCATTTTCCTTCTTCTTTCGAACAGATCATGAGGTTCGAGGTCAAACATCTACAATGGCCTAACTCAATTTGTACCTCACCAAATCCTCTTCAGTATATTTCCCAATCATCTTATCGTAGAGCTCTATGTATTCTTGGCCTAGGGGGCTATGCTTCTTTTGGTTCCTATAGAAATTATTGACATCTCTACAAAACCACTCAATCGTAGCTCCACAAGGCTCTAACTTCACAAAGACAAATCTTTGCTCAGTCATAATAATTCGTAAGTTTTCTATTTTACTCCCACACCTAAGGCTGAGGTGAAATATCCCATAGATATCGCAAACTTCTTCATGCAACAAAAATACCAAAACAAATCAACTGAACTAACAATTTGACCCTCTCAACATCAAACTTGATAACCGATTATAGTCATTACCAAGTTGAGTGCGATTGAGTTAAAATTATCCTATAGTATTTTAGGAGCTTGGTTATCAGTGCATAAAAGAAATGTCAACCCTACCTTGATTGTTCTTTATACATCACATAATACCTCACTAGAGGGTAATCCCTCCATTTTAACCCCGTAGCTCAAGCCCTATACTCCTTTGGGATATAATACTTTCTCTTAAGGTTCTTTACCCTAGCTTCTCTTAAGGCCGAAACTAGGGCCTCGACTGTTGGGGTTAATTTTTCAAGATAAGCTTATATGGTGAGTTTAACTTGCTTTCTAGATGATAACTCATCTCTTGGACTTTTAATTTCTACCCTTCGTCTTTTCTCTCCACCTTTCTTAAAAACTTTCATCGAGACCGCAGCTTGGGGGCTTTGTGATAAGATGTATAATTTCATATTTATTAGGTCAATTTCCTTGTGTTTAAGTGATTAAAATGCTTATTTATATGAATATTAAGTGTTTTTATTATTGATGGCTAAATTGGAGTTTTTAGGAAAAATTTAATAAATAAAAAGAAATATTAATTTTTCTTGGCAAAATCTTCAAGGTTTCTTCTATTCTTTTGTTTAAGACAAGCGTCTCTTTGTGGAGCCATATTGGTGGGATATTATTTGCTACTGAAGTCGATGAAAATGCACAATATGATCAATCTAATTATGCTAGTTGAATCTTGGCGATCCGAAAATATGGTTACATGAAGTTGCACTTTTTATTCGATATATGCAAACCGCAATCGAGAAAGAAACAATGATTTTCATCAATTTATTTACTATGACCGACGCATCTTCCAACATGAGCTCAATTGTTACAAATCAACATCGGAAGAACGCTATCTATGATCGAGATCACCAACTCTTCAAGCCTTAGAGGATCAAACATTGAAGTTGATAAAATCATATTCAAGCCATATGCAAGACAAACGTGGATTGGTCAAAGTGGCGGTGGGACAACCTCTTCATCTACGTGCAAGTTAATCCGTAAGAACACAACAAACACAAGGACAAAATCTGCGCAATATGAAGCTTAGTCACCGCCAAGGAAAAGACACCAAGTTGAAACCAACGGCTGCAATAGCTTCAACATCCGTTCTAAACACCAATGGTGGATAATTATCATGATAGAATACTTGAGACCAACCATCCTTTTGTTTCTGGAAAGCACGCATAGCGGGCTTTGGAAGTAAGACCAAGGAGTCAAGCGCATTCTTTGAATCTCCGAAGCGAAACGGACAAAGAAAAAGACAAGAAAGAATTCTACTCAAATTATTTCAGCCCACAAACAAAAGAAGAATATTTTCTTGCAACTTGAAGCAAACAAACCGTATGAAAGATGAAGAAAACAAGACCAAAAGCTGAATTTGGAAACAAAGAAAGTCAAGAATGAATTTGGGAACAAAGATGCAAGCTACACAACGGAAAACAAAAGGAGCCTTCTTTAGCATTAAGTGCGACAAAGTGGAAGTAGAAGACAACCATGAAAGGAAAGCTTAGCGCAAATAAGAAACAAAAGTCTGCTACACTTCTACAAGAAAGAAACCGAAATTTGAAGTGGGAAACAAAATCAGTAGAGAAGGAAGAAAAACATGAAACAAAAGGCGGCTGAAATTTGGTAACAAAATTCGCACAAAGAAAAAAAGAAGCAAATTTGGTTGGGAATGAGAAGAAGAACGCGAGAAAGAAGAAACAAAGTTGATTGGAGAAGAAAAAAAGGAAACAAAGCTAAGTAGGAAACAAAGAAATCAGAGGCAATTGGAAAACAAAGGAAGATAGGAAACAGTGCACCTATATAAAGAGGGTGTCATGGCCTTGAAAGCATTACGGCTTGGAGAAATCCATTCTTTGTTCTCCTTCTCATCCTTTAGTTTAGACTTTCCTCGGTTTTCTCTGCTGCAAATTTTCACCATCCTTTGTTGTTTTCTTGATCTTTCTTCGTTGTTTTGTTCTTGTTATTTGCGATAGTTTAGCAAATAGAAATACCGCAAGCTTGACTTGCAAAGCAAGCACAAATTTTTTCTTTCTTCTAGAAGTTTGGTGAAGAAAGCAAAGCGACCCTCACATATTTTATCTTTGTTTTGTCTTCTTCTTGTTTTCTTTAGTTTATTTTAGTTATCAATTTTAGCTTTCTTTTATTGTTTTAGTTTTTAGTTTTATTTAGCAATTTAGTAATTTAAGTTTTGTATTTTGTCATGAAATTTTTGGTTAAGTATTATTTTTAAGTACCAATCATCTACGGCTTTTGTTGGATTTTATCTTTTATTTTTCTTTTCAATCATGTTTAAATTTTTGTGATATTCTTTTATATTAATATGAACTAAATTCTTTTCTAGGGTTTCGATGTAGCCTAACTATGAAGTCTTAATATTTTCTATTAATATAATTTGATTTAATTTTCTATGGTTGAGTATTTATCTTTGTGCTTAATGCTTCTAATTACTTGATCACTAATTAGATGATTTGTTAATCATAACGAACTGGAAGGGGAGTTATGTGTCAAGTTCATTGAGATAAATGCCATGAATTGCATGTAGGATAGGAATATACCTGCATGGTTTGTGTAGTCGCTACATGAGAATCCATAGAAATTAATGACTTCATAATTGTTGTAATTCACATAGGAATATGATGAATTAGCAATTAGGAGGATTTTTATTAGATCTCGGGAGGGACTAATAAATAAATTAGGGAGTCTCGACTATCAACCAGGAAATTAAATTAGATTATAGAAATAGATTAATATTAGGATGGATTAGTTAAGGTGAAATCGAAAACCCTAGATCTTTCGTCAATTTAATCCATTAACTTGCTTTGTTTAGTTTTTAATTTTAGTTTTAATTAAGTTTTAAAATTACTTTTAATTTAGCTTATTCATAAAATATTTTTTTTCTTCAAATAAAGTTAGAGCTATTTTAATTTCGGTATTTAATAATTCATTAGTCTCTGTGGGAACGATAAATTATATTCACTCTATATTACTTGTTAACGATCACGTGCACTTGCGTGTAAAATTCGCAACACTTTGCCCCCAAATCCCATGAGCGCGCTCTCTTGAACCCCACTTGAGACCGCGGCACTTTTATGCATAGTATATTATTCGAAATCCTAAAATTTGATTTAGTAATAATTGTCATAAATTAATTAGATTAATATATTTAATAGTTAAATATGAATGACAATTATATGTGACATGAACATTATATGATGTTTGAGCATGGTGAATAGTTATAGCCCTTAGCCCAATGTGATTGGATAGGTTTTGTATTAGTTTTTGACTAAATATGACACCAAGTCATGCCTTGCTCTATTTTCTGGTTGTAAATTCTTTTGCCATCTAACTCCCCTCGAATGCAACTTGAGGTTTCTCTAAAGATGTAATAGTTATATTAAAGATAAGACTACAATAGGAATCAATGAGGTAAGGAGTTCGTGACTATACAAGAACGACCAAAGAGGCACTTGGAGAAGATGCTATTACCCTTAGGTTGACCTTTTGGTTTCTTCATTGGCTTGAGAGAACCAATTTAGTTTGGGCTATAAATATGTCAAGTTTACTTTATAGGTATGGATGAATGCAATGTATGTTTATTGGTTAAATGCATAATGTGATTATGATTGTAATAATTAATTAGAAATTATGTGATTAATTGGACTAATAATTACAATAACCAATTCAAACAAAATGGTGAGTATTTAACAAATCTCTCAAATGAATATTAAGTCTAAGATGTCTTCCAATACTTAGCATCCGTCAAGGCTTTGATTGATCGTGTGTAGGCTTGCCAAAGCAAGGTGTCATGGTTAATCTTCGTGATACATGACAAGATAATAGTAATATCCGACTGCTAATCATTGGGTTTGACTTAACTAGATGGACTCAATAGGATTGAACCCTAAAGGCATAGAGTTGGACCTTGGTTTATTAGATAAGTTAGAACAAGAGTTGTTCACCCAACTATCCAAGAATTGTATGGGATACAATTGATAATGTTTTCTACCTAAATAGACGAGTTTTGGGTGATTAGCCAAAGCTAACTCAAAATTAGGTCAAATATGGATTTTGACCCACTAGAAAGTTAATTAGATTAATCTTTCCAAATTAACATCGAGGGTTATTAATTTGAACAAAATAGCAAGAGTAACATTTAATAAAAGAACATATTAGATGTTTACATTCATGATACTTATTTTGCATATTTCTATTGTAGATAATCGTGGCATCAAACACTAACACACTATCACTACGATCCATCCTTGAGAATGACAAGTTGAATGGATCAAACTTTTGAATTAGTACAGGAATTTGAGGATAGTCCTCAAGTAAGAGAAAAGCTGTATGTCCTAGAGGAACCCTTACCTAAGGAGCCTAAATGAAAGGTAACTAAGGAAATGAACCACTTCCATTACGGTGAGACCGGACATTGGAAGAGAAATTGCAAAGTTTACCTAAAGGATCTTAAGAAGAAGAGGAAGGAAAATGAATCTTTGCCTTCAAGTATTCATGTTATAAAAGTTAATTTATCTACTTCTTCATCATAGGTATCAGATACCGGATGTGGTTCACACATTTGTGTAAATGTGCACGAAGTGAAAAGAAATAGGGTTTAGCTAAAGGCGAAGTTGACCTACGAGTGAAAAATGGAACAAGGGTTGCTGCATTAGCTGTAGGGACATATGTCTTGAGCTTGCCCTCTGGGCTTGTTTTAGAACTAAATAATTGTTATTATGCACCCTCCATTACTAAGAATATTATTTCTATTTCTTGTTTAGACAATATTGGATATTCATTTATAATAAAGGACAATGGTTGCTCCTTTTATTTAAATGAAATCTTTTATAATAGTGCACAACTAGTTCATGGACTATATGCCATAAATATTGACATGCCTATCTATAACGTAAATATCAAAAGGATTAAATTAGATAATTTCAATCCGACTTATCTCTGGCATTGTCGTTTGTGCCACATAAACAAGAATTGCATTTCCAAACTCAGTAAAAATGAAAATTTGAACACAATCGAATTTAAATTGTATAAGACATGTAAATCATATTTATTAGTTAAGATGACTAAAGCTCCTTTCACAAAACATAATGAAAGGCGGGTGATTTATTGGAACTAATACACCGATGTATGTGGACCATTAAATACAGGCTCAATGTGGTTTTCAATACTTCATCACATTTCATGATGACTACTGATGAATACGGCTATATGTATCTTATAAGACACATGTGAATCTTTTGAAAAGTTCAAAGAGTTCAAAATGAAATACAAAACCAACTTGGAAAGATTATCAAGGCACTTCAATTTGATTGGAGAGGTGAATACTTAAGCTAGGAATTTGATTACTATCTAGAGAGTGTGGGATAGTCTCACAACTCACTCATCTTGGAATACCACAATGGAATGATGTATCCAAGAGAAGAAATTGAACTTTGTTAGGCATGGTTCGGTCCATGATGAGTCATGCAGATCTTTCAAATCCTTTCTGGGGGCATGCTTTACTTACAGCTGCTTTCACATTGAACTGAGTTCCATCTAAATCAGTTCCAAAGACACCATATGAGATATGGATTGGGAAACATCCTAGTATATCTTTCTTGAAGGTTTAAGGATGTGAGACTTATGTCAACGTCAAGTATCCAATAAACTTGGACCCAAATCTGATAAATGCAATTTTGTGGGGTATCCTAAAGAAACAAAAGAAAACTATTTCTATAATCCCAATGAGAACAAAGTGTTTGTTAATCAGACTGGTGTCTTTCTAGAAAATGAGTTTATTTTTTAGAAAATCTAGTAGGAGACAACTAGAACTTCAAGAAGTTCGAGAACCACAAAATAACGCTGAACTTGATGAGATGGAAATAAGCAAACACCACAAAATAGTTGTGGAACAAGTACATGTTCCAAAGACACAAGACACGTAGGTCTACTAGGATTCATCGTGAGCCGCAGAGATACGGATTTCTGGTAACTTAAAATGGTGACATCTTGCTAATGGATCAAGATGAGCCTACGACCTATCAAGAAGCAATATCAGGGCTAGACTCTGAGAAATGGATTAAGACCATGAGATCTAAGATGGAATCCATGTATACAAATTAGGTATGGACTCTGGTTGACCAACCTGAAGGGGTAAAACCCTTAGGGTGCAAATGGGTCTTCAAAAGAATACCGACATGGATAGTGAAGTGCACACTTTTAAGGGGCGATTGGACGCTAAAGGTTTCAAGCAAGTTCATGTTATAGACTATGACAAAACCTTTTTGCCAGTTCTATGCTTAAATTCATCAGAATCTTGCTTGCAATAGCTACATTCCATGATTATGAAATCTAGCAAATGGATGTCAAAATTGCTTTCTTTAATGGAAATCTTCTCAAGGATGTGTACCTGACCCAACCTTGGTTTTGTCGATCGAAATGTTGGAAAGGTTCGTAAGTTACAACGATCTATTTATGGGTTGAAACAACTTTCTTGAAGTTGGAATCTTCAATTTGATGATGTAATCAAAGAGTTTGGTTTCATCAAGAACAAAATGAACCATGTGTTTACAAGAAGGTTAGTAGAACCTTTGTTATCTTTACGGTATTGTATGTGGATGACATACTACTTATTGGAAATGACATCCCTTCTTTACAACTGTAAAGACACAGTTAGGAAGTTGCTTTTCAATGAAATACTTGGTGAAGCAACATATATATTAAGTATCAAGATCTATAGAGATAGATCAAAGAGATTGATTGGCCTAAGTAAAAGTACATACAGAGATAAAGTGTTAAAGCGATTTGGCATGCAAGAATCTAAGAAATGGTTCTTACCTATAGGGCATAGAATTACTCTCTCGAAGGAATAGTGATACGAATCTTAAACCAAAAGAATAAAATCAGAATCTATATCAGAGTGTTGGTCCTAGTATCGTCCTCTAAGTTGAACTTGCTTTTCCTTTAGCAAGACACCAACTTCAAGATTGAAGAAGGACCTTGCTTTTGTCCACTTGACACCGAAGGATCAGTTCTAGCTCCCGGATGTGAGTTGGACTGTTTCCTTGGAAACTAGAAGCGCGCTCAAGTTGTTGAGGGAAAGAGACTCAACAAGATAGTTTAAACATGAACCTAAGAGGCAATCCTCAAAGACTCAAAGCAAGTTCTAAACTAGAACTCAAAGAAAAGCTAAAAAGCTTTCAAGTCTTAATTTTTTGGGGCTGAATAGTCTCTATTTATAGATTACAAGCTGTAAGAATTAAGAAAGCCATATCCTAGAAGGATTAGCTTTTTAGGAAACTACTTTAAGAAACTATTACCAAAAGAAATACTTACTAAAAGTATTCTAATATAACAAAAGGAAATAGAACAAAATAGTTGCCTAAAACAAATCCAAAACTGGTTTGGATTTGAGCTAGCCGAACTTGTGTTGTTTTTGGCTAAGCCTTGTGCTCTTCCATTCTTGAATTGGATTGGGAAACTTCTTTAATCCTCATGGCTCTAAATTTGGAAGCTAAAGTCCAAATTGAATATTGAACATGGTTGGAATTTCCTGAAGTTGCAGTCCAATTGTTGGCTGGAATTTCCTGAAGTGCAATCCAATTGGTGGCTGGAATTTGAGCTAGAATTGAGTTGCCTAAACCAACATCCAAGTGCTGAATAGAATCGAACTGAATTGAGCTGGAATTAGGCTGCAAAAAACATCCATTTAAGCTTCCTAAAATTGGCCTAATGCTGGAACCTTCCAAGGCCAAATGCTGAATCCAAGCGTGGTTCGGTTCGAATTTACTTGTGTGGTGACTGAAGTGAATTGCATTCTTCGAATTAGAACCTTCCAAATTTGAACTTGGATTGTGATGAGAAGTAGTCTAAGGATCTTGATTACATAAGTGAAAATCAGCCACACTTGATCCTTCATTCTTGATTCTTCATGGATGATTAGAATGACATATGATGATCTAAGACCGAAAGTCTTCCTTGCTTTCCTTGCTGCCTTAGTTTCTTAAGCTTCACTTAATTCAATTATAAGAGATGCTAAGGCATCTTTCATTCTCTTAATTTGTGACCTAATTATAGGTCTTCTAATACCTTGTAATGGATCAAGGTGTGGACATCTCTTTGTAGGCGAATTCTCAACTAAACATCAAACTTGTACTCTTAGATTTGTCTCTCTTGAATTTGGTTGAGTTGTGTTGGCTAGATTGTTGATTGTTCCATCCTTGGCTCTTAGATTTTCATCAAATAGTGTTCTTCAACACGAGAAGAGAGACAACGCATGAGTAAAGTTCCATATGCGTAAGCTATTGGATCTATTATGTATGACATCCTATGTACTCATCCTGATGTCTCGTATGCTTCGAGGATAACGAGTGGATATCAAGTAGATCCCGGTGAACATCATTGGATTGCTGTCAAAAATATCCTTAAGTACTTAAGGAGGACTAAAGATACATTCTTGATATATGGAGGTGAGAAACAGTTCAATATAATTGGTTACATAGGCATAAGCTTCCAAATCGATAAAGATGACTATAAATCGCAGTCGAGTTATGTGTTTAGCCTAAATGGTAGTGCTATGAGTTGAAAAGTTCAAAGTAGGCTATAGTAGCCAATTTCATGACAAAGACTGAGTATATCGTTGCTTCAAACAAAGCAAAAAAGGCCGTTTGGATCAAAAATTCATAACCAAACTTGAAGTTGTACTTAATATTGTTGATCCAATTGAGATCTATTGTGATGACAATGGAGCCATTGCATATGCTAGAGGACCCAGACCCACCAACGATCCAAACAAATACTTCACTTCCATCTCATCAGAAAGATGATTGATAGAGAAGATGTGAAGATAACATCCTTGACCCATTGGCAAAGCCTGCGATGCGTGAGACATGATCATCATGCTAGATCATTAGTCATTAGTGACATGACTAATTGGTCTTAGTGCAAGTGGGAATTTGTTGGATTATGCTCTAAAGACCAATCATGTGATGATTGTTTGGGCATATATATGTATCATAATTTTTATAATTAATGACAATGATTATTATGTTTATTTCCATATCTACACTTTATGAATAAATATAATAATGTCCCAAAAATTTAATTATTCTAAATTTATCCCTAGTCAAGTATTATCATTAAATGGGACAATGATAATGCACAAAGATTAGTATGTGTAGTGACTGATGAAATGTGTCATGATATTAGATATCAAGTCAACACAGAGGTACATGTTAGAGAACTATGTACTTGATCGACCGGCCATGAGAAATGCTACATGAATTATTATATGAAGTGTTATAAGCATTTCTCATAGTGATATGATGTGAGTGATCCTTACACTTGAAGTCACCAGAAATCCCAACATGATGAGTTGCATGTTTTGATGCTACTAAACGTTACCCGTAACAAGGTGAACTATAAAACTAGCAATTAGATATGTAATGTATCATAGAGTGGGATGTTGAGTGGTCAAGATAGGATTTTTCCCTCCTATATAATAAAAGTGATATCTTTGGACCCTTTGATCAAGTGAGACCATAAAATACATAGCCATGCTCAAATGAGTCGATATGTGATATCGAGCTCATTTGCTTAGATGTATCTACTTGGGAATTAAGAAACACAAAGATTGAACTATGCGAGTGTGACAAGCTTCATGGCTCGTGTTTAGTCAAGATATCGAAGGCAAAGAAATTTAATTACATGGTAGCATCTATCACAATAAAAGTAATGTCGAATTACTCACATTCTTATAACTTGGGTAGCTTTGATGTGCTGCTGGACACTGCTCAATGCTTATAGTATAAAATGGATTTTATGTCATTGCCAACGGTATAACAACCTATTAGGTTGCACACTTAGATTGTATTCAAAATAAGTGTAAATTCATGTGATAAATTTTTTGTTAATTTAAGAATCCTATTGCAAATAGAACTCTAGAAGGTTTTAGATTTAATGCACTATTTGGATTTGTGGCTAAATGATTTTGGTTTTATTATTAATAAATTCAAAGCAGTTTTGGATTTATTATTAATTAAGCAAGAAAACCAAAATTAGAGAGTTTCTAAATTCGAATGGTTTTGTTTTTATGTTTGCTAAAATTTAGAAAGTTCCAAATAGGTTAGAACTTGTGGTTCAAGTAAAACTCTTTAGAAGAAGTTTTAGCCTAATCTATTTCTATATATTTGGACTTATAATTTTAGCAACCATAGAACCCTAATTTGAGAAAGAACAGACCACGTTCTTCTTGCTGCAAAAAGCTAAAACTAATTTTCTTGGAGAAGAAAATTCTGCAGCAAAGCAAAACCCAAAAAACTGAACCATTGTCTCTTGTTTCAGCAAAATTCTTTTCAGCTTTTTCTTGTGAAGAAATAGCATCCAAATTTGCAAGAACACAAGGAGATTTCAGCTGTTCTTTGGAAGAAAAGAATCCATTTCTTCTATGTTAAAGAAACAAGAAAAAATCGAAGCTTACAGAAGCTTCAAACCTGAAAAACCAAAAACAGAATTCTTCGCTAGCACCTTTGGATTTTACTGCTTCTTTTCTTGGGTTGATTATGTGACAATTACCCTAGAACTTGGAGGCGATCATGTGGATATCATAGAGACAAGGCTCTAATGGGTGTCGCTGTAATTCAACAAGCAAAAGTGTTCATAAGAAAGTTCAACCGCTACCGATAAAGGTAAAACTTTTCACAACTGGTTTTAAATTACTTCGTAAGCATCCTTGGAGGAAATAAAAAATTTTAAATTTCCACTGCGTGTCGTATTTGATTTCCTACAAGTTGATCCCTTTCAACCTTTGGACCACTCCCTAGCTAGATTCCAATTGGTGGCACAATGATAAGTTCTCAGCTTCCACCCCTTTTGCCTCTCCAATGCCTCCGCCTGAGATTGACGAAATGCCACCTCAGACTCCTGTAACTGAGAGATTTCTACCCTCAACTTTGCAACCTCCTCTTTTAGGTGATTAGTTCTACACACATACTCACTCCATAGAACTAAAGCCTATCAAGGTCACATGCAAAAACGTCACATTAGTCCTATTTCGGGTGGACGGATGACATTAAAGCACGAGCATTTCTTCAATGCTTTACCTATTGAGACCACATTCTCATTAAACTCTAAGACGAGCATGCCTTCCACCTTCTTTGCTGTTCCTCTATACCTAGAATTGTCACTCCAGGAGAATGTTCTTCTCAACATCAACATCAACATCAAGAGAATGTTCTCCCAGGAGACAAAAATGGAAGGTTGTCTTCTAGGCGCTCACTTCGACAGCCTTTTCACTAGCCTTCTCCTTGGTATTGGCCATTTTGATTATTTTGCCCTTGGTGGCCAACTCCACCTCGGTACTTCTCTTTTTGGCCTTCTTTTTTGTAGGCCCAGCAACTAGTGGCATTCCTGATGAGAAGGCTCCCTTCTCGACCTTCGCACGCCTAGTGTCTTTTTGAGATGCAGTACCGTTCTTGTTCACAGAAGTGGAAAACTTTATAACTACAAAATAAAACACCAGTTAGTTACAAATTTTAGCTAACTATGAATAAATGACTCTTAAGCACAGCAATCCTACCATTTGCCTTCTTTTTTCGAACAAATCACATGATCAGGGTTCAACATCTACAATAGCCTGACTCAATTTGTACCTCATCAAACCCTCTTTAGTATATTTCCCAATCATCTTATCCTAGATCTTTATGTATTCTCAACCTTGGGGATTATGCTTTTTTTGGTTCCTATAGAAATTGTTGGCATCCGTACAAAACCACTCAATCCTAGCTCCTCAAGGCTCTGACTTCACAAAGAAAAATCTTTGCTTCCAGTCATGGTGATTTGTAAGTTTTTCTATTTTACTCCCGACCTAGGGAAGAAAGTGAAATAAACCATAAGTCATTGACTTCTTCATGCAATAAAAATACCAAAACAAATCGACTGAACTTACAATCTGACCCTCTTGGCATAAAATTTCAAAACCGATTATAGTCCTAACCAAGTTGGGTGCCAGTTGAGTTAAAATTATCCTATAGTATTTTAGGGTCTTGGTCATTAGGCTGCATAAAGAAAATGCCAACCCTATTTTTAATTGTTCTTCATACACCACATAATACCTCACTAGAGGTCGAAAAAACCCTTCATTTTAACCCCGCAACTCAAGCCCTATACTCCTTCGAGATATTATACTTTCTTCTAAGGTTCTTTACCTCGGCTTCTCTTAAGGCCAAAACTAGGGCCTTGATTGTTGGGGTGGATTTTTCAAGATAAGCTTATGGCCTGTGAGTTTAACCTGCTTTCAGTTGATGATAACTCATCCACTGGACTTTCAATTTCTACCCTTTCATCTTTTCTCTCCACCTTTCTTAAAACTTTCCCAATCAGCTCCCCAGATCTCACTACCTTCTTAGCCGGAAAATCCCATTGCACTCTCTTTCCCCCCATTGATGTGCACCTCACGGCTATAAAAAGCCAACAATACACAACAAGTGAACAGGACTCAAGACTTAACTTGTGAAACTTTCAAAACCGACGGAATTTTGTACCCATGGATGAAGTGTCGCCACAACTTAGGGTTCTACTAGATTGCTAAGACTCAAAAGTGCGACAAACTGGTCAAGTTTGATAAGCTCGTTGTTCATTAAAAGAACAAAGAGATTGATTCACTCAAACTCTCAATGACGTAATGTCACAAAAATAATTCTTAACTTGTGTATTGATTCTCATGGCGAATGACCTTTAAATAGAATACAAGAGTGTCTTAAAAATGTAACAACTAAAAATCCTAATCCTACTCTAATGCTTAAAGGGTGGCCAAGAGCCTTAAAAAGAAAAAAGAAACAAAAACTCTAATGCCAATTGGGCTTGGAGGTTTGGCCATTTAAGGCTTCATTCTAGCTTACAAATTTTGGCAATTAAAATTAAAGACAATATTCGGCCATAATTACCTAAAAATAATGCTACTAAATAAAACAAACAACTTGGTCTATATACTATTCACAAGTATTCATGGGACTATTCATCAAATGCTATTCATGGTACTATTCACGGGGACTATTCACATTGTGGACTGCATTTTTTACGAGCTTGGATGTCAAGGATTAAACCATCTAAGCTTTTTCGAAATCATTTAGACCTAGCCCTTATCATCTTTTCTCGTAATATGTCATGTCAAATAGGTTGAGCAGCTCCAGGTTCATATCACCCGTTGTTAGCCAAAGACCCGGATCTACGCCTAATCATGAAGACCCTTGGATAGAGAACCAAAAAGAGTCATTCTTACTTGTGCTTTCGCTTGTACTTGTGCCTAAGATTTTTGCAGAAGAATAAAACTTCACCGAAAAAAGAGGTCTTGCTAGAAGAACTACTCCCCGATGGAAGAAAATCACAACAAAAATACGCAGGAAAAAGCTTCTACCGATTTGAGAGTAAATAGAAAAAAAATTGATAGCAAATGAGGGTTAAAGTGTTTTTATAATGCCCGCTTTGTCTCCAGCATGTCTTTTCAAATGTCCCTCAATTGGCGATTGTGCATTGGAAGTCAAGCGGACTTAATCACCATTAATGCTAACAATGACTCGGGCAGTAGGATGTAACATTTATCATCATTGCGCCTAAGCCCTACGCTCTTATCTCAAAACGCTAACAAGGGTGAGACTTCGGCCTGACTGGTCATGCCGAAATTTAGGGGGCTTATAATGTATATTGGATCTCGGCCCATGGTTTGGTTTTGTGGGAACTCGAACCAAACCAGCTATTTGGGAACTCGAATCCCACTAGCAATGTGGGAACTTAGATCACCTAAGCGTTAATGTAAAGAGAGCCTAGCTCAAGAAAAAAAACATAAGCGGCTAGCGGCATGCGATATTTGAGGATAATTATTACAACGTGTTCCGTGGAACTCACGGTAAGATATATATTCACAATTGGTTGGCAAGTAAAGGAAGAAACCTAATTTGTGCTATTTGGCTACTCTGAATTTTCAGTCTCCTTGGCCAATTACTAACTTAGGCATCGGAGTTTTTTCTTCCCTGGAGAACCATTCCAGGATTTGTTTTGTACGCATTCGTGGATTGAATCATTCATAATATTGTGTGTTTTGTTCAATGGATTAGGTTGTGGATCTCACCTTCATCACTATTGATAGTAAGATATATTTTTATTTTGATCATTGTAATATTAAAAGATGCATGAGATACATAACTTAAATATTTGATTATTAGGACATATAAGCCTATTATAATAAACTTAATTATTTATGTGCAAGTGGTTTTTTTTCTTATAATAGTGATCTTACACTTAAAAGTCACTATTTAGTACCGCCAAAATAAATTTAACCTTATATACAAATGTGAAAACTAATATAAATATCAAATTGTTAAAATTTTTGAAACTATTATATTGATCTTAGCTATTTGGATAGAAAGTTCTATTTTTCAATAGTATTCATTATCTATAATAGTGTTAATTATTTATAATTTACTTCCAATAGATTTTTTTACAATAAAGAAGTCACTATTTCAATCAGTAATATTTTAAGATTTATTCTACTTTTAAATTAATTTTAAAAAATTTGTATAATTTAGAAAATGATATAAAAATATATAAAATAAATACAAAATACAAAAAATACACATCAAATTTTCTAAAATATTTTAAAATTAATATTATTTAAATATGAAAAAAAATTAGATTATCTAATTTGTGAATTTCTAATGATTACCGTGTTTTGCACGTTAGAGCATGAGTCTTTGAAAATAGTAAGTTAAAATAAAAAGGAGTAAATCTTATATTTGGTCCCTTACAAATTAGCCTTTAACTTTTTAAATTCCACAAATTTAAAAATAACCATTTTTTCCCCCTTACATTTGAAAAGTGTTTTTTTTTTTATCCCTCATTTGTTATCTCTGACAAAATTTGTCAATAAATTACATGTGCGCCCTATGTGGCAATTTATGTAAGGATAAAATAGTCCTATTGTACTTTATTATAAAAATTGCCCAAAATTAATCAGTTAATCCAACCCTAATTCATATCAAATCCCTAACTCGCTAAGCCCTAATTGAACAGAACTGTCTTACGAAACACTATAGTTTGCATTGTTTCCCAACGAATGACTCCTCATCACCCTCTTCTGTTTTTGCTCTAATTCTTTCTTGTTTACCCAATTCTTCTCCTATGCCCTTCCTATCCAATCACCACGTCTTTGATAGCATCACCACCAACAACCCACCTTACCTATTTTTTGAATTCTTCCACCACGATCGAACAGTAGCTCGAATTAATTATAATAGTATCAGGTCATGTGCAACCTCCATAATCTTTACCCAACAAGATTGGACCTGTTTAATCGTCGAGGATTTAATTCACGCCTACCATTTTGATGATATCTCCTATGTTGACACTGCACTCACAGCCACAACCATTGTTCTTCATCATGTCACTTGGTCATTATTTCCTTCCAATTTCAACTTAGGGTTTCGCATCATATTCCACTATGCTTATTATATTTGTTGATGGTGCAAATGCCATTGGATGTGTCGATATTGATGTAAAGGATATTGGGTGATTATTACACTGGTAATTTGCATAAATTGTTTTTTCTTAATTGGGGATTTGATACGAATTATAGTTAGATTAATTGACTGATTTTAGGGTAATTTTAATAATAAAATATTACAGATTATTTTACCCTTCCATAAAGTGCCACATTATGCATGTACAATTTATTGACGGATTGTGATTTTGATGGAGATAAGAAACGATAGACTAAAAGATATTTTTCAAATGTAAGGGACAAAAATGGTAATTTTTAAATTTGTGGAACTAAAAAATTAAAACCCAATTTGTAAGGGATTAAATATATGATTTAATCAAATAAAAAGTTACAAATGTAATTAAAAATCTTATTTTCCTTTTATAATCAATATTTATTTGCAACTTTAGTCCCTGTTCTTATATAGTTTTCAACAAATATCCATTCCGTTATCTTTCTGCGGGTGCACCCTTTGCCATTTCCCTTTCTTTTAAGGTTCACTTTTCTCTAGGGTTATTCTCTCTCGGGTTTTCTCACTCGAAAAACATTGATTCAAGATGTACAACGGAATCGGCCTGCAGACTCCGCGAGGATCAGGAACAAACGGCTATATTCAGAGCAACAAGTTCTTCGTCAAGCCGAAATCGAACAAAGTGGTGACGGATCCTTCGTCGATTAAAGGCTTTGATGCCGGTCAAGGCACTGCCGGCGTGACTCGGAAACCTAATAAGGAGATTCTCGAGCATGACCGTAAACGCCAGATCCAGTTGAAACTCCTTCTTCTTGAAGAGAAACTTGTTGATCAAGGGTACACTGATACCGAAGTTGCTGAAAAGTTACAGGAGGCTCGACAAACCTTAGACGCTTCTGCCGCTGCTGACGAGGCTGGTGGTTCTGCAGCAATTATTGCCTCGAAGTAATAATTCTTTTTTTTTTTTGGTGACCTTTTGAGTGTTTTAGGTTTGAGTATTATTTTCAGGACTTATTTCACTAATTTCTTGTGTTTGAATGTTTGAATAGATATAATAGTTTTGATGATGACAATATGGGGAAATTTTAGTTCGCTATGTGGTTTCTGAGTTGTATATTCTGATATGTTTGAAATCTTTTGTAAAATTTGAGCTGAATGAGATAAAGGAAATTTGCTTTTTTCTCTAAAGCATGGAAGTGAAAATTTTTGGGGAATTATTTCTGGCTTATTTAATTTAAGTTACTTTCATTGTTAATTTGTGATATTCAATCTAGTTATTGCGGATTTGTTTTCATTTTCCGTTAATTAATTTTTTGTTACGAAAGAAAAGCTTTTGAGGCTTCACAATAAAATTTAAAAGTGGTTGATTTAGCATTAATTAAATGGTCACTGGTGGTTATATGATTTATTAAACTTGTCAGTTGCATTTTCCTGATGTACTAATATTGTACATGAACGCGAGAGTAGTTTGATCAAGTGGTGCACACACCCAAATTATTATCGTTTATGTTCCCACATATTGTCACATCCTATCCAATTTTTTTAATGAAGTTCTTTTGATGGAAAGATTATGCAGTTGGCTGCACAAGGGTATATTACTTTGTAGATGGTAAAGTCATTGGCATGTATTCTGAGGGCTACACTCATACTAGTTGAAGATAATTTTGTGGTTTTGGTTATGATGCAAGGATATTTGTATTCAGTTTTGCATATTTTTTTCTGATGTTTTATTCTTTGAATGAGTTATGTTTCTGTATATGTGTGTGTATTATACCCTTTAATGAGTGGAACTTTCACTGATTGTTGTGATTTATTGAAAAAAGTAAAATGATACTGTAGAACCATCAAGAATTTTGTATTTTGAGTTTCAAAATGAATTACTTTTCTACATTTTTTAGGTTATTTCTATCAATGAAATGTGAAGAAAATATTATCCTTTACATAGATTAAAGCTTTACGTATAGCAGTTTATATTGGATTAGAATGATGTGCAGAAACTGTACGTGTCATCTTCATATCCTGAATTGAGCCACATTAGAATTATTTTTAAAACCCATGAGGCAGCTTCTTCACTTCGAATGAATCTTTTTGTTACTTTATATTCCCATTCTTCAAACCTGATAGTATTTGAGTAAATTTGTTACCTTATTTTGTTCATAGTTGATGAAGGTTCAGGTGTTGCAACCACCATCTGATTCTTACACAAGCTGTCATTTCATGTTTATGGATGGTGGTTGGCTATCTTACTTCCTTTTATTTGTTTAACCTTGTTTTATTATGCTTTGCATATGTATAGTGACTTCTTCCATGGGTTTGTGGTTGCTCTCTAAATGCCTGTTAATGGAATAAGGACTGCAATAATTTTTGGCTGAGACTTGAACAATTTCTTGCATGTTAAGACTACTATGTTTGCCTGCTATAACTCTTTTGTTTGGTTTCCTATGATTCTTTGGATGCTATGAGGAAAACCAGTTTGTCTGACATGTAAAGTTTATTGGCCATAATGGCTTGTGCCTAATCTGAATATGCTGCTATTTAAGTTTTTTAATTTGGGTAAATATTGTCTTTGTGAAACAAATTATTTGAATGTTCCTCCCAGGGTTTCAGACACACAGACACACCAGATAGCTGCAAGGAAGGAAAAGCAATTGGCAACCTTCAAGGCTGCTCTTGGTATAGGTTCTGAAACAAACAAGAAGAAAGTACAGCTGGATGGTTCATTTTCTGAAGGAGTGGTGATAGTGAAAAGGTGGGACTTGAACTTGATCCTGGTGTTACTGACTATGATGGCGGGAATGTGAAGGAAGCAAACAGAATGAAGAATGATGTGAGAAAAGGTGTGAAGGATAAGAAGAATATTGACAGAAGAGATGACTCTAATGAGATGAAAAATCATAAAGATAAACAAAAGCAGTGACTGAGGATTCTTCTGATTCAGATGTTAAAGGGAAACATGCTGAAAAGAATCGAAGAAGCAGAAGGGCTAATTCTGGTGATGTTTCTGATATTGAGGTTGAGAAGAGGGGGCAAAAGTCCATGAGGAAGCAGAAAAGAAATAGAAGGCATGAATGTGACTCAATGAGTTCTGAGTCTGATTCAGAATCCTATTCAGACTCTGAATATGATGGAGAGCGTGAGAAACCACGGCGAAGGCACTTTGATGAGAAGCATAAAATAGAATTCAGAAAGTCAAGCAGCTTCCAAAATATAGGCGCTATGATTCTGAGGAGGAAACTGATAGTGATGCAGAACAGGGAAAGGGAATATAGAGAAGAAGAGGAATCAAAGAAGTAATAGGGTAGAAAGAGCCGATTATGGTTCTGATGATAAGAGAACGGAAAATAAAAGAATTCATGAAGTCATTCAAAGTATGGTGATGAAGGTGACAATTCTGAAGAAGAAACTAGAAATGCAGCTAAAAAAAAGAAAAGAGTACATGGCGGGGTGACATTGGTGAAGGTGATTCTGATGCAGATTATGATTGTAAGGCGAGGATTGAGGTTCGTAGGAGACATGATTCAGAGGAGGACACTATGGATGATGGTAGGAGTCCGGACTCTCATGCAAAGAGTGGCAGAAATGACTCAGAGAGTGATACTAGGCATAATCAACGAAGGATTCGTGAGAAAATTAGATCCTCTGAGAAGAGGAGAGATGTTCATGGAAAAGATTTGAGTGGTGGTGGACATGATAGAGAGAAAAATTACTTGCAGGATAAAGATGACAATCGCAAGAAACAAAAGGCCAGTAGACATGACTTAAAGGATGGAGTAGACACATCTGTGAAATCGGAGCTGCTTTACCATTCGAATCGTGATGTTTTGTATAGATCAAGTTACGATGATTGGGAAATGTCAAGGAGCAAGAGGAAGATGGATGATGGAAAATGGGCTGGACAACCTGAGGCAAAGGCCGGAAGGCAGGATTGTGGTAAAGAACCTGATCATCATAGGCAATTTAGATCATTTAGGGATGAGGAAGAACAGAATAGAGTTGCTAAAAGAATTCGAAATGACCAT
Source organism: Gynochthodes officinalis (assembly GCA_020080225.1). Classification (NCBI taxonomy): domain Eukaryota; kingdom Viridiplantae; phylum Streptophyta; class Magnoliopsida; order Gentianales; family Rubiaceae; genus Gynochthodes; species Gynochthodes officinalis. The sequence continues at coordinate 193,933 of JAIQDA010000034.1, read as the reverse complement.
GGACATGAAGGTGAGAGGGATGAACACAGAGGCAGTTCCCGGAATCGGAGTGAGCTGCAGCATGGTAGTAGGAAAGACGAGAATTTGAAAGATATGGACGGGATAAAAGGAGCAATAGGGATGAAGAGGAACATCAGGGCAAAAAGCACAGAAGAGATGAAGAAGATGCACATCGGCTGCATGCAAAGATGGGGGCGTCAGCAAGGCAGGTTGGAAGAGGAACACGGAAGTAGAAAGCATCATAGAGAAAGAGAACTGGCATATTCAAAGAGAGGTAGATATGATGATTTGCGTTCCAATGGAAGCAAAAGATATAGTGATGATAGTGAAGGCGATGATCAGTGGTCTCGGCGTTGAGAATGTGAGTGATTCAGATTGAGCTTCCTTTTTCTAGGGTAGATACTAAAACCCTTTTCTTTTCATATGATGCTGTTGGATTTGTTTGAGTTAATGGTCAAAGCAGAGGTTTCAGCCAGTAGTTCAATATTGCTTTTGCTGAGAAGAAAAGATTTTTGTGGGCTCTTTTTCTTTTTTACTCTCTTTTCTTCCAAACTAAAGGTCCACTTTTGATTGAGTAGTACTATTTTCTTTGTTTGCTATTAGGTACAACACACTTAATGCATCATTAAATACACAATTTTACATTTTATCTTTCCTTTTAATTGTGGACAATGCATAAACATTATAAGTAATGATATTATAATAATTTCATCTCAAAAGTGGATTCCATTTTTGTGACAGATAAGTTTTGAAAGTAACTCTTTTCTTGATGTGGGTTTCAAGATTTTTTTTTAATTTGCGATACTTGAAGTGGTGGGATGTGAGGTACCATGTTACAGCATTCTGACCCCTGTTGTTACCTCATCTTCTCTTAACTATTTATGCTCTTATATCCAAAAGGATGATTATTTTTTGTAGCTCTTTCTTCTATTTTTGTTTGAGGGTTGTTCATAATGTTTTTCTATCCATAATCAAAAAGGATGCTGGCTGGAAATTTTGTATGATGATTTGTTTCAAATTTTCTCAGGGCTGCTTTTGTTTAGTGCTGGGGCTTTCATACTTCTGTTGCAAGTTTTAGGGGCATTTGATGGATCAATGGGTTGGACGGCTTAAAGCATTTGCCATATAGCTCAGTCTTCTGGGAGCTGCGTGTATTTCTTCATGTACAATGGGATGTTGACAGTCTTCTTTTAGATTTGGATATCCTGGGATTTTGAGTGTAGATATTTGTTTTTCTCTGAATATCTGGTGTGTACTAAGAATGCTTTGATCAGGGCATTATTATTAATTGGTTTTATCTGCCAACGGTTATTGCTATGAATTGGTTTTATCAGGCCTTTAAACTGATATCATGGTTATACAGTAGTGATGGCTAGTTGGACGTTTCTTTCTCCTGTCAGTATTGCTTTTCCTGGTGGTGTGATTAAACCAGGTAGTTTCACGAGCAGCATTTGAGAATTAGAGATTACAAGAGAAGCTGTTGGATAAAAGCATGTGCACGGAGATTCTACTGCAGTTGACGAATTTATCCTACTTACAATGTGTATGTTGAGAATAATTCTTGTACCCCCAAGGACATTTATCGCGTGAGGTGAAAGTGGCTCTTTTGTGTTTAGTCATTTTTTACTTATTTATTTATTTATTTATTTTTTTAAACTAAAAACGATAGTTATATTAATATAAAATAGTTACAGATTTGCCTACTGGCAACGGCAATACAAAGCCTTACATCCGACAAAGAGAGTAATAAAATTTATCGAATCATAGAAACGATAACACAAAATCATTTAGTTATACGAGTTAAATGATTAAAATCTAACTTGTTGATTCCTACAGTATATGATCGGCGTATAAGTGTTGGATAAAAATAAAAGCATTTGTTGTTGTTCTTTACTCTAATTTTTTATCAAATACCTCACCATATAAATTGGTTCACCAAACACCTCCGATAAGGAGGATATAACCTCTTGAAGGAGAACAAAACCCTAAAAAAACAGGAACTACTGACTGGAGAATATAAACTCTTGTGTTTAGTCACTAGAGCAATTAATTGCTTCCTTAAACTCTTGTGTTTAGTCAGTAGAGCAATTAATCGCTTCCTTTAATGTTTTGAAATCTGCAGTTGAATCAACTTCAATAGGTCGAGTTGAATGATGGAGGTTGACCTTACCTAACGGTCCCTTTGACATTCTGAATTTGAAATGAGATTAGAACCAGAATAATAGTTTTAAATCTATGAAATGCAATTCTAAAGAGTATTAATTCATTTGTTTGGTGAAGGGTAAATCACAAACAACCTTTATAACTCATACTTTGTGATATACTTTTCTTAAAGGTTTCAATTTCAGAGTTGTAATATACTTTTGGGTTTCAATTTCAGGAGTTTGACCAAAGTATACGTATTTCTCAACTTTGATTTAGTAAGGGACATTGAAAATTAAAATGCATAAACTGTTATGTTACACGTGTTTTAAAATCAAATTAACATCATTCCTTTAATATAAAGTTGTGATATACTTTTCTTAAGGGTTTCAATTTCAGAGTTGCAATATACTTTTCCGGTTTCAATTTCAAGAGTTTAAGTATCCGTATTTTCCAAACTACTTTGATTTAGTAAGGGACATTGAAAATTAAAATGCATAAACTGTTATGTTACACTTGTTTTAAAATCAAATTAACATCACCCTTTATTGTTTATTAAATCTCTACGCATGACTTCTTGAGATTTGAACTTATTTTTAATTTTTTTGATATTTTAAGCCAATTTAGCGTTACAGAATTATGGTAATAAAGGGTAATAGGCTACACTAGCAATTTTAGTAGGAATGGCAAAATTTGGGATCGAGTTCCCGCTCCCGATCGGGTTTCAAGTTCTCTGTGGGGATTAGAACCTAATGATGTTGTTGGATAAAACCCAAACTCGACCTCGGCGAATGGAGCGCCAACAAACGGTATGAGTAGTTCTAAACCCTACCAATTCGTCATTGAATATATCATCTCCTCATTCAAAAAATTTTTCCATCCACCATGAAAAAGAAATAGAAAGGCTCTCAACAAACCACCAAACTTGAAAATCTAACTATGTAATAAAAACTACCTACAGGACAGAACAATCTGAATTTTCAGTTCTTACACGGTGAGGAAAAGGAACCCCAATTTCTAGCTCAAAATTCCTAAAGCTTCAATCTTTCAGAAATCCTTCCTTGGAAAATCTTAAAACATTATAAAATCCAAATTTTTAAACAGCATAACCAGTTCCCACCTCAGTTCAAACAAAATTCCAGAACAACATGTGCTGGCACTCTGCACACACAATTCATTCCGTACGCACAACTACACATTTAAGCGCATAAAAATTCAAAATTTTCCACAAATTAGAACCCATTCATAGAAAAAGAAAAATTCTAACTTTTACGATGCTAAAACCTAATTCTTTCCCACCAACCCAACAAATCAACAAATACTCCAAGTAAATAAAAAAAACTAAAAAAAAAAACCAAACATAAATATAAGCTGTGGGTTATCGAAATTACATCGAAAGCGGAGTTTGAGACCTCAAGCCCATAATAATCCACAAAAGCATTCAAAATAGTCAGGGCGTGCTGCTTCAGCAAGGGTTGGTTTTCGTTCAACATTGCCAATAACATCTTGGCCAAACTCACCATATGTACGGGTTTCGTTGGAAACGAGAACGAAGACGAAACAAAAGAAAGAAAGAAAAAGGGAGGGAGAGGCTTGAAGATGTCGACAGCCGAAGATTGGAGGGGAGGGGGGCAGTCGGTGGGAAGGGAAAATGAAAAAGGGAAGAAAGGGTTAAAGCAAAGTGCGTCTTATGATCTCTCGGGTCATGTTCTGTTCCAAAGCCAATATTGAAAGGCCTAATATACAGAAATAGCCTGAACTTTGACTCTTGTAACAATTATAGCCCGACCTTTCAATTTTAACAATATAGTAACTGACCTTTTCAATTTGTAACAATTATAGCCTCAGTTAGTCCGCCGTTAGAACTTCTGTTAAATTGCTGATGTGGCTGCCACGTGGGTGACACGTCACTGCCCAGTCAGCGCCAAGTCAGCAAAAAAATTTAAATTTTTTTTGGCTCTTCCTCCTCTTTCAAAACAGACGTGGCCGCCCAAAACCTAAAAAATTTTCTTTCTTCCTCGCCGTCGTCTCTCCGTCGCCGCCTGCCGCTTAGATCCGTCGCTGCTTGCAGCTCAGCTCCGTCGCGTCGTGCAGGGTTCAAGGGTTCCGTCGCGCGCAGCTCAACTCTCGGTGACCTTCGTTAGTTCTGCATTTGCCGCCCCAAACTTCGGCAGAAATCCGCCATTGCCTGAGCCAAGAACTTCTTGAAGAACATCTTGAAGAACATGTTCATTATTGCTGCATTTTTTCCTCCATTTTTTCCTCCTTTTTTTCTCCATTTTTTCTCCAATTTTTCTGCAATTTCCGTTGGATGTTTTCTGCAATTCCTTGGACTGCAAATCGAGGTTTTGGAAGTAGGATGTTCAAGAACCTGTTCTGAAAATGAAGATTATTTGTCAATATTTTGTGGCTATTTTCTCCATTTTTTGTCCATTTTCCTGCTTTTTCCGATGGGTATTGTTTAGATGAAGATACTCTTGACTGATATTTTGTGCCTATTTACTCTGGACTGATATTTTCTACTTTTTTCGTTGGGTATTTTGTGCCTATTTACTCTGGACTGATATTTTCTGGTTTTTCCGTTGGGTATTTTGTGCCATTTACTCTGGACTTGAATTCCCCTGTTGTTGTGAATTATGGAGTGAAAGAATTCTCTGGACTGATTTGTTGACTATTTTTGGTGAAATATAGACTAAGTCTTTGGATGATTTTTTTGCTAAATTATTTGAATGGTTTTTCTTTGGGCGAATGATGCCTTGATTTTTCTGCACTTTTGTTGGAATGAATTTGTTGGAATGAATTCTTACAAGCGATTTATCCGGGTTTTTGGAATGCTTTTGTGCGAAGTATAGACAGAATTTTCAAACCATTTTGTGTACTGCTTTTTGAACAGAGTTGCTGGCTAGATTTTTTGCTTTTTATTTCCCGAATTCTGCTCAATGAACTGTGAAGACTGATTTTTGTGTACTGCTTTTTGAACAGATTTGTTGGGCTAGATTTTTTGCTATTTATGTCCCGAATTCTACTCAATGAACTGTGAAGACTGATTGTTGTATACTTATGTCCCGAATTCTACTCAATGAACTGTGAAGACTGATTTTTGTTAATGTTTTTTTAATCAAATTTTAGGCTGTTTCTCTGGACAGAATTTTGTTGCTGAATTCTTTCGAATGGTTTTTTGCTGGACCAAATGATTTGGAATGATTTTTTTGAACTGACTCTTTGGACAGAATTTGATGGAATGAATTTTGAGGGCTGATTCATGTGGACTAATTTTTGGGAAGCTTTTGTGCAAATTATGGCATTTTATTTTCCAACATGCCTGAATTTTCCTGAATTAACTGGCCGGACTGATTTTCTTAATATTTTTGGAACCGCATTTTTAAACTGTTTTTTCCTGAATTCTCCAGACTGAATCAGTCTTTCGATTGCAATATATGCACTGAATTTAGAGAATTGCTTTATGGACAGATTTTGGACTAATTTAGGAATTGAACCCTAAACCCTAAACCCCAAACCCCAAACCCTAAACCCTAAACCCTACACCCCATACCCTAAACCCTAAAGCTCAAACCCTAAACCCTCATGCCCAAACCCTAAACCCAAACCATACACCCCATACCCTAAACCCAAAACCCTAAGCCCCAAACCCTAAACCCTAAACCCCAAACCCTAAACCCTAAACCCCTAACCCTAAAGCCCAAACCCTAAACCCTAAACCCTAAACCCCATACCCTAAACCCTAAACCCTAAAACCCCTAATCCTAAACCCTAAACACTACACCCCATACCCTAAACCCTAAACCCTAAACTCTAAAGCTTAAACCCTAAACTGAATTGTTAGGCCTTGCTTTTTTGCCGAATTTTGGACTAATTTCAGTATATGTTGGATTTACTCTTCCTTCTTGGGCAGTATTAACTATGCAGAATTCAGTATCCTCGCCTTCATTCGACTCTGTTAGTTCTTCAATCACATCTGAATGTCACCACCATATGCCTGCATTTTGCTACACCTCCAAGAGCCAAAGCAACCCTGGCCGTCGGTTTTTGAGGTGTCGTTTGTGGAAGGTATGGGATTATAAAAATTGCGAAATAAAAAGACTCAATTAATAGCGTCATGTAATATGCTTATTAACTGTTTTTTCATTAATATGTAGACGGATGATTGCGGGTACTTTGTGTGGTTGGACCGACAGATCACTGATCATGAGAAGACATATGTGTTGACGGTATCAACGGAAAGAAATTCTCTGAAATACCAAGTGCAAGAGTTGGAGTGCAAGTTGAGATCAATGAAGGTCGAGTTGGTTGAGATGACCAACAAAGTTGTCTTACTAGAAAAGGAGAACTTAGTATTGAAGAATAAAGTAGCAAAAGTAGGAATGTGTAAACTACAATATGTCCCAATTATAGCTTTATTGATTGTGTTGATTATGCTTATGTCACTAGGGAAAGTAATAGAATTTGTTGAGAAGGGTGAATTGTTGCGTTTGCCCCAATAACTTTTGTTACAAAGGTTTATATATGGAATGGGATAGTTTCTCTTACATGTTACATGTTTTACCAATATTTGCATGTTACATGTTTTACCGAATAAATTCCTTCCAACACAAAATGGTGACTAAACTTAAAAAATGGCAAAAAAACTCCATCCAACACAAAATGGTGACAAAACTTCCAAAATGCCAAAAAAACTCCATCAAACACAAAATGGTGACAAAACTTCCATAATGCCGAATAAATTCCTTCCAACACAAAATGGTGACTAAACTTCAAAAATGGCAAAAAAACTCCCTCCAACACAAAATGGTGACAAAACTTCCAAAATGCCAAATAAACTCCTTCCAACACAAAATGGTGACTAAACTTCAAAAATGGCAAAAAAACTCCATCAAGCACAAAATGGTGACAAAACTTCCAAAATGCCAAAAACTCCATCAAACAAAAAATGGTCACGAAACTTTCAAAATGCCGAATAAATTCCTTCCACCACAAAATGGTGACTAAACTTCAAAAATGGCAAAAAAACTCCATCCAACACAAAATGGTGACAAAACTTCCAAAATGCCAAAAAAACTCCATCAAACACAAAATGGTGACAAACTTCCATAATGCCGAATAAATTCCTTCCAACACAAAATGGTGACAAAACTTTGAAAATGCCAAAAAAACTCCATCAAACACAAAATGGTGACAAAACTTCCAAAATGCCAAAAAAACTCCATCAAACACAAAATGGTGACAAAACTTCCATAATGCCAAATAAATTCCTTCCAACACAAAATGGTGACTAAACTTCAAAAATGGCAAAAAAACTCCATCAAACACAAAATGGTGACAAAACTTCCATAATGCCAAATAAATTCCTTCCAACACAAAATGGTGACTAAACTTCAAAAATGGCAAAAAAACTCCATCAAACACAAAATGGTGACAAAACTTTGAAAATGCCAAAAAAACTCCATCAAACACAAAATGGTGACAAAACTTCCAAAATGCCAAAAAAACTCCATCAAACACAAAATGGTGACAAAACTTCAAAAATGGCAAAAACTCCATCAAACACAAAATGGTCACAAAACTTCCATAATGCCAAATATTTTCCATCAAACATAAAACGATGACTAAACTTCCAAAATGCCAAACTAAGTCCATCAAACACAAAATGGTTACATTAACTTCCAAAATGGGCAATAAAATCCCCCAAACATAAAGTTCTTACATTAACAACTAAGTGCTAATAAAACAAACCCATCAACCTTCAAATTGTCGCAAATCTTAAAAATGTCATTTAGGATCATCCTGAGTTAATGCATTTCTTTGGGAAGGATGGGTTTGCGTAATCGGGATTTGGTATGCACATCAGCCATCATTTCTTTGATATAGTAATCGGGATTTCTTCTAAATGTGTCTAAATACTCCTTCGCTAGCCACTCTTTTGTTGCTTGCCTGCTTGTTAAAGCTCTGTAGCAATTGTGTGCGGTACTCACCGATTTTATTACAAATGTTTTCTCATCTCCTTTGCATGAAGCATATACACGCCATGGACAATTTTTCTCACACCTAGCTTCCATCCTCCAAGGATTACTCCTCGCCCATTTTATGTTGAAACCATTCTCAATTGCATACCTCCTTATAGCCTCTTTGAACCTGGATTTTACCATCAAAGCACAAATTCATAGACAATTGCAACTCTTTATGGTTGCATGCGGGATCATATCTGCAAAGCCTATTCTTCTTTTACGCTCCATCTCGGACTCATTACTATCAGTGTGGAGGTTAGGAGGACCTTTCATAATCACTGATATAATCCTCAGTGCTGAAACCAGTTGATGCACCCCCATCATCTGAACATAAATCTCTCCTTCTGGCATCCTGGCTTACACCAGCTTTTTCATCACTCAAATGTTCTCTGAAATTGATGTTTTCCGCTTTGAATCTGACTCATCATCATCAGTTAAGATGTCCTCGCTACCAACACTGTAGGTACTCTCTATATCATCTTCTTCATTGTATGTAGGATCATCTGATTCAATATCGCTTCCCATCGGCTACGGATGCACTTGGATGGCTTGGACTGTATTGTTAATCGCCTCCTCACAGCTTGCATCGCCCTCAACATACACATCAACCCTACAAGGGTTCCCTCTGGATTCTCCCATGTTGAGGACATCATTATAGCCATCATCGCACTCAAGAAAAACATCAACCTCACCAAGTTTCACTCCGACAGCTGCCATCTTGAGAACATCATTATCATTTGTAATCATCCTCAATATTAGTCCATCTCTGAATGCCATTTTATGAACTGTTACATATCCTAGTGTGTTGGCTAAATCTTCTATTTCCAACATAGACAACTTGTCGGGGTCGCAACGATCCACATATTCAAACTTACCACCCCTATAATTAACATTTGCATCAATTTGGAATACCCCACCATGGTGCAACTTCATTGTAAATAACTCATCCATCCTGCAAAATTTTAAAATTTCCAAAAAATATTCAGTCCCATATTTCGATAACAAATGCAGTCCAAAAATCAGTCCACAAAATTCTGTCCATAATTCGAAAAATTCATTCTCCAAAATTCTGTCCATAATTCATCTTAATATCACTTCAAATTCGGTTTAGTATTCCCACATGTACCATAGAAAAGTGTACAACCAACATAATGATCTACAACAGTAATAATATCACATTATTATCAAGTCGCCCATATTAAGTTCATAAAGCAAGGAAATGCTTAAAACTAAAAAGAAAAATAACAAATCTAAAAGAAAGTTAGGATATAGATAGGTGTGCATATATGAGAAATGAGCTAATGCATGAAATCAATTTTCATAATTCAATTAAAGGTAAATGCAGAAACGAAAGGAAAACATGGTCAAAAATCCAACGGAAAAAATGGAAATAAAATGCAGTGGAAATAAGCAAATCCATATTATCCTAATTCCTCTTGTAAATATGTTAGTACCACAAAATCAACATTTCCATTTACTTTGAAAATACAAACTTGGAATGAAATGATTCATAGTTTTAGGGGAAGCAATTTTGGCTCATATGCAACCATATAGAAAAGTACTACAAATTTATATCATATGCAATTGAGTTATAAAATCAAATTATTAACTATAAAAAGATTAAAACAAACATCAAATTGAATTGAAATATTGCCTTGATTTTCAACATGAGGCAGCCAAAAAAAAAGAGGATGCCTATTATGCCCAATTCCAATATGGATCCAATTCCAACAAAAATAAAGAGACATGTTTAACTTTTTCATTCGTTGGGAAAATTAAATAAAGAGACATGTTAGAACTAAGATCCATGTACAGATAAATATGAAAGCAATCACACATAATGATCTACATTGGATGGAAAAACACGATGAAAGGAAAATAACCATTTCACATTTTATCATTTGCGTGCAACAGGTCTCAAATTATTTCAATCCACCAAGTTCCTTATCTAAGTACATTTTTCTGCCCTAATTACCATATGACTTCATGATATTCTCATAGCAGCAAAATAAAGATACGAATCTAGAGAACCTCCGGAAACCAAAGCAGCACCATCATCAGTTGAAGGACAAAAATCTACCTAGTTCAAAGGACAAAAATCCAACGGAAAATGCATTCCAACAGAATATACAGATTTTAAAGCCTTAGCAGGAAAATGCATTCCAACGGAAAATGCATTCCAAAGAACAAAAATCCAACGGAAATTGCATTCCAACGAAAAATCTACATAAAGCCTTCCAACGGAAAAGCAGTCCAGGGAAAATGGAGAAAAATTGCAGGAAAATATGCAGAAAGATAAAGATTGAATGTACAAAAAAATGGACAGAAATTCTGTGGCTAAAACAGAACATGTTCTTCAACATCAATTTGCTTACCTTACCTACCGGCGGCAATGGCGGATTTCTGCTGAGATAACGAAGGTGACGGAGAGCTTGAACCCTTGAACCCTGCACGCGACGGAGCTGAGCGGCTTTTAAAGCTACGGCAATGGCATGAGCTAAATGGGAAGAAATTTTTTTGGATTTTGGGCGGCCAAATTGGTACAAGAAGACCCAAAGCTGCGACGGAGAGGAATGAGAAGAAATTTTTTTGCGTTCTGGGCAGCCAAATTGGTAAAAGAAAGAGCCAAAGCTGCGACGGAGCTGAGATGCGATGGAGAGGAATGAGAAGAAATTTTTTTCCGTTCTGGGCGGCCAAATTGGTAAAAGAAAGAGCCAAAGTGCAGCGGAGTGAGATGCGTGGAGAGGAATGAGAAGAAATTTTTTGCGTTACGGGCGGCCAAATTGGTAAAAGAAAGAGCCCAAAAATTTAAATTTTTCTTGACTTAGTATTGGCGGCGATGGCGTGTCGCCACGTGGCGACCACATCGACAATTTAAATGATTCTAACGGTGGACTAACGAGGCTATAATTGTTACAAATTGAAAAGGTCAGGTACTGTATTGTTAAAATTGAAAGGTCGGGCTATAATTGTTATAAGAGGCAAAGTTAGCTATTTACGTATATTAGGCCATATTGAAATTGGATAGGTAAAGAAACTAAAAAGAAAAATTATTTGAAACAAAAATTTAGGTCTAAAAATTTCAAAATTAAACAAGAGGGCTAATTATTTCACATATTGATTTTACACAAAATGAGTTTAAAACTTACTAATTTAATATTTTTATTTCCTGTTGTACTCTACTAACACATTTTAGTACATTGAGAGATTTTTTTTTTAACTTTTTCCTTTTCCATTTGCAATTAAACAATTGTTGAGGTTATGGAAAGGTGCATGGTATAATATTGATTTTGCGTTGAATTTCTATTGTTTATTGGACTACTACAATAAAATTTCCCTATATTATCTTCTAAACGAGTGGATTTTGATATTAATTACTATTTGTACATGTGCTAAATAAATATATGGTGAAAGTATGTGATTCTTTGGAATTGGGATTGGCTCATAGGATAATAGCTTTTAATGTAATGATAGTTTTAAAGTATAATGTTTCAAATACCCAATATTTAGGTCTAAAAATTTTGAAACTAAAACTATCACAACATAAATATTACAATTAAAATTGTTGAAAACTCTTGTATACATATATGCGTGATAGATGTAATATAATGCTAAGTTTTGTTAAATTTTTAATAATGTAAACCATGTTTGTCTTGCATGTTGTAAAGTCTCTTTATTTTTAATAAATTTTACAAAGGGAAAATAATTTTACATTTTTAAATAAATTTTCTTTTTATTTTTGATTTATTATATTAATATTATTATTACGATTTTAATATATAGTTATCAAAATTATAAAATGTTCATTTCTTCAATTCTTATATTATGTTTAATCAATTCTAATATATGAGTAAAACTAATATAATTACATGTCATATGCAATAGTAATACAAATCAATTGGTCAAATGCTCAAAACACTAGCATTTAGTTAATTAGCTCCATAATCTTATATATTTTGATAAAGTACATATAAACAAGATGTGAAGCAATAATTTAATGAAAAAAAAAGTAATAATTTAATGACAAAATTAATAAAGTTTTTTAGATTAGTGTATATGAAACACTAGGACCATATATCTTTCAACAAAGGATATTCAAATGCTTTTGCATTTTCTTGCAAATTGAAGCATCAATATCTATTCTCCAATGGTTATTTTATGAAATATACAATGTAACAAAGATTATTAAAAGTAAAAATGGTGACACTATATAGAAGAACATTTTGTTTGTTATTTAACTTTATTTCATTCAAAATTATAATTATGTTCATTTCTTCAATTCTTATATTATATTTAATCAATTCTAATATATGAGTAAACCTAATATAAATACATTTCATATGTAATATTAATACAAATAATTGGTCAAATACTCAAAACACTAGCAATTAGTTAATTAACTCCATAATCTTACATATATATATATATATATATATATATATATTTATTAGGAATTCCCAGTTAATCTGATACAAGGAAGCGTCCGAAAGGCATAGCTTTCCTTTGGGCCCTAACGCAACTAATCTAAACCCAGTAAGGTTGGCTAAGGCTATTTTCCCGAGTCGCAGGACCGGATAACCCACCCAATACTCAGTGGGACCGGTACCTCTTAGCCACTGACCTAGCTAGGAGAACAAAAGAACACCCTAACTTTTCGGCCTTTGCATACACAGCTCCCCTTAGCAGAATTAGAAGAAACAGACTGTAAAAATCCGTGTAATGCGGTTCTGTATTGGTTAATCCCTCCTATCTGCTTGCGGCCTTACACTGCGTTACATTGTGCTTGATCCTTCTCCCAAGCTAAGCTTCCATAACCCATAGTAGGAAACCTCACCTGTCTGACCTAAGCGTTACATCTCCTACCAAGGACCACTACCCCTCCATAAGGAAGTCGCGCAAATTCCATCACAAACTAATCAATCGCTAAGGTCCAACTACAGTAACAGCCGTCTCTGAAACTGTACAACTTGGTTTTCCATACGAGGAACTCAAAAACCGACTAATGCCAGTCACTAAAAAAAAAATATATATATATATATATATATATATATATATATATATATATGCATAACACTTCTTATATGTATAAATATAACTCAATGTAATTTGTATGAATGATGAACCATACTCTCTATGAGTTATAAATTTAATAATTACTTAATATGTATGTATAAATGAATGGATTATAACTCATAGCTTACAATCTCAAATAGTTAATTAGACTTGCAAAGCATAGTTAGGACTTATAAAATACTTATTAATTATTTTCTTAACATGATTATATGAGATAAGTGGTTCATTTACTAATTAATATGTAATAATAACTTTTTTTTCTAATTTAATTTATACCGTGTTTTCTATAATCCTATTTCAATTACAATAGAATAAAAACTTCTTAGTTCTTACTTAAAATTCTATTTGTAATAAAATTGTCTTAGAAAAATTAATGAAAAAGTTATTTGTGATGCTATATTTTATCAAATTTTTAATCTTCTTCATGAATTTGTAATTGCAGCAAATGAAATTATAAACATAAAAATTAAAATATGAAATAATATTAATAAATACATAAAGGGTAGGTCGAGTTTTTGGGTTGGGACGGTATAGATAACCTCATACAGTCCTGAATCCAACCCGGAGTTTGATTCTAATCCTCGAACCCAAACCCAAACCCAAACCGGAAAAAACCCAATCAACGGGTTTTGACTAGGTTAGTGTTCGGGAACTTGTCGAGCGGGTTTTAATTGCCATCCCTAAATTTTAGGGCTAACGGAAAAAAGAAGAAGCGAGACAACGCCTTAAATTTAGGGTATTTTTGAAAATATAACATCTGGATAAAAGATATTAGAAAATTCTATAGTCCTTATTTTGTTTTTGGCGATGGTTCCGTCAATTTTTAACCAATTAAGAAATGACTTGTAATATATTGAGATAAGCATAATGGCGTTTGATGAAAACCTAAGGAGGGCGAGACATGTATCCAACCAAGTTCACCTACAACTTCACAACAAGATCCATTGCAAGGCATTGGAGGACCTATGACTAGGTCAAGGACTAAGAGAATGCAAAATTTGCTCTAGTAACACTAATAAATGAGTTATTGGAAGCTCAATAGTAGCTAAGATGGCCGAATCTCAGTCACAAATTATCATTATATTTAGTATTGAAAATGAGGGATCAAATGCCAAGTCCAACTTGGAATGAAGTTAGCCAAATCCAAGGTGAAGGATAATTCCTACTTAGTCAAAAAAAGGCAACATTAGAAGTACCAAATCCATTGCCAAGATAAATTGAAGAAGCTTCTAAAGTCTGCATGAAGAAGTTAAGGAAGCTACCGAATACAAGACAACAAATAGAAGTTGCCAAGACAAGCAACATTCGGCCAAGTACAAATCCAAGTAATCTTTGGATTAGTTTTAGGCAGTCTTAGTTTAGTTATTTCCTTCTCTTAGATTAGTTATTTCTTTTGAGTAATTGTTCTTTAGTTAGTTTCCTAAAATGTTATGAGTTCTAATCCTTTTAGAGAAAAGATTTTAGTTGCTTAAATCAGCAGTAACAACTAAAAATAGAGGCATTCAACCACAATGAAATTCAGAATTTGATCAATTACAAACTTGAGAGTTTTGAGCTTTTCTTTGAGTTTTAGTTTAGAACTTGCTTTGAGTCTTTGAGGACAGCCTCTTAGGTTCATGTTTAAGCTATCTTGTTGAGTTTCTTTCCCTCAACAATTTGAGCGTGCTTCTTGGTTCCAAAGATAGTTCAATTCTCAACTTTGAGTTTGGATAAGTCTTTTGGGTGTCAAGTGGACAAAAGCAAGGTCCTTTTTCACAAGTTGGAGTTGGTGTCTTGCTAAATGAAGACTTAGTTCAACCTAAAGGGCGATATTAGGACTAACACTCTGATATAGGTTCAGATTTTTATCCTTAGATTTAAGAATTCATATCAACGTTCTAACAAATTGCTTACGATTGGTAATCTGCTATTACAAGTTACCAATATCCGTTAAAACTAATTTAATTATTGTAGTTACTAAATTAATTATTTTTATTACCTATTTATTTTTTAGATTAAATCACCAAAAATTTAACTACTTATTTACTAAATTCAATTTGTTATAAAATTGAAGAATCACACATTATTAGGAACAATCCTAATAATATCAAAGAAATTAAATTAAAATTTTAATTGAAAGTGTGGAAAAAATAGTTGTAATTATTAGGATTGTTACACCAAAAAAATATTACACAATTATGAAAATTATTATATTACACAATCGAAAGTAGATGCAATTGTTGAAAAAACTCATTGTACCATCACTAATTAAGACACAAAATTATGATCGGAGTCTAAACTCCAAAGTGATGGAAAAATTAATTGTACCATCATTGTACTTTCCTGTTATTCACATTGTACTTTCAAATAATTAACATTGTATCACCCACAACAAAGTATTGTATCACCGTGACAATTAATAGATTAATTCATGTAGATGAATAATTACACTTATAGTAAATGCAAACAACAAAAATTTCTGATCGATGATTGTACTCTAAAATGACAAAAAAATGCATTGTATCATCATTAACTAAAATGTACTTTCTAAATATTCACATTATATTGTCAAATTATTAACATTGTATCACAAGAAAAAAGTATTATACCACTATGACAATAAATTAATTCGTAATTTCAATTTTGGACATATGTAGATGAATAATTACACTTGCGTAAATGCATAAATGCAAATACCAAAAAATTCTGATCAGTGATTGCATTTAAAATTGACAAAAAAAAATACATTGTACTATCATTAATTAAGAATGTACTTTTTAAGTATTTACATTGTATGGTTAACTAGTTAACATTGTACCACTCGAGTAAAAGTATTGTATCAGCACAATAATTAATAAATTAATTAATAAATTTAGTTTTAAACATATGTAGATGAATAATTACACTTGCGTAAATACAAATGCTAAAAAATTCTGATAAGTAATTGCACTCCAAAGTGACAAAAAAATGCATTGTGCCATCATTAATTAAGAATGCACTTATTAAGTATTCACATTGTACCATCAAATAATTAATATTGTATTACTCGAAAAAAAACATTTTAATACCACGACAATTAATAAAATTAATTCATAAATTCAGTTTTGGACATATGTAGAAAAATAATTACACTTGCATAAATACAAATGTCAAAAATCGGTGATTGCACTCCAAAGTGACAAAAATATACATTATACCATTAGTAACTAAGAGTATTCTTGTTAAGTATTCGTATTGCATCATCAAACAATTAACATTGTACATCAAACAATTAACATTGTACGACCCAAGAAAAATTATTGTACCACCACTACAATTGATAAATTAATTCGTAAATTCAATTTTGGACATATATAGATGAATAATTACACTTGTATCACCACGATAGTTAATAAATTAATTAGTAAATTCATATTTGGACATATATAGATGAATAATTACATTTGCGTAAATGCAAATACCAAAAAATTCTAATTGGTCATCGCACTCCGAAGTGATAGAAAAATACATTGTACCATTATTAATTAAGAATTTACTTTATGAATATGTACATTATACTTCGAATAATTAACATTGTACCACTTGAAAAAAAAGTATTATATCACTGTGACAAATAATAAATTAATTCGTAAATTCAATTTTAAACATATATAAATGAACAATTACATTTGTATAAATGGAAACTGCAAAAACCTCTAATTGGTAGTTGCCCTCCAAAGTGACAAAAAAATGCATTGTACCATCATTAATTAAGAATGTTCTTTCTAAGTATTCACATTGTACCATCAAATAATTAACAATGTACAACTCAAAAAAAGTATTATATCATCGTGAAAATTAATAAATTAATTTGTAAATTCAATTTTGGACATATATAAATGAGCAATTACATTTGTATAAATGGAAATTGCAAAAAACTCTGATTGGTGACTGCACTCCAAAGTGACAGAAAAATGCATTGTACCATCATCAATTAAAAATGTACTTTCTAAGTATTTACATTATACTATCGAATAATTAACATTGTACCATTCGAAAAAAGTATTGTACCACCGTGAAAAATAATAAATTAATTTATAAATTTAGTTTTGGATATATGTAGATGAAAATTACACTTGGGTAAATGCGAATGCCAAAAAAATTTTGATTTGTGATTGTACTCCAAAGTGACAAAAAAAATATATTGTACCATCACTAATTAAGATGTACTTTCTACATATTCACATTGTACCATCGAATAATACCACCCAAAAAAAATATTGTACTATTGCGACAATTAATAAATTAAATTGTAGATTCAACTTTGCACATATATAGATGAATATTTACATTTGTGTAAATGGAAATTGCAAAAAAATAAAATAAAATTGATTGGTGGTTTGCACTCTAAAGTGATGAGAAAAATGTATTGTATTATCGTTAATTTAAAATGTACTTTCCAATTATTCACATTGTTGTTGGATTATGCCTAAGGACCAACCATATAATAATGGTTTAGGCATATATTGTATCATAATATTTATAATTAATGGTAATGATTATTATGTTTATTCTTGTATCTGCGTTTTATAAAATAATATAATAATGTCCCAAGAATTTAATTATTCTAGAATTATCTCTAGTTGCGTATTATCATTAAATGGGACAATGATAATGCATTAAGACTAGTATGTGTAATGCGATGAAATAGTTTATGATGTGAGATAACAAGTCAGAGATCGATGCGTGTTAGAGAACAATATCTTGGATTGACTTACCATGAGAAATATCACATGAATTATTATGTGAAGTGTCATAAATATTTCTTATAGTGATGATGGTGTAAATAATCCTTAAACTTGAGATCTTTAGAGATCCCAACATGAGGAGTTGCATATTTTGATACTGCCAAAGCGTTACTCTAACGAGGATGAACTATAAAAGTGGGAAATTTGCATATATAGCAGCTGAGAAATAAAATCTTTCAAATATAGCAGCGGCTATTATTTGTTTGCGTTTATAGCAGCTGAAGGGTTTTAAGCCACGCGAAATGTCTAAAATACCCTTCTTCTATTTGAAAATCGCGCAACCTCTTCTTGAGCTTTCACCGTTTCATCTCATCGGACCTTGAATTCTCTTGTTTCATCGGCCATACGAATTTTCCAAGCGACTTCCCTACAATCTTCGTCGATTAAACACCCAATTAACACAACATTTCTCTTCATCAACCGCTAAAAAGCGTCAATGGCGAGAACACGAGGTGGGCCGTCATTATCGGCAAGAAGAAGATGGAAGAAGAGCATACATCTCGAAGCGGGCGAGCAAGAATAAGAAGGATAGTTGAATTTACGCTTTGTATTTGATATTTAGTGGCATAAATTCCCAATTTGCTGAAAAATCCGCTTAAATGCTAGAAAAATTAGAAAATTTAGGGTTTTCGCTAGGTTCCTTTGCAATTCGTTTGTACACTCTAAAACCGTGCTTATGCATAGCAGTCTATCTTTGTTTTGAAATGGGTTTGGTCTAGCATATGTCGTAAAAGAGAAGTGGTCATGATCATATGTGGAATGATATGTGAAACATATGTCGCGGATACGAAGAAATGTCGACAACTACTAATAAATATCGAAAAGATGGAAAAATGTAGCGAATACCATAAATGTTGACGGATACCCAGAAATGTCGACAATTTTCAATAAAGGTCGAAAAATACCCAGAAATGTTGGGGAATATCCATAAATGTCGGCGACTAGCAAGAAATGTTGAAAAAAACTCAAAAATGTCGACAACTAACCAGAAATGTCTTCCACTACCCATATATGTTGAAAAATACCCATAAATCTCGAACAGTATCCATAAATGTTGAAAAAATTGAAAAATTAATTGATTGTAAAGGGATGATTTTGTTTTGTGAAAAATAATCAAAAGAATTAATAGATTAAACTAAATGAAAACATTAAACTAAATTTCTATTTCTATTTCTATTGCTATTTCTATTTCTATTTCTATTTCTATTTCTATTTCTATCTCAATTTCTATATATAATTAATAGATTCTCTTTTGAAAACCATTCTTCATATAGTTTATACTCTTTTTATTTAATTTGTTAAGTTTTATAAAATAACTTCCACAATAATAAAATTACTAATAAAATCCATGTTGCGTACTCGGTATTATGTATCATGCACTGGTGTGTCTTGTTTTTGTCACTTGAATTAATTTACCATGAAAAATCATCCATTTACAATCACAAAATGTCGTCGAATGTATCGAATAAAATGTCGAATTTTGTTATTGTTATTGAGTTGCTCTATATCATGCAGGCACAGCTCATGGATGATATGGTCATTTAGGATGATTTTTTCAATGCCCAAGTGTCGCAGTACTGCTACTACGAAGCCAATATGAGGCGACTCCGGGCAAAACTGACTGATACGCAAAAAGCCATCCTCCGAAGGGAGAGCAGTCTAGCAGAAATGGCTCTTGACCATGAACATACGTTCTGGTGCAAAGAAATAATCCATTCTATTTTGTTGAGGCAACTTAAGCAGGCTGAAGCATCAAACGTGGATTGTAGCATGCAATTAAACCATGAAAGAGGTAACATTTGGTAAGAGAGTTTGCCATCATCACGGGGGTTGAAGATGGGGGTGATGAGAATCAAATATTCATAAATTTAGATATATGTTTTTCACGCTTTTGCATAGATTTCATTGAGATATGCCATGTTTATTAGAGAAATCACATTATATTTGTGATTCTAATCTTTTATTTGTTTTGTAGGAAAAAGGGGTTGAAAAAACAATTATATTCGGGAATTCATAACTTTTGATGAAAATGTCCAAATGCGATGATTCAAGATGCTATGGAAAGATGAGAAAAATATAAAAAACTTTCATGAACAAAGTTTTTCCAAATTCGAAGAAAATGGACCAAAAGCTGGACAAAATCAGAACAAAGTGCGAACCAAAGAAGTCAAACCGAAGGTTTGGACCGCCAGCAGTCACAACAACCAGCGGCGGTTAATGTCGTCTGATGAACCGCATCGGCGATACGCATTGCGTGGCGCGGTCTCTGTCTTGACAAAAGTTGAAATTTGCATGTTCGTCCCTAATGTTTTGGAAGCTTCACAATTGTTCCCCAACGTCCCTACTTGTATAAATACCCCATTTCTGAAGCGAGGCATGTAGTAGTTGGCTAGGGTTAAGTTTTGATTATTTGCACATTTTCCCCATTCTTGAGGGGATTTTCCTAGAGGCTAGGGTTTGGCATTTTGTGGCTTGAAGACTTCCATCTTTGGAGTTGATTTGGATTGCTAAAGTGTTGAAATTTGTTGGATTCACCAATCTTTTGATTAAGGGAAGTTTTTCTTACGAAATTCCTATGCTTTCAATTGTTAATTCTCCTTGTGATTGTTGGTTGTTTGAAGCCATGAGAGGCTAAATTATTTTGGGTGATTCTTGGTGTTTAATATATAGATTAGGTTTATTTTGATTCCTTGTGGGTTGTAAAGTGATGGGCTTGCATTAATTGAAGTTTTCCTACTTGTATTTAATGAATTGACATGCATTGAATGATGGCCACATTTAGTGTGTGTTCTTGGTGTTCGTGTGTGTTTTAGAATATACATGAATTTAGACCAAAAAGTGGGAAGAACTCCCTAGCTTTCTCTAAATTTAGGTGTTTGAGATAAGAAACAACTAGCATATAAGCTTAATTGTGCACTAAAATTGTGTGGAAGCCATAGATTTTAGTGTGCACAAGGTAGAAGTGAGACCGGAAGGAGATCTTCTATTCTTTAATTCCATTGAGACCGAAAGGAGATGTGGAGTGAAAAATAGGTGGCTTTCTTAGATTAAATACTTAAACTAGGGAATGTGAAGTAGTTGGCTAAAACATCTAGGGCTAGAATTGTGCATTAGAGTTGTGTGGAAGCCATAGGCGCTAATGGGCTCTAGGTGGGGATGGGACCGAAGGAGATTCCTCATTCTATAATTTCGATGAGACCGAAAGGAGATTCGGAGTGAATGGATGTAGTCACTTAGTTAAGATACCTTACACTCGGTTGCCCTTAGAAGTCAAAGTAGTGACCCTTGCATTTAACCCAGGATCACCCTCCTTCCTCATTTGTGTGTTTCTCTCTTTGTTTAAGTTGAGTTGTTCAACTTAATATTTAGATTTTAGTATTCTCTTTTATGTGCATACTTTTATTCTTGGTTAAAAATCACTCTATACATCACTTCTCGACAAATAATTAATTGCACTTAATTTTGTGTTTTGTCCCCTTCCTGTGGAAAATGATCCTATGCTTTACTACAATGGATTAAGTGAGGTTTAGGTGTAAATTTGTGTGAGTTTGAGCTATATTTTGACACACTTTTGCACACACCGATTTCGCTCACCAAATTTTTGGCGCATTTCGGGAAGAACATGAAACTAAGTTTTTAAGTGTTATAATTTTTGTGTTTTTGTTTTTGGATATATTTAGAAAAGATTTGTTTGGTTTGTGTATATTTTCGTTTTTAGCTTTATTTTTGTTTCTTTTGTAGGTACATAATTTCTTATTTTGCGGTGCATGCCCTTTTCGATCTCAGGGCGTGTGGAATTCACTATTGATTTGGAACTTGAGAATAATTTGAGAAAACGAAGAAGGGTGGAACCAAACACAATGGGCGAACAAGGACAACAACAAGGAGGAAGATTGTTTGGGAATTCTTTGAGCTAAGATTTAACAACCGTGTGGGTGTTTGTCGGTTGAAAATTGAAAGCTATCAAATTCCACCCAACTCATAAGTTTAATTCAGCAGGAGCAATATTTCAAGGATTGGAGAATGAGGACCCCAACGCACACATAAAGGCGTTCCTCACCTGTGCAACACATTCAAGTGAATAATGTGCCTCAAGATGCCATCCGTATCCTCTTCCCATTCTCTCTCTGATCATGCCATGTCATGGTATGATGCAATTGAGTGGTGAACAAATTGCTACTTTTGAGGAGTTATGCAAAAGTTTATCACAAAATATTTCCCTCCTTCAAAGATGGACCGGTTGAGGATGGCTATCCACGGTTTAGGTAGTATGATGGAGAGAGTTTTGGTGAAGCTTGGGAAAGATTCCAAGAAATCTTGAGAAGGTGCGAACCATATGATGGAGGAAAGTGCAATTGGAGTTATTTTATAATGGGCTTACGGTGGAATCGAAGAGTAATGTGAATGCAGTAGCGGAGGTTCTTTGAAAGATAAATCGGTTCAAGGCGTACGAGATTTATTCCAAAGAATAGCTGACAACGGTTGCTCAGGGCCAAGCACTAGAGATTTGCCACCAAAAAGAC
Source organism: Gynochthodes officinalis (assembly GCA_020080225.1). Lineage (NCBI taxonomy): Eukaryota > Viridiplantae > Streptophyta > Magnoliopsida > Gentianales > Rubiaceae > Gynochthodes > Gynochthodes officinalis. Next base: position 171,406 of record JAIQDA010000034.1, on the reverse strand, counting down.
AAGGGGGTTTCTTAGAAATGGATGCGACACGAACATTAGTGCTCAATGGCTGCATTAACAAGCAAGATTAGTTCAATGGAGGCAGGATGAGCGTGAAGCCGGTTTAATGTGTGGTCTCTGCCAAGGCGATCATCATATAGATCGGTGTGACTTGCCCGGGGCCGAACCCGTTAACTACATGAAAAATTTTGGGCAACAAGGTAATTACAACCAAAATTGGGGAAACAAAGGTAGCTATCAGCGAGGAAATCACGGTTGGAATAACCAAGGAGGTGGCCAAAATTGGAACAATCAAAGCAATCAAAGTTAGGAAATTGGGGCCATCATCATCTAATGCATCAAGGCAACCTCGGGCTTTGGGAACCAAATGAATAATTCTACGGACAAAAAGCGAGTTTTGAGAAATAATGATGAAAAAGTTGGAAGAAATCGCTTGATGTGAGAAGTTCCACAAATAAGGCGGAAAAGATTTTAGAAGACCATTCCATGAGGTTGAACTTGCGAGACCACGATGAAAAATATTGAAGTGAAGTGAGGCGACTAGCTAATGATATTCAGGAGACCTATGGAGTGCGCTTCCAAGTGATCTGAGGTCAATCTCAAGGGTAAGGAGCAGTGCAAGGCGGTGACTCTTAGAAGTGGAAAAAAATTGGTGCAAGAAGGTAGTGAGGTTAAAGAGGATGGAATGGCCCAAGAAGAAGATGAGATGAAAAGGGCAGCCTTAGAAGAAAATCAAGAAAATCAAGAAAATCAAGAAAATCAAGAAGGTGAAGTCGCACTCAAAGAAGAGGAAAGAAACGGAGGTCGGGACAAAGGAAGAAAAGGGCCGTCTAGCCCTTACAATTTTGAAGATATGCCACCACCACCCCCTCCATTCCCACTTAGACCAAGGAAGAAGGCGGAAGGAAACAAGCACTTTGAGAGGTTTATTGAGGTGATGAAAAAAATACATGTCAACATATCCTTGGTAGACTTGCTCACTAATATTCCCAAATACTCCAAGTTTCTTAAGGAGTTGATTTCAAACAAGGAGAAGCTAGAAGATAAAGGGGTGATTGCCTTAAGTGAAAAGTGCAGTTGCATAATACGCAAAGATTTGCTTATTCCAAGGAAGATGAAGGATCCTGGTAGCTGCACCATCCCATGTGATATAGGGGCAAGGCATTTTTCAAAAGCCTTGTGTGATTTAGGCTCGGGAGTGAGTTTAATGCCGCTTTCTATTGCTCAAAATATTGGCATGGGAGATGAGATGAAAGAGACTCACGTCACCCTTCAATTAGCAGATAAATCCTTGGTGAAGCCAAATGGGATTCTTGAAGATGTTTTGGTGAAAGTGGACAAATTCATTTTCTAGTGGACTTTATAGTTTTGGATATAGAGGAGGATGATGAGGTGCCCTAATTTTTGGGCGACCATTCTAGCAGCAGGAGATGCAATTATTGGGGTGAAAGACAAAACCATCACTTTCGGGTCAATGGAGAAGAAGTGGTGTTTGGCGTGAATTATGCCATGAAATACCCAAGGGGTGTCTGAATTTGTTTAGGGTGAATATAGTTGATGAATGTGTGGGTGAAACTCTAAAGGAAGGGTGGTGTCTTGACTTTCAAGCAATGGGGTAGTTAATCCTTCCAGCGTGCCTCTTGAGTTTGATGAAGAGGATAGGAGAATAGATGGGCTGACTTAGCGAAATGATTGAGAATTGTTATGTGGATGAGTCTATTTATGAAATAGTGGGGAAGAACTTGAAGTGGTTGAAGTAGACCAAGTGTTGCGGTGGCTAATAGTAATGATAAGTTGAAACCATCAGTTGATGAGCGCCCAAACTTGAGTTGAAACCTTTGCCCCGTATCGAAATATGCATTCTTGGGAGCACGAAACATTGCCCGTAGTGATATCGTCATCCTTGGAACCTGAACAGGAGTCGAAGCTTTTAGAAGTTTTGAGCACTTTCAAGGAGACCATTGGGTGGACCATTGCGGATATTAAAGGTATAAGCCCCTCGATTTGCATGCACAAAATTTTGTTAGAAGAGGATGCAAAGCCTGTGAGGGAGAGACAAAGGAGGTTAAATCCAATGATGATGGAAGTTGTAAAGAAAGAAGTGGTCAAGTTGCTAGATTTTGGGATAATTTTCCGATTTGGATAGCCAATGGTGAGCCAGTCAATGTGTTCCAAAAAGGTGGAATAGCGGTAATCATGAATGAAGACCAAGAACTAATTGCCACAAGGATTGTGAATGCTTGGAGGTTTGTATGGATTAGAAAGCTCAACAAAGTCACAAGAAAGGACCACTTCCCCTGCCATACGGATCAACTCCTTGACCGTTTGGCCAACGCCTTTTCTATTGCTTTCTAGATGGTTATTCGGATATAACCAAATTTCCATAACTTGAAGACCAAGAAGACTACCTTTACTTGCCCTTTTGGAACTTTTGCTTTTAAGAGGATGCCTTTCGGGTTATGCAATGCCCTGCCACCTTTCGGCGATGTATGGCGACTATTTTTACGATATGGTGGAAGACATCATCGAGATCTTCATGGATGAATTTTAGTTTTGGGGATTCTTTTGATGTCGCCTCAATAACCTCAGCGGGTGCTAAAAGATGTGTTGACACGAACTTGGTGTTAAAGCGGGAAAAATGTCAATTTATGGTGCAAGAGGAATTGTGTTGGGGCACAAAATTTCGTCTAAAGGCATGGAGGTGGATCAAGCAAAGATTGAGGTGATCGAAAAGTTGAGCCCTCCACTTGATCAGAAATTAGAAGTTTTCTTGGCCACTGAGTTTTATAGAAGATTTATTAAGGACTTCTCCAAGATAGCCAAGCCACTTTGCAATTTGTTGGAGAAGGATGTGGCTTTCAATTTCTTGAAAAATGTATGGAGGCATTTGAAATCTGAAAATGAAGGCAGTGCATGCTCTATTATGGTCACTCGATTTGGACTCAACCCTTTGAAATCATGTGTGATGCAAGTGATCTAGGCGTAGAGGCGATCTTGGGCGAGAGAGAGCGGCTTTTCCATGCTATATATTATGCTAGCAAGTTGTTGAATGAGGCTCAATGCAATTACACAACTCTTGAAAAGAAATGCTCGCGGTGGTATATGCATTGGATAAGTTCGGATCATACATTTTGGGGGCTAAGGTTGTGGTGCACACGGACCATGCACTCAAGTACCTTATGCACAAGAAGGAGGCGAAACGAGGTTGATCCGTTGGGTATACATTGCAAGAGTTCGATTTAGAGATCAAGGATAGGAAAGGCGGAAAATCAAGTGGCGATCACCTCTCTAGAATTGAAGATCCTAAGTTGGGAGAAAAGATGCTCATATATTGATCAAAGACTCTTTTCGGATGAGCAAGTGTTTTTGGTAGCATATGGCTTGAGCAAAGAAGATTGTGAGGTGTTAACCCAAGTGCTCGAGGTGAATGAATCTATGTACGACCTTGGTATGCAGACATTGCTAATTATGTGGTTTCAGGGATATTGCCTCCAAATTGTTCTCAACAGCAAAGGAAGTGATTGAGGCATGATGCCTCATTTTATTTATGGGATGATCCGTTCTTGTTCAAGATGTGCTCTGACCAGCTAATTAGAAGGTGTGTGCCGGAAGTGGAGCAAAGCCCGTATTGGAAAAATGCCATGAGTCCGTATGGAGGCCACTTTAGCGGGAAGAAAGCGACTTTGAAAGTTACGCAGCGGGTTTTATTGGCCCTCACTTTTCAAGGATGCTCATGCATGGTGCAAGAGATGTGATCGATGTCAAAGGATGGGTAATCTTACATGGAGGAATGAAATGCCCCGCAATAATATGATAGAGGTTGAAATTTTTGATGTTTGGGGAATTGATTTCATGGGACCTTTCCCACCATCGTTTGGCAACTCTTACATTTTAGTGGCCGTGGATTATGTGTCAAAATGGATAGAGGCCGTGGCATTACCTCATGATGATGGCAAGAGTGTGATGAATTTCATGAAAAAGAACATTTTCACTCGTTTTGGGGTGCCAAAGGCAATTGTAAGTGATGGAGGAACTCATTTCTGCAATAAGGCATTTGAGGGCCTTTTGGCAAGTTATGGAGTTAATCATAAAGTTGCCACTGCCTACCATCCTCAAACTAATGGCCAAGCGAAGTGTCCAGCAGGAGATCAAGCGCATTCTTGAGCGTGGTGAACATTTCAAGGAAGGATTGGGCTAGAAAATTAGATGATGCTTTGTGGGCTTCTAGGATGACGTTTAAAACTCCTATTGGTGCATCTAGTATCGGTTAGTGTTTGGAAAAGCATGCCACCTCCGCTTGAGATAGAGCATAAAGCATTTTGGGCTCTTAAGTCTTTAATTTGGATTATCAAGGTGGAACTGAAAAAGGCTTATGGACATCAATGAATTGGAGGAATTCGGTTGGAGGCATATACCAATGCATGCATTCAAAAGGAAAAGGCAAAGCAATGGCATGACAAAGGATCCTTCCTAAAGAATTCCATCCCGGCCAAAGGTGCTCCTCTTCAATTCTCGATTGAAGCTTTCTGGCAAATTGAAGGCAAGATGGGGAGGGCCATATGAGGTGGTGCGGTATACCCATATGGGGTGGTGGAATTGAAGGAACAAGGTGCTATGTGATTTTAAAGTGAATGGACATAGAGTGAAAGCATACTTAGGAGATGGCATTGATCAAAGCAAGGAGTGGGTATCCAGTCTACCTAAATTGAATTGTGATGAAATGCATTGAGTCGAGCAGTGGCGTTAAAACCAAGCTGTTTGGGAGGCAACCCAAGCGTATCCTTTTGTTTTCTTTATCCATTTTGTTTAGTTTGGTTTTCTTTAGTTTAGTTTTATTTTGTTTTATTGATTAATTGAGTGTTATATGTTCTTGTGGATGTAGAAATTAATGCATGTAGTTTGCATATGTGCTAGGAAAAAGGAGAAAATGTGAAAAAAAAAGGGGTCAAAGACCGAAGTTTTAACACCTTATGCGATCTCTGCGCCGAAGGGTATAAACCCGTCGGTCACTTTCATTTTTCTTCATTTATCTTCTCAATTTCACTTCATTTCCCTCAACCACTTCCAACCACATTTTGCATTTTCCATTCTTCTTCAAGTCAATCTATCTTAAGTGATTCAAACACCTTTGTAAACACATTTTCACCATCAAATCCATGCCAGACTCCAAGGTATGAATGGTTGAACCTTTCAAATTTCATTACAATGGTGATTTTGAATTGCTTTAAATATGATTCCTAGTGATGAATATTGATTAGATATTATGTAATTGGAATTGGTTGGGCTGTTTGTTAAATGTTTAGGCTAGGGTGCTTGCTAATTTTGTGAAATTTCAAGTTTTCACCATGCACATCATGTGTTTGATAATATGCCTCAATGATTTATTTTGGATGAATTGTCAATTTTTGTGTATAAATTTGAAATCCTAGAAATTCATAGATGAACTTTAACATAATGTAACATATAAAATTGAATTTTGAGTGAAAAAAACTTGATGAATTCTTAAGACCTAGCATAGGCATGTCACCAATTAACAATTATTTGCAATATGTAGCATATCTTTGTTGAGAGTTAATTGGGGCATTGTTTTTCGTAGGTATAATCCAATGGCATTTAGGCGCTCATCTAGTAGCGCAAACAATCCTCGGCGTCTACTTTTCAGTAGAGCCTTGAGCAAAGTGCTAAGGAGCAAGCATTGCATGCCTTGCGAATCGCGATTGTGGCGGATGGCCTAACGGTAGAGCCACCATTGGACACCTATATCGGAGGCATGGTTGGCTTATGTTTGTTGAGGCACGCCCGATCTTTAGGCGACGGAGATAGAAATTGTCCATAATTTCTATAAGGAACTCACGGTGGCAACCACGGTCTCTAATAATATAAAATATGATGGCGCCACCGTCAACTTCTCTCCAAGAACCATAAATGCCTTTGTTGAGCTACCTCCGGCTATTGGCGGCGAATACTCCCGGTTCATCGATCGACTACGATAGTGCGAGAGATTACGAGAATTGGTGGAAGAGCAACACTTTCTCGGGTGGGCGTATTTGAAGCGAAACTTCGTTCACAGAAGGCCAAACTCTTGAATGCCTTCGTGGCGGCGGACTAATGCCAACCATCATGAACTGCGAGGTGGCTCGGAAGCGAGCACTGCGATATATGCCATCGGTAGAGGCATGTCAATCGGCGTGGGCAAAGTGATAAATGCGAAATCTATCTGGCCGTCGACTCACCAAAAGAATCAATCCTTAGGATTTCCGTCGCTCATTACAGGCTATGCTTCTATGACATCGATCACTAGGGATTTCAACCGTATGGATCGCATTCCTTTGAAGGTTGACCTCAAGTTCAAGGATTTCCAAAAGGCGGGAGTCGCATAAATAGAGTCGTCGGCGGGATGGCCATACGAGATGAGGAGGATAGTGAAGAAGAAGATAGTGAGGAAGTGATGATCGGCCAGATGAGCGGTTTGGAGAAGTGTGCATGATCTCAAGACACAACTCAAAGGCTGGAAAACACGACTCAAAGGTGGAGCGAGTAGGCGATATTCAAGGCATGATGCAAGACTTCCTACAATTCCAAGCGGCTTTCATGCAATATATGGCAAGTGGACAACAAGGCGAACCACCAACTTTTCCTAGGCCACCGCCGCCACCTACAGACCAACCTTGAGTTCATGTGGGCTCTGAGGAAGAAGATTTCTTTTACTCCTTTGAATAACTTGTGATATTATGAGTAATTGAGTAATTGAGTTGCGATTGGACATGAAGCTTATGAATATTGTCTTTTGTGTTTAATGTTTTTGCATTTAGTGGTAAGGTTTCATTTTTGTTTTTTGTTTTTTTTTATTGTTTGTGAATTTTGTTAATATAGTTTCTTGAATGTTGTGCATGATGCACTCCCTAGTTTTAATGCTTAATGTGCAACACATCTTAAGTTTGGGGGAGGTGTGAATAGGCAACATGCTTTAAGTCAATTCACAATTTTGCAACCGAAAACATGTATTTCTTCTTTCCCACCCACCCCACCCTTTATCCCTGCCTTCTTGACGCCTTGAGGACAATGCTTCTCTTAAGTTTGGGGGTGGAAGCTTAAAGCTTTTGGTGTAACCTAAGTTGATGTAACCTAAGTTTGGGGGTGTTTATAAGAAGAAAATACATGAGATTCCATGAGTGAAATTGGCTTAAATTGAGGCTTTCATTGAAATATTCAAGATGTTGCTTGTTTGTTTTTGGGGGAACTTTTGAATGGTTGGCAAGTAATGGCTGAAATATGCACTACTTAAGAAACATTTTACCAACCAAATGTATGTGAGAAGTAACGAAATGAAAGCATTAGTCGATGATGAAAAATGTTGGACTGAGTAAGCATGGAATGTGTAATGCATGTCTTTTGATTCCTTGTATTTTCAGGAAAGTTTTGCATATTAAATGGTGTTATTCTGATGCGTCAATGAGGAGTGTTTGTGAGATGTAGTGTATTGATTATGATGCGGTTGCGAGTAAATGTAGTGCCTAGTCCACCCCAAAGTCATAGCGTTTCACTTCACAAACTTGGAAGATGACTTAGGCTTGTTTATGAGATTCTGATTTTGTTAAATAATGGCCACTCCGCTATGAGAATGCTCTTGGGGATGTCCTTAAGTGAACTCGTATGAGTGGTAGAAGTATAAAAGCAGAAAAAACTCTTGGCATATATATATAAAAAAATGTAAATGAGTGAGGAAGTACCTAAGTATAATCTCATGATGTTGCTTAAATGTGATGAAGATTGCCGAGATGGTAGCATGACAACTTAGGGGAAAGAGGGAATAAAGAGTCTTAAGGATTTCAAGGAAGTTAAACTTTTCTATGAACTTTAGGGCATACTAGTGGCACGATGTCGTGACTTCTATTGATTCTTGCATTGCATTGTTCATGAATATACGCCTCCATCACACACACACACATCATTTAATGTGTGAAGATTAGTATAGAAAAACAAGAAAGAAAAGAGTCATGCACTGCATTAGTACGTACTGAAATTGTCTAACTCGGAGACATTAAGATGTTTCCATTTCTTAGAACTCTCAATATGCAGTATTCGGTAGAATGGGGCGACGAGTGGTTGCCTAAGTAAGCTAGTACTTGCCACTATCAAGGAAAAAGGTGCAAATCTGAATATGCATGTTCTCAATGAATACATTCCACATATTGTTGCTATCGTAGAAAATTGCTTGAGGACAAGCAATGGTTCAAGTTGGGGGTATTTGATGAGAATCAAATATTCATAAACTTAGATATATGTTTTCACACTTCTGCATAGATTTCATTGAGATATGCCATGTTTATTAGAGAAATCACATTATATTTGTGATTCTAATCTTTTATTTGTGTTGTAGGAAAAAGGGTTGAAAAAAACAATTATCTTGAATTCATAACTTTTGATGAAAATGTCCAAATGAGATGATTCAAGACGCTATGGAAAGAGGAGAAAGAGAAAAAACTTTCATGGAGAAAGTTTTCCAAATTCGAAGCAAATGGACCAAAACTGGACAAAATCAGAACAAGGAGCGAACCAAAGAAGTCCAAACCGAAGGTTTGGACCGTAGCAGTCACAACAACATGGCGGTTAACGTCGTCTGATGACGCCCAGTGATGAACGACACACCGTGGCGGTCTCTGTCTTGACCAAAAGTTGAAATTTGCATGTTGCGTCCCTAATGTTTTGGAAGCTTCACAATTGTTCCCAACGTCCCTACTTGTATAAATACCCCATTTTCGCAGAAGCGAGGCATGTAGTAGTTGGCTAGGGTTAGGTTTTGATTATTTGCACATTTTCCCCAATCTTGAGGATTTTCCTAGAGGCTAGGATTTGGCATTTTGTGGCTTGAAGACTTCCATCTTTGGAGTTGATTTGGATTGCTAAAGTGTTGGAATTTGTTGGATTCACCAATCTTTTGATTAAGGGAAGTTTTTCTTACGAATTCCTATGCTTTCAATTGTTAATTCTCCTTGTGATTGTTGGTTGTTTGAAGCCATGAGAGGCTAAATTATTTTGGGTGATTCTTGGTGTTTAATGTATGGATTAGGTTAATTTTGATTCCTTATGGGTTGTAGAGTGATGGGCTGCATTAATTGAAATTTTCCTACTGGTATTTAATGAATTGACATGCATTGAATGATGGCCACATTTAGAGTGTGTTCTTGGTCTTCCTCTGTGTTTTAGAATATACATGAATTTAGAGCAAAAATAGGATGAACTACCTAGCATTCTCTAGATTTAGGTGTTTGAGACAGAAACAACTACCATATGAGCTTAATTGTGCACTAAAATTGTGTGGAAGCCATAGGTTTTAGTGTGCACAAGGTAGAAGTGAGACCGAAAGGAGATCTTCTATTCTTTAATTCCATTGAGACCGAAAGGAGATGTGGAGTGAAAATTAGGTGGCTTTCTTGGATTAAATACTTAAACTGGGAATGTGAAGTAGTTGGCTAAAACATCTAGGGCTAGAATTGTGCATTAGAGTTGTGTGGAAGCCATAGGCGCTAATGTGCTCTAGGTGGGGATGAGACCGAAAAGAGATTCTGATTCTATAATTTGATGAGACCGAAAGGAGATTGGAGTGAATGGATGTAGTCACTTAGTTAAGATGCCTTACACTCGGTTGCCCTTAGAAGTCAAAGTAGCCGACTTGCATTTAACCCAAGGATCACCCTCCTTCCTCATTTGTGTGTTTCTCTCTTTGTTTAAGTTGAGTTGTTCAACTTAATATTTAGATTTTAGTATTCTCTTTTATGTGAATACTTTTATTCTTGGTTAAAAATCACTCTATACATCACTTCTCGACAAATAATTAATTGCACTTAATTTTGTGTTTTGTCCCCTTCCCTGTGGAAAATGATCCCTATGCTTTACTACAATGGATTAAGTGAGGTTTAGGTGTAAATTTGTGTGAGTTTGAGCTATATTTTGACACACTTTTGCACACACCGATATCGCTCACCAGGGACTTTGACCAAGCATATACCAAGTACCGAGCTCCTGATGGTCCTTCTGCAATCACCAAGTATCTAAAGCATTTGGGCCAAATAGAAGAGACCACATACGATGAAGTGTTCAAGACTTACGACCGTATCAACTCATCGTATGAAGATGAGGAAGTCGTTTCCATGACACTATTGCTTCTATACACCTCCATCAATGGCTTGCGAAAAAGAACTAGGATTGAAGATAAAATGCTACATTTGGCCTGTGATTGGAGGTAGTTCGATGAAATGCCGTGGGGTGACCTATCTTTTAGGGCCACTGTTGATAGTGGTAGAAAGGCAATGATAAATTCCTTGAGAGTGAGCACCCAAAACATCGGACTTACAACATCGAGGGATTCCCGGTTGCTCTAGGGGTAAGTACTCTATTTAGTTTCTACGATTTGCTTATTAGAGGTTAAGTTATTTCCCGCACTAACGAAATACGATTCTTGATATGTATAATGAAAGCTTTTATTGAATTTGAGGATTCTACAAAGGATTACATATTTTAATACAAGCATTCATACTTATCATGTATCTTCCAATGCGCTAGGTGTTCGCATATGAGACAATGCCACATCTCCAGCGCTTCAATATGGTTGAGAAGGTCGAAACCAGTGGATGCATGCCAGAATGTGCAGTGGAAAGGGTTGAATGCACAAAGAAGGATCAAGAAAAGAAGAAAGTTTGGTCAGAGAGCATTGGACGGGGAGGTATGATAAGAATATTAACTTATTTGTGAATACTTGCGGCATGTGAGTTAAATGAATATTGTTCCTTAACATGTTGCAGAAAGTTAAGGTGACCAGAATGAAGCCTACACCAAAGAGCAACAGAAATTCTTGCGTTGGGAAAAACATGAAGTGGCTGCGGAACATGAGGGGTTCGGCTTGGATAAAGATGATTCTGAACATATGGGGAAAGATACTTTCTTTGTGTCCTATAGGAAAACAGCCATCGAAACTGAGGATGCCAAAACATCAAACAAAAATACACCAGGCAAGGCAGAAAGGCGGCAGAAACGCATGACTTTAGTTGATGACCTAAGAACCCGTGTAGTCGGGTGTGAGGCGCAGCAAGTCGACCAAAGAGGAACCGGAGATCAAGAAATCTCGTTTCTCCGCTTTGGAGGCCAAAGTTCAAAAACTCACTAACACCACCGAGTGTCATGCCACCGACCTTGCTAATATATGGGAATACGTACAGACTTTGATACATCTCCAACCAAAGTCCCACACTAGTCCTTTTCCACCCGATTCCCAAGATTCGTTCGGCTAAGGTGATCGGATGCATGCACAACAAAGCGGGGAGTTTGATGATGAAATAGCAAAGGCCATGGTGCCGTGGATGACAAAGATGGCAAGAATGAGGAGCCTAAGGATGAAGATATCGTTTAGATGTCTGAGGCAGAGGGTGCGCAGTCCATCGAGAGAGAAGAGGTGGGCTTACATGCTGCGGACAATGTGCATATCCTTATCGACTCACAAGTTACCCCCCAGGGCGAACCAGTGATAGCGGCCAAGAGTGCCCCCCCCCCCCCTCTGAAAGAAAAAGAGCCTAACAAGATGGCTTCAGACCCCACCGGGGGGCAAAATCGAGCCCCTACTCTTGCCCAAGCAGCGGATGCCTCAAAATTTGCTTCATTTGCTTTGAAGCCAGCTTCCAAAGACATTGCAGTAATGAAAAGGTGGATGAGAGCGAATCCACCCCTCTTCTTGGATACACCTATTTTATCATTGGATTCCGACCTCTTGAAAACTATGTGGACTAACGGATTTTGGCTCAACGATCATGTAGGTTATTCCTTTTAATGTTTATAATGTTTTCTTCCATTATTACTTTATCAATAATGAATTTCACCTAACGACATTATATATTATGTTTCCAGCAAATTAACATGTATACGTCCATGCTAAGAAAGAGGATAATTTCAATGGGCCGCAATGATATATCCATCATGGAGTGCTATTTTGATGTAAGTGTGGAAAGATCAATGGGTGTCTTATTTACTTAGCTCAAAGTTATAAATTTATCCTTTATTTATGGAGTGTTTATTTATTTGGGTGTAGATGAACATGAAGGAGTTTCATGCGGCCGATAAGGTACCAAAATTTGATGACTTGGCGATGAAGCAGTTTGTTGGTGATTGTGGATTTGAACGTGATTGTCGGACAGTTGAAATCGTTTTATTCCCCTGTCACATTGATGGAAATCTTGGATACTGGTGAAAATGGATTTGTATGCTCAGAAATTATATGTGTACAACCCATCGCCTCAAGGCAACGTCGTTGTGCCAAAGTTGGAATACCTCACTGCGACAATGCCCAAGCTATTGGAGGCGTGTGAGTTTTACACATATTTTGCCAAAAAACAGCCAAGTGGGGATCAATGGACTTTGGTAACAGAGGAAAATTTCGTTCACCAAGAAGGGGGTCAGGTATCTACTAGCTCGTACGATAATTTTTCCATGTAATGCATTTAGGAGTATTGATTTTTTTTTTCTGTAAATATTTTAAAACTTTTTACAGATTTTTCTTATTGATACACACTTTTTTATTGCGCTGTTTTATGTTTTATGTTCGTAGGAGTGGAGATTGTGGCATATATGTATTAAAGTGGGCTGAATGCATTATCCACGGGTGGCAACTAAATATAATTCACCCCGATAATGCTGCGGATGTCCGGCAGGATATGGCGGCAGTACTTTTTCTACATGCAAAGCAGGAGCAAACTAAGCAACAAGAGCCAAGAGTGAAAAGAAGGAGACGAAGTAATTACCAAAGTGTATAAATACAAACAAAGGAACATGTATTTAAAGCCTAATTTTTTTGTAAATTTAAATTCCTTCGTTGTAAATGTACACCTTATTCGTAAATATACACATTTTGAAATTACATCAATGTAATGTACTCAATTGTTGGAAAAGATCAATGTAAATTACATCAATGGAAATGTACACATTATTCGTAAATATACCCATTTTGAAATTATATCAATGTAATGCCCTAAATTGTTGCAAAAGATCAATGTAAATTACATCGTTGTAGAATAAACATATTAAGCATTGCTTAATCCACTTTGTCCATTGTTTGATTTGAGTTGGACGTACATTTGAAAGGTTGACAACAAAGTATTTATAGGTGTGCCCTGTGATAAAATGTGTATCCACACAAGGAAATGAAAAGTTTAGGCTTATGTTTGACACTTTGAGACATATTTTCGACATTATATTCGACGACATTTTCAACATTTTTTAATGTTTCGACATTTTATTCGACAATTATAATTCGACATTTAATTCGATATGTATTTCGAGATTTGATTCGACATTAAATTCGACATTTATTTCGAGACGTAAATCGACATTTATTTAATGATTGGACATATATGTCGACATATTTTATTTTGGTGGACATATCGTCTTTGACGGTGAATCTAAATCTAAATTGAAATTAATTTTTATAAACAAAATCGATACCATATTGGAAAACGTTGCAAATATATCTAATCCATATGTTATGCCCGTGTTCTCAACGGCCTATTGCTAAATCAGTTTATTCTCAACCGTCCTCTCAAGATTCTCTTGGTGAGAAGGAACATTGAAGCCACACGGCATCTAAAGGTACATAGATTTCTTAGGGCCAATTACTTTTTTAACTTATATGTAGCGGGTTCATTGTATGGTTGTATGGGCATTGTTAGAATCATTTACAAATTCATGGGTAAAATGAAGAAAATGCTGAAAAAATGAACGTTTCATGAATGAGTATGATTGGAGGGTTGGTTGGCCATTGTTCGGCTCATTCACCTATTCATGGGTAAAATGAAAAAACGTTGAATTTTTTTTTGTTCTCTAGGCTACCATTGGTTGAAGGGGGTTGGGACTTCGATTCGCTACGATCTTCCAAGAAATGGCGAATGAAAATGTGTGGTCTATTCATGTTCTCTATGGAGGAGAATGGAATGTTGATACAATCGACGAATGAGCATAGATACATCAATTATAAGAGAGTCGAAACAATATTGTTCAAGGAAGACACAAGTTTCTCGGAAATGGTTAATAACATCATATGCATCATGGGCTTGGATGCGGGAATGAAACATCAACTTGTTGTCGAATATCTACCCAGGTACCTATCAAATATAGCTGTCCTTCCCGTAAACAATGATTACCATGTCAAGTGTTTTATGAATGAGATTCTAAAGCATGACAGAGTACCGATCTATGTTACACTTCGCGAGGTTGCAGTGACTTGCGATGAACACGGTGGCAGTAACTCACCCATTAAGATAGTGAGCTCTGATAGTCCAATTAGGGCTAATGATGTAATCCCTTCAAGACAGTTGGATGAGAAGGTTGTTAGCATGCCGGATGAAGATGAATTAGAACGCAATGTGGATGATGATCCGTGCAATGAAACCATCAATGTTGAGAAGGAAAGAATAATGTCTTCGGCAAGAAGAGAGGAGGCTATAGTTCGGCCAATCCCACAAAATATTCATTGCTTTGAAGCAACAACGTCTTCTCATGTGGGTGGTACGGCCGAAATTAGCGATTGTCGATGTTGCGATCAATGATGTTTTTGAGAGTACGCGACACTGTTTATGAGGATGTCAATGCTTGCTGTCAAACATTTTTTTGAGTGGAAGGTTCTTAGGGCAAATAGCAAATTTTGGTACCTTGTGTGTACGGATAAAAACTGCAAATAGAGAATGAATGCATTGGCGATTGGGGATTCATCTGCCTGGAAGATTACTAAATATGACAACATCCATACATGCCAATCATCATTGGCTCACAGTGACAATCGTCAAGCATGTAGTAAAGTAATTGGTTCATGGATCAAGAGCAAGTACCAGGATGTTTGTAGGCCGTGTAGGCCGAACGAAATAATTTCAGATGTTCGGTCGGAGTTGGGGGTTAACTTAGCATACACCAAGGCTTGGCGCTCGAGGGAATCCGCATTGCACGAAGTAAGAAGCAATTATGAGGGTTCATATAGACTACTGCCATCCTATTTACACGTGATGAATGAAATGAACCCAGGCACTTTTATTGAGCTCAGTCATGAAGAAGATGGTAGATTCAAGTACTTATTCTTTGCATTTGGGGCTTCGATTCGTGGATTTCTTAGTCACATGCGACCAGTAATTGCTGTTGATGCTTGCTTTCTTAAAGGAAAATATCCTGGGTCCTTAATGGTTGCAACTTGCATGGATGGTAACAACCAAGTCTATCCTGTCGGCTGGGGAATTGTTGATTCTGAAAATGACGCATCGTGGGAGTGGTTTTTCAAAGGCTAAAGGCTGCAATTGGCGACGAAAACGATGGCTTGGTGTTTGTTTCTGATAGGCATAAGAGCATTGCGAAAGGCATAGCAAATATTTTCCCAAATTCCTATCACGGAGCATGTATTTATCATTTAAACAACAACCTGAGAGCAAAGTTCAAAAATGATGCCGTGATTCCATTATACTTTAAGGTGCGGCGTACACCATTGCTGAATTCAACGGCTTTTTCACGAATTTCGATCACAGAATGCAAGGGTAGTGAGTATTTACGGGAAGTTGGGTTTGAATGTTGGTCGGGGCCCATTACGGTGGGAGGCGTTATACAATAATGACGACCAAGGAATGAATACATCCGTAACACACTCCAAAAATGGTTTCATGAAATAGACCAATGGATGAAGCATCGACACAACCTTGGGTTCTAGTAGATTAATAAGATTCTAAGGCATTCGAATGTATTCGGAGTTTCGATTTGCAACTTAGGGCTATAAGGAGCTATCAACACACAACAAACAACTAGGCCAAAGTTAACTTGAAACAAGTAAAATCGGGAAGATCGGACCATTGGATGAAGCATCGTTAGAACCTAGGGTTCTACTAGATAAAGAATATTCAAAGGCACTAGAATATATTAGGAGTTTCGATGTGCACCTTATGGCCATTAGGAGCCAACAACACACAATAAGTAACTAGGCCAAATTTAGCTTGCGAAAGAAATAGAATCGGGGAAGATTAGACCAATGGATGAAGCGTTGTCAAAACTAGAAGATTAATAAGATTCAAAGGCACTTGAATGTATTTGAAGTCTTCGATTTGCAACCTAGGGCTATAAGGAGCCAACAACACACAACAAGCAACTAGGCCAAACTTATCATGCGAAACAAGTAGAATTTGGGAAGATTTGACCAACGGATGAAGCATCATCACAACCTAGGTTCCACTAGATTGATAAGATTCAAAGGCACTCGAATTTATTTGTAGTTTTGATTTGCAATTTAGGGCTATAATAAGCCAACAGACCAACAAGCAACTAGGCCAAACTTAACTTACAAAACAAGTAGAATCAAGGAAGATTAGACCAATGGACCAAATTTAGCATAAACAAGTAGAATCGGGAAGATCGGACCAATGGGAAACATTATCACAACCTGAGTTCTACTAGAGTAATAGGATGGAAAGGAAGTAGAATGTATTAGGAGTTTTCATGTGCACCTTAAAGCTATAAGGAGCCAACAAGACACAACTAGCAACAAGGCCAAACTTAACTCACAAACAAAGAGAATTAGGAATGATTAGACCAATGGATGAAGAATCGTCACAACCTAGAGTTCTACTATATGAATAAGATTCCAATGCAATAGAATGTATTAGGAGTTTTTGATGTACACCATACACTGTGGGTAGCCAACAACACACAACATACAACTAGGCCCAACTTAACTTGAAACAAGTAAAATCGGGAAGATTAAACCAATGGATGAAACGTTGTCACAACCTAGGTTCTACTAGATTAATAAAATTGAAAAGCACTAGAATGTATTAGGAGTGTTTGATATGCACCTTACGTCTATAAGTAGCCAAAAACACACAAAAGCAACTAGGCCAAAACTTAACTTGCGAAACAAGTAGAATTAGGGAATATTAGACTAATGAATGAATCATCGTCACAACCTAGGGTTCTACTACATTAAGAAGATCCAAAGGCATTAGAATATATTAGGAGTTTTTATGTGCACCTTACGGCTATAAGGAGCTACCAACACACAACAAGCAATTAGGCTAAATTTAACTTTAAATAAGTAGAATGATAGAATATTAGACCGATTGATGAAGCATCGTCACAACCTAGGGTTCTAGTAGATTAATAAGATTCAAAGGCACTAGATCTATTAGGAGTTTTCGATTTGCAACTTAGGGCTATAAGGAGCAATCAAGACAACAAACAACTAGGCCAAAACTTAACTTACGAAACAAATAGAATCATGGAAGATAAGACCAATGGATGATGCATCATTAAAACCTAGGGTTCTATTAGATAAAAAGAATATTTAAAGGCACTAGAATATATTTGGAGTTTCGATGTGCACCTTATGGCCATAAGGAGCCACAACACACAACAAGCAACTAGGCTAAATTTAACTTGCAAAACAAGTATAATTAGGGAAGATTAGACTAATGGATGAAGGATCGTGAAAACCTAGGGTTCGAAGATTAATAAGATTCAAAGCGCTCAATGTATTTTGAGTTTTGATTTGTAACTTTTGCTATACGGACCCAACAACACACAACAAGCAACTAGGCTAAACTTAACATGCGAAACAAGTAGAATCTGGGAAGATTTGACCAATGGATGAAGCATCGCTAGAACCTAGAGTTCTACAAGATTAATAAGATTCAAAGGCACTAGAATGTATTAGCGTTTTGATTTGCAACATAGGGCTATAAGTAGCCAACACACAACAAGCAACTAGCCCAAACTTCACAAGCGAAACAAGTAGAATCTGGGAAGATTAGACAAATGGATGAAGCATCGTCACAACCTAGGATTCTAGTAGATTAATAAGATTCAAAGGCACAAGATTCTATTAGGAGTTTTCGATTTGTAACTTAGCACTATAAGGAGCCATCAACACACAACAAACAAGTAGGCCAAAGTTAACTTGCACAAGTATAATTAGGAAGATTAGACCAATGGATGAAGTATCGTCAAAACCTAGGGTTCGAGAAGATTAATAAGATTCAAAGGCATTTGAATGTATTAGAGTTTTCGATTTGCAACTTTGGCTATAAGGATCCAACAACACACAACAAGCAACTAGGCCAAACTTAATATCCAAACAAGTAGAATCAGGGAAGATTTGACCAAAGGATGAAGCATCGTCACAACCTAGGGTTCTAGTAGATTAATAAGATTCAAAGGCACTAGAATCTATTAGAAGTTTTGATTTGCAACTTAGGGCTATAAGGAGCAATCGACAAAACAAACAACTTGGCCAAACTTAACTTACGAAAGAAGTAGAATCGTGAAGATAAGACCAATGGATGATGCATCGTTAAAACCTAGGGTTCAACTAGATAAAGAATATTCAAAGGCACTAGAATATATTAGGAGTTTCAGATCGCACCTTATGGCCATCAGAGCCAACAACACACAACAAGCAAGTAGGCCAAATTTAGCTTGAAACAAGTAGAATCGGGAAAGATTAGACCAATGGATGAAGTCGTCAAAACCTAGGGTTCTAGAAGATTAATAAGATTCAAAGGCAGTTCAATGTATTTGGAGTCTTCGATTTGCAACCTAGGGCTATAAGGAGCCAACAACACACAACAAGCAACTAGGCCAAACTTAACATGCGAAACAAGTAGAATCCGGGAAGATTGGACCAATGGATGAAGCATCATCACAACCTAGGGTTCTACTAGAATAAGAGGATCCAAAGGCAATAGAATATATTAGGAGTATGTTATGGGCACCTTACGGCTATAAGAAGCCACCAACACACAAAAAGCAATTAGGGCAAATGGAACTTGCGAAACAAGAAGAATCATAGAGTATTAGACCAATGGATGAATTATCGTCACATCCTAGGGTTCTACTACGTTAATAAGATTCAAAGGCACTTGAATGTATTAGGGGTTTCGATTTGCAACTTAGGGCTATAAGGAGCCATCAACACCTGACACAACTAGGCCAAACTTAACTTGCGAAACAAGTAGGAGAAAACACCCAAAATCGTCCTCCACATTTCAGGAAATAATCTTTTTCACCCTTCACTTTTAAAATGGGAACAAATAGTTTTTTAAATTTCATAAATGGAACTTTTGGTACTATTTGTGAAATATCTGAACTTTTAGTCTTTCAAATTTTATAAATGGAGCTCAGTCCTAAAATTTTCTTTCAAATTTTGGTCCTTGAAATTTGAAGGACTATTTGTTCCGCTTTAAAAGTGGAGGATGAAAAAGATTATTCGTGAAATGTGAAGACGATTTTGGATGTTTCAACAAGTAGAATCGGAAAGATCGGACCAATGGGTGAAACATTGTCACAATCCATAGTTCTACTAGAGTAATTGGATGCAAAGGAAGTAGAATGTATTAGGAGTTTTTCATGTGCACCTTAAAGCTATATGGAGCCAACAAGACACAACAAGCAACTAGGCCAAACATAACCTGCGAAACAAAGAGAATCAGGGAAGATTAGACTAACGGATGAAGAATCGTCACAACCTAGATTTCTACTGGATGAATAAGATTCAAATGCAATAGAATGTATTAGGAGTTTTTGATGTACACCGTACGGCTGTGAGTAGCCAACAACACACGTCATGCAGCTAGGCCCAACTTAACTTGCGAAACAAGTAAAATCGGGGAAGATTAAACCAATGGATGAAACGTTGTCACAACCTAGGTTCTACTAGATCAATAAAATTCAAAAGCACTAGAATGTATTAGAAGTGTTCGATATGCACCTTACGTCTATAAGTAGCCAAAACACACAACAAGCAACGAGGCCAAAAGTTAACTTGCGAAACAAGTAGAATTATGGAAGATTAGACCAAGGAATGAAGCATCGTCACAACCTAGGGTTCTACTAGATTAAGAACATCCAAAGGCACTAGAATATATTAGGTGTTTTTATGTGCACCTTACGGCTATAAGAGGCCACCAACAAACAACAAGCAATTAGGCCAAATTTAACTTGCGAAACAAGTAGAATTGTAGAATATTAGACCGATGGATTAATTATTGTCACAACGTAGGGTTCTACTACGTTAATAAGATCCAATGCCACTTGAATGTGTTAGGAGTTTTCAATTTGCAACATAGGGCTATAAGAAGCCATCAACACACAACAAACAACTAAGCCAAACTTAACTTGCGAAACTAGTGAATCAGGGAAGATTAGACCAATGGGTGATGTATCGTTAAAACCTATGGTTCTACTTGATAAAGAATATTCAAAGGCACTAGAATATATTAGGAGTTTACGAAGTGCGACTTATGGCCATAAGGAGCCAACAACACACAACAAGCGACTAGGCCAAATTTAACTTGCGAAACATGTATAATTAGGAAGATTAAACTAATGGATGAAGGATGATCAAAACCTAGGGTTCGAGAAGATTAATAAGATTCAAAAGCAGTTGAATGTATTTTGAGTTTTCGATTTGCAACTTTGGCTATAGGAGCCAACAACACACAAGAAGCAACTAGGCCAAACTAAACATGCGAAACAAGTAAATGCAGGAGATTTGAGCAATGAATGAAACATCATCACAACCTAGGGTTCTACTAGATTTAGAAGATTCAACGGCACTCGAATGTATTAGTATTTTTCGATTTGCAACTTAGGGCTATAAGTACCCAACAACAGAACAACATCTAGGCCAAAACTTAACTTGCGAAACAAGTAGAATTAGGGAATATTAGACCAATGGATGAAGTATCATCTCAACCTAGGGTTCTAGTAGATTAATAAGATTTAAAGGCACTCGAATATATTAGGAGTTTTCGATTTGCAACTTAGGGCTATAAGGAGCCATCAACACTAAACATACAACTAGGCCAAACTTAACTTGCAAAACAATTTGAATCGAGAGAAGATCGGACCAATGGTTGAAACATTGTCACAACCTGCAGTTCTACTAGAGTAATAGGATGCAAAGGAAGTAGAATGTAATAGGAGTTTTGATTGTGCACCTTAAAGATATAAGGAGCCAATAAGACACAACAAGCAAGTAGGCCAAACTTAACCTCGAAACATAGAAAATCGAGAAGATTAGACCAATGGATGAATAATCGTCACAACCTAGAGTTCTATTGGATGAATAGGATTAAAATGCACTAGAATGTATTAGAAGTTTTGATGTACACCATGCGGATGTGTGTTGCCAACAACACACAACAAGTAACTAGGCCAAACTTAACTGAAAGCAAGTAAAATCGAGGAAGATTAAACCAATGGATGAAACATTGTCCCAACCTATGTTCTACTAGATTCATTAAATTCAAAAGCTCTAGAATGTATTAGGAGTGTTCGATATGCACTTACGTCTATAAGTAGCCAAAAACACACAACAAGCAACTAGGCCAAAAGTTAACTTATAAACAAGTAGAATTATAGAAGATTAGACAAAGGAATGAAGGATCGTCACAACCTAGGGTTCTACTAGATTAAGAAGATCCAAAGGCATTTGAATATAATAGGAGTTTTTATGTGCAACTTACGGCTATAAGGGGCCACCAACACACAACAAGCAATTAGGCCAAATTTAACTTGCGAAACAAGTGGAATCATAGAATATTAGACCGATGGATGAATTATCGTCACAACGTAGAGTTCTACTACGTTAATAAGATTCAAAGCCACTTGAATGTGTTAGGATTTTCGATTTGCAACTTAGGGCTATAAGGAGCCATCAACACACAACAAACAACTTGGCCAAACTTATGTTTGAAACAAGTAGAATCGGGAAGATTACATCAATGGGTGATGCATCGTTAAAACCTACGATTCCACTAGATAGAGAATATTCAAAGGCACTAGAATATATTAGTAGTTTCGATGTGCAACATGGCCATAAGGAGCCAACAACACACAACAAGCAACTAGGCCAAATTTAACTTGCGAAACAAGTATAATTAGGGAAGATTAGACTAATGGATGAAGAATGATCAAAACCTAGGGTTAGACAAGATTAATAAGATTCAAAAGCACTTGAATATATTTTGAGTTTTCGATTTGCAACTTTGGCTATAAAGAGCCAACAACACACAACAAGCAACTAGGCCAAACTTGACATGCGAAACAAGTAGAATGCAGGAAGATTTGAGCAATGGATGAAGCATCATCACAACCTAGGGTTCTACTAGATTTAGAAGATTCAAAGGCCCTCGAATGTATTAGTATTTTTCGATTTGCAACTTAGGGCTATAAGTAGCCAACAGCACAGAACAACATGTAGGCCAAACTTAACTTGCGAAACAAGTAGAATTAGGGAATATTAGACCAATGGATGAAGTATCGTCTCAACCTAGGGTTCTAGTAGATTAATAAGATTTAAAGGCACTCGAATGTATTAGGAGTTTTCGATTTGCAACTTAGGGCTATAAGGAGCCATCAACACAAAACAAACAACTAGGCCAAACTTAACTTGCACAACAATTTGAAACAGAGAAGGTCAGACCAATGGGGGAAACATTGTCACAACCCAGAGTTCTACTATAGTAATAGGATGCAAAGGAAGTAGAATGTATTAGGAGTTTTTATTGTGCACCTTAAAGATATAAGGAGCCAATAAGACACAACAAGCAACTAGGCCAAACTTAACCTCTGAAACATAGAGAATCGGGAAGATTAGACCAATGGAAGAAGAATCACACAACCAAGAGTTCTACTGGATGAATAACATTAAAATGCACTAGAATGTATTAGAAGTTTTGATGTACACCATGCGGATGTGTGTTGCCATGACACACAACATGCATTTAGGCCAAACTTAACTTGAAGCAAGTAAAATCGGGAAGATTAAACCAATGGATGAAACATTGTCCCAACCTATGTTCTACTATATTCATAAAATTCAAAAGCTCTAGAAGGTATTAGGAGTGTTCGATATGTACCTTACGTCCATAAGTAGCCAAAAACACACAACAAGCAAGTAGGCCAAAACTTAACTTGAAACAACTAGAATTAGGAAAGATTAGACGATCTATGAACCGTCGTGACAACCAAGGGTTCTACTAGATTAAGAGGATCCAAAGGCAATAGAATATATTAGGAGTTTTTATGCACCTTACGGCTATAAGAAGCCACAACACACAAAAAGCAATTGGGGCAAATGTAACTTGAAACAAGTAGAATCATAGAGTATTAGACCAATGGATGAATTATCGTCACATCCTAGGGTTCTACTACGTTAATAAGATT
Source organism: Gynochthodes officinalis (assembly GCA_020080225.1). Lineage (NCBI taxonomy): Eukaryota > Viridiplantae > Streptophyta > Magnoliopsida > Gentianales > Rubiaceae > Gynochthodes > Gynochthodes officinalis. Next base: position 148,174 of record JAIQDA010000034.1, on the reverse strand, counting down.
CAAAGGTATTTGAATGTATTAGGGTTTTCGATTTGCAACTTAGGGCTATAAGGAGCCATCAACACACAACACACAACTAGGCCAAACTTAACTTGAAACAAGTAGAATGGGAAGATCGGACCAATGGGTGAAACATTGTCACAATCCTTAGTTCTACTAGAGTAATTGGATGCAAAGGAAGTAGAATGTATTAGGAGTTTTTCATGTGCACCTTAAAGCTATATGGAGCCAACAAGACACAACAAGCAACTAGGCCAAACATAACTTGCAAAACAAAGATAATCGGGAAGATTAGACTAACGGATGAAGAATCGTCACAACCTAGAGTTCTACTTGATGAATAACATTCAAATGCAATAGAATGTATTAGGAGTTTTTGATGTACACCGTACGGCTGTGAGTAGCCAACAACACACGGCATGCAACTAGGCCCAACTTAACTTGCGAAACAAGTAAAATCAGGAAAAATTAAACCAATGGATGAAACGTTGTCACAACCTAGGTTTTACTAGATTAATAAAATTCAAAAGCACTAGAATGTATTAGGAGTGTTCGATATGCACCTTACGTCTATAAGAAGCCAAAACACACAACAAGCAACTAGGCCAAACTTAACTCATAAACAAGTAGAATCGGGGAAGATCGGATCAATGGGTGAAACATTGTCACAATCCTTAGTTCTACTAGAGTAATTGGATGCAAAGGAAGTAGAGTGTATTAGGAGTTTTCATGTGCACCTTAAAGCTATATGGAGTCAATAAGACACAACAAGCAAGTAGGCCAAACTTAACCTACGAAACATAGAGAATTAGGGAAGATTGGACCAATGGATGAATAATCGTCACAACCTGGAGTTCTATTGGATGAATAAGATTAAAATGCACTAGAATGTATTAGAAGTTTTTGATGTACACCATGCGGATGTGTGTTGCCAACAACACACAACAAGCAACTAAGCCAAACTTAACTTGCGAAGCAAGTAAAATCAGGGAAGATTAAACCAATGGATGAAACATTGTCCCAACCTAGGTTCTACTAGATTCATAAAATTCAAAAGCTCTAGAATGTATTAGAAGTGTTCGATATGCACCTTACGTCTATAAGTAGCCAAAAACACACAACAAGCAACTAGGCCAAAAGTTAACTTGCGAAACAAGTAGAATTAGGGAAGATTAGACCAAGGAATGAAGCATCGTCACAACCTAGGGTTCTACTAGATTAAGAAGATCCAAAGGCATTAGAATATAATTGGAGTTTTTATGTGCAACTTACGGCTATAAGAGGCCACCAACACACAACAAGCAATTAGACAAAATTTAACTTGCGTAACAAGTAGAATCATAGAATATTAGACCGATGGATGAATTATCGTCACAACGTAGAGTTCTACTACGTTAATAAGATTCAAAGCCACTTGAATGTGTTAGGATTTTGCGATTTGCAACTTAGGGCTATAAGGAGCCATCAACACACAACAAACAACTAGCCCAAAGTTAAGTTCCGAAACAAGTACAATCAGTGAAGATTACATCAACGGGTGATGCATCGTTCAAACCTACGATTCTACTAGATCGAGAATACTCAAAGGCACTAGAATATATTAGTAGTTTCGATGTAAACCCTATGGCCATAAGGAGCCAACAACACACAACAAGCAACTAGGCCAAATTTATCTTGCGAAACAAGTATAATTAGGAAGATTAGACCAATGGATGAAGGATGATCAAAACGTAGGGTTCAAGAAGATTAATAAGATTCAAAAGCACTTGAATGTATTTCGAGTTTTCGGTTTGCAGCTTTGGCTATAAGGAGCCAACAACACACATCAAGCAACTAGGCCAAACTTGACATGCGAAACAAGTAGAATCTGGGAAGATTTGAGCAATGGATGAAGCATCATCACAACCTAGGGTTCTACTAGATTGAGAAGATTCAAAGGCCCTCGAATGTATTAGTATTTTCCTTTGCAACTTAGGGCTATAAGTAACCAACACAGATGAACATGTAGGCCAAACTTAACTTGAAACAAGTAGAATTAGGGAATATTAGACCAATGGATGAAGTATCGTCTCAACCTAGGGTTCTAGTAGGTTAATAAGATTTAAAGGCGCTCGAATGTATTAGGATTTTTGATTCGCAACTTAGGGCTATATGGAGCCATCAACACAAAACAAACAACTAGGCCAAACTTAACTTGCAAAACAAGTAGAATTAGAGAAGAACAGACCAATGGGTGAAACATTGTCACAACCCAGAGTTCTACTAGAGTAATAGGATGCAAAGGAAGTAGAATGTATTAGGAGTTTTTATTGTGCACCATAAAGATATAAGGAGCCAAGAAGACACAACAAGGAACTAGGCCAAACTTAACCTACGAAACATAGAGAATTAGGGAAGATTAGACCAATGGAAAAGAATCGTCACAACCTAGAGTTCTCTTTGGATGAATAACATTAAAATGCACTAGAATGTTTTAGAAGTTTTTGATGCACACCATGCGGATGTGTGTTGCCAACAACACACAACATGCAACTAGGCCAAACTAAACTTGCGAAGCAAGTAAAATCAGAAAGATTAAACCAATGGATGAAACATTGTCCCAACCTATGTTCTACTAGATTCATAAAATTCAAAAGCTCTAGAATGTATTAGGAGTGTTCGATATGCACCTTACGTCTATAACTAGCCAAAAACACACAACAAGCAACTAAGCCAAAATTTAAGTTGCGAAACAACTTGAATCGGGAAGATTAGACCATGAATGAAGCGTCGTCACAACCTAGGGTTCTACTAGATTAAGAGGATCCAAAGGCAATAGAACATATTAGGAGTTTTTATGCACACTTACGGCTATATGAAGCTACCAACACACAAAAGCAATTAGGCAAATGTAACTTGCGAAATAAGTAAAATCATAGAGTATTAGACCAATGATGAATTATCGTCACATCCTAGGGTTCTACTACGTTAATAAGATTCAAAGGCACTTGAATGTATTAGGGTTTTCGATTTGCAACTTTGGCTCTAAGGACCCAATAGCACACAACAAGTAACTAGGCCAAACTTAACATGCGAAATAAGTAGAATCGAGAAGATTTGACTAATGGATGAAGCATCGTCATAACGTAGGGTTCTACTAGATTAAGAAGATCCAAAGGCACTAGAATATGCACCTTACGTCTATAACTAGCCAAAACACACAACAAGCAACTAAGCCAAAATTTAAGTTGAAACAACTTGAATTCGGGAAGATTAGACCAGTGAATGAAGCGTCGTCACATCCTAGGGTTCTACTACGTTAATAAGATTCAAAGGCACTTGAATGTATTAGGGTTTTCGATTTACAACTTTGGCTCTAAGGACCCAATAGCACACAACAAGTAACTAGGCCAAACTTAACATGCGAAATAAGTAGAATCGAGAAGATTTGACTAATGGATGAAGCATCGTCGCAACGTAGGGTTCTTCTAGATTAATAAGATCCAAAGGCACTAGAATATATTAGGAGTTTTTATGTGCACCTTACGGCTATAAGAGGCCACCAATACACAACAATGAATTAGACTAAATTTAACTTACGAAACAAGTAGAATCATAGAATATTAGACCGATGGATGAATTATCGTCACAACATAGGGTTCTACAACGTTAATAAGATTCAATGCCACTTGAATGTGTTAGGAGTTTTCAATTTGCAACTTAGGGCTATAAGGAGCCATAACACACAACAAACAACTAGGCCAAACTTAACTTGCGAAACAAGTAGAATCAGGGAAGATTAGATCAATGGGTGATGCATCGTTAAAACCTACGATTCTACTAGATAAAGAATATTCAAAGGCATTAGAACATATTAGGAGTTTCTGATGTGTAGCTCATGGCCATAAGGAGCCAACAACACACAACGAACATCTAGGCCAAATTTAACTTGCGAAACAAGTATAATTAGGGAATATTAGACTAATGGATGAATGATGATCAAAACCTAGGGTTCGAGAAGATTAATAAGATTCATAAGCACTTGAATGTATTTTGAGTTTCGATTTGCAACTTTTGCTATAAGGAGCCAACAACACACAACAAGCAACTAGGCCAAACTAAACATGCGAAACAAGTAGAATCTGGGGAGATTTGAGCAATGGATGAAGCATCATCACAACCTAGGGTTCTACTAGATTTAGAAGATTCAAAGGCCCTCGAATGTATTAGTATTTTTCGATTTGCAACTTAGGGCTATAAGTAGCCAACACAGAACAACATCTAGGCCAAACTTAACTTGAAGCAGGTAGAATTTGGAATATTAGACCAATGGATGAAGTATCGTCTCAACCTAGGGTTCTAGTAGATTAATAAGATTTAAAGGCACTCGAATGTATTAGGAGTTTTTGATTTGCAACTTAGGGCTATAAGGAGCCATCAACACAAAACAAACACCTAGGCCAAACTTAACTTGCAAAACAATTTGAATCGAGAAGATCGACCAATGGATAAAACATTGTCACAACCTGAGTTCTACTAGAGTAAGAGGATGCAAAGGAAGTAGAATGTAATAGCAATTTTTATTGTGCATCTTAAAGATATAAGGAGACAATAAGACACAACAAGCAAGTGGGCCAAACTTAACCTACTGAAACATAGAGAATCGGGAAGATTGGACCAATGGATGAATAATCGTCACAACCTAGAGTTCTATTGGATGAATAAGATTAAAATGCACTAGAATGTATTAGAAGTTTTGATGTACACCATGCGGATGTGTGTTGCCAACAACACACAACAAGCAACTAGGCCAAACTTAACTTGAAGCAAGTAAAATCAGGAAGATTAAACCAATGGATGAAACATTGTCCCAACCTAGGTTCTACTAGATTCATAAAATTCAAAAGCTCTAGAATGTATTAGAAGTGTTTGATATGCACCTTATGTCTATAAGTAGCCAAAACACACAACAAGCAACTAGGCCAAAAGTTAACTTGAAACAAGTAGAATTAGGAAGATTAGACCAAGGAATGAAGCATCGTCACAACCTAGGGTTCTACTAGATTAAGAAGATCCAAAGGCATTAGAATATAATAGGAGTTTTTATGTGCAACTTACGGCTATAAGAGGCCACCAACACACAACAAGCAATTAGACCAAATTTAACTTGAAACAAGTAGAATCATAGAATATTAGACCGATGGATGAATTATCGTCACAACGTAGAATTCTACTACGTTAATAAGATTCAAAGCCACTTGAATGTGTTAGGTTTTTTCGATTTGCAACTTAGGGCTATAAGGAGCCATCAACACACAACAAACAACTAGGCCAAAGTTAAGTTTAAACAAGTAGAATGGGGAAGATTACATCAACGGGTGATGCATCGTTAAAACCTACGATTCTACTAGATCGAGAATATTCAAAGGCACTAGAATATATTACTAGTTTCGATGTGCACCTATGGCCATAAGGAGCCAACAACACACAACAAGCAACTAGGCCAAATTTATCTTGCGAAACAAGTATAATTAGGAAGATTAGACTAATGGATGAAGGATGATCAAAACCTAGGGTTCGAGAAGATTAATAAGATTCAAGCACTTGAATGTATTTGAGTTTTCGATTTGCACTTTGGCTATAAGGAGCCAACAACACACAACAAGCAACTAGGCCAAACTTAACATGCGAAACAAGTAGAATCAGGGAAGATTTGAGCAATGGATGAAGCATCATCACAACCTAGGGTTCTACTAGATTGAGAAGATTCAAAGGCACTCGAATGTATTAGTATTTTTCGATTTGCAACTTAAGGCTATACGTAGCCAACAGCACAGAAGAACATGTAGGCCAAACTTAACTTGCGAAACAAGTAGAATTAGGGAATATTAGACCAATGGATGAAGTATCGTCTCAACCTAGGGTTCTAGTAGGTTAATAAGATTTAAAGGCACTCGAATGTAGTAGGAGTTTTAGATTCGCAACTTAGGGCTATATGGAGCCATCAACACAAAACAAACAACTACGCCAAACTTAACTTGCAAAACAAGTAGAATCGAGAAGATCGGACCAATGGTGAAACATTGTCACAACCCAGAGTTCTACTAGAGTAATAGGATGCAAAGGAAGTAGAATGTATTAGGAGTTTTTATTGTGCACCATAAAGATATAAGGAGCCAAGAAGACACAACAAGCAACTAGGCCAAACTTAACTTGCGAAACAAGGAGAATTAGGGAAGATTAGACCAATGGATGAAGAATGTCACAACCTAGAGTTCTCTGGATGAATAAGATTGAAATGCAATAGAATGTATTAGAAGTTTTTGATCTACACCATGCGGATGTGTGTTGCCAACAACACACAACATGCAACTAGGTCAAACTTAACTTGAAGCAAGTAAAATCGAGGAAGATTAAACCAATGGATGAAACATTGTCCCAACCTAGGTTCTACTAGATTTATAAAATTCAAAAGCTCTAGAATGTATTAGGAGTGTTCGATATGCACCTTACGTCTATAACTAGCCAAAACACACAACAAGCAACTAAGCCAAAATTTAAGTTGAAACAACTAGAATTAGGAAGATTAGTCCAATGAATGAAGCGTCGTCACAACCTAGGGTTCTACTGGATTAAAAGGATCCAAAGGCAATAGAATATATTAGGAGTTTTTTATGTGCATCTTACGGCTATAAGGAGCCACCAACACACAAGCAATTAGGGCAAATGTAACTTGCGAAACAAGTAGAATCGTAGAGTATTAGACCAATGGATGAATTATCGTCACATCCTAGGGTTCTACTTCGTCAATAAGATTCAAAGGCACTTGAATGTATTAGGGGTTTTCGATTTGCAACTTATGGTTGCAAGGAGCCATCAACACACAACAAACAACTAGGCCAAACTTAACTTGCAAGACAAGAATCGGGAAGATTAGACCAATGGGTGATGCATCGTTCAAACCTAGGGTTCTACTAGATAAAGAATATTCAAATGCACAAGAATATATTCGGAGTTTCTGATGTGCACCTTATGGCCAGAAGGAGCCAACAACGCACAACAAGCAACTAGGCCAAATTAAACTTGCGAGAAGATTAATAAGATTCAAAGGCACTTGAAAGTATTACGAGTTTCGATTTACAACTTTGGCTCTAAGGACCCAATAGCACACAACAAGTAACTAGGCCAAACTTGACATGCGAAATAAGTAGAATCCGAGAAGATTTGACTAATGGATGAAGCATCGCATAACGTAGGGTTCTACTAGATTAAGAAGATCCAAAGGCACTAGAATATATTAGGAGTTTTTATGTGCACCTTACGGCTATAAGAGGCCACCAATACACAACAATGAATTAGACTAAATTTAACTTACGAAACAAGTAGAATCATAGAATATTAGACCGATGGATGAATTATCGTCACAACATAGGGTTCTACTACGTTAATAAGATTCAATGCCACTTGAATGTGTTAGGAGTTTTCACTTGGCAACTTAGGGCTATAAGGAGCCATCAACACACAACAAACAACTAGGCCAAACTTAACTTGTAAACAAGTAGAATCGGGGAAGATTAGATCAATGGGTGATGCATCGTTAAAACCTACGATTCTACTAGATAAAGAATATTCAAAGGCATTAGAATATATTAGGAGTTTTTGATGTGTAGCTCATGGCCATAAGGAACCAACAACACACAACAAACAACTAGGCCAAATTTAACTTGCGAAACAAGTATAATTAGGAATATTAGACTAATGGATGAATGATGATCAAAACCTAGGGTTGAGAAGATTAATAACATTCATAAGCACTTGAATGTATTTTGAGTTTCGATTTGCAACTTTTGCTATAAGGAGCCAACACCACACAACAAGCAACTAGGCCAAACTAAACATGCGAAACAAGTAGAATCTGGGGAGATTTGAGCAATGGATGAAGCATCATCACAACCTAGGGTTCTACTAGATTTAGAAGATTCAAAGGCCCCCGAATGTATTAGTATTTTTCGATTTGCAACTTAGGGCTATAAGTAGCCAACAGAGAACAACATCTAGGCCAAACTTAACTTCATAAACAGAATTTGGGAATATTAGACCAATGGATGAAGTATCGTCTCAACCTAGGGTTCTAGTAGATTAATAAGATTTAAAGGCACTCGAATGTATTAGGAGTTTTGATTTGCAACTTAGGGCTATAAGGAGCCATCAACACAAAACAAACAACTAGGCCAAACTTAACTTGCAAAACAATTTGAATCAGAGAAGATCAGACCAATGGGTGAAACATTGTCACAACCCAGAGTTCTACTAGAGTAAGAGAATGGAAAGGAAGTAGAATGTAATAGCAATTTTATTGTGCATCTTAAAGATATAAGGAGACAATAAGACACAACAAGCAAGTGGGCCAAACTTAACCTCTGAAACATAGAGAATTAGGGAAGATTGGACCAATGGATGAATAATCGTCACAACCTGGAGTTCTATTGGATGAATAAGATTAAAATGCACTAGAATGTATTAGAAGTTTTTGATGTACACCATGCGGATGTGTGTTGCCAACAACACACAACAAGCAACTAAGCCAAACTTAACTTGCGAAGCAAGTAAAATCAGGGAAGATTAAACCAATGGATGAAACATTGTCCCAACCTAGGTTCTACTAGATTCATAAAATTCAAAAGCTCTAGAATGTATTAGAAGTGTTCGATATGCACCTTACGTCTATAAGTAGCCAAAAACACACAACAAGCAACTAGGCCAAAAGTTAACTTGCGAAACAAGTAGAATTAGGGAAGATTAGACCAAGGAATGAAGCATCGTCACAACCTAGGGTTCTACTAGATTAAGAAGATCCAAAGGCATTAGAATATAATAGGAGTTTTTATGTGGAACTTACGGCTATAAGAGGCCACCAACACACAACAAGCAATTAGACCAAATTTAACTTGCGAAACAAGTAGAATCATAGAATATTAGACCGATGGATGAATTATCGTCACAACGTAGAATTCTACTACGTTAATAAGATTCAAAGCCACTTGAATGTGTTAGGTTTTCGATTTGCAACTTAGGGCTATAAGGAGCCATCAACACACAACAAACAACTAGGCCAAAGTTAAGTTTCGAAACAAGTAGAATCAGGGAAGATTACATCAACGGGTGATGCATCGTTAAAACCTACGATTCTACTAGATCGAGAATATTCAAAGGCACTAGAATATATTACTAGTTTCGATGTGCACCTATGGCCATAAGGAGCCAACAACACACAACAAGCAACTAGGCCAAATTTATCTTGAAACAAGTATAATTAGGGAAGATTAGACTAATGGATGAAGGATGATCAAAACCTAGGGTTCGAGAAGATTAATAAGATTCAAACGCACTTGAATGTATTTGAGTTTCGATTTGCACTTTGGCTATAAGGAGCCAACAACACACAACAAGCAACTAGGCCAAACTTAACATGCGAAACAAGTAGAATGCAGGAAGATTTGAGCAATGGATGAAGCATCATCACAACCTAGGGTTCTACTAGATTGAGAAGATTCAAAGGCACTCGAATGTATTACTATTTTCGATTTGCAACTTAAGGCTATAAGTAGCCAACAACACGTAAGAACATGTAGGCCAAACTTAACTTGAAACAAGTAGAATTAGGAATATTAGACCAATGGATGAAGTATCGTCTCAACCTAGGGTTCTAGTAGGTTAATAAGATTTAAAGGCGCTCGAATGTAGTAGGAGTTTTAGATTCGCAACTTAGGGCTATATGGAGCCATCAACACAAAACAAACAACTAGGCCAAACTTAACTTGCAAAACAAGTAGAATCGGAGAAGATCGGACCAATGGTGAAACATTGTCACAACCTGAGTTCTACTAGAGTAATAGGATGCAAAGGAAGTAGAATGTATTAGGAGTTTTTATTGTGCACCATAAAGATATAAGGAGCCAAGAAGACACAACAAGCAACTAGGCCAAACTTAACATACGAAACATAGAGAATTAGGAAGATTAGACCAATGGATGAAGAATCGTCACAACCTAGAGTTCTCTTGGATGAATAAGATTGAAATGCAATAGAATGTATTAGAAGTTTTTGATCTACACCATGCATGTGTGTTGCCAACAACACACAACATGCAACTAGGTCAAACTTAACTTAAGCAAGTAAAATCGAGGAAGATTAAACCAATGGATGAAACATTGTCCCAACCTAGGTTCTACTAGATTTATAAAATTCAAAGCTCTAGAATGTATTAGGAGTGTTCGATATGCACCTTACGTCTATAACTAGCCAAAAACACACAACAAGCAACTAAGCCAAAATTTAAGTTCTAAACAACTAGAATTAGGAAGATTAGACCAATGAATGAAGCGTCGTCACAACCTAGGGTTCTCTTTGGATTAAAAGGATCCAAAGGCAATAGAATATATTAGGAGTTTTTATGTGCACCTTACGGCTATAAGGAGCCACCAACACACAAGCAATTAGGGCAAATGTAACTTAATAAACAAGTAGAATCGTAGAGTATTAGACCAATGGATGAATTATCGTCACATCCTAGGGTTCTACTTCGTCAATAAGATTCAAAGGCACTTGAATGTATTAGGGGTTTTCGATTTGCAACTTATGGTTGTAAGGAGCCATCAACACACAACAAACAACTAGGCCAAACTTAACTTGCAAGACACGTAGAATCAGGGAAGATTAGACCAATGGGTGATGCATCGTTAAAACCTAGGGTTCTACTAGATAAAGAATATTCAAATGCACTAGAATATATTCGGAGTTTCTGATGTGCACCTTATGGCCAGAAGGAGCCAACAACGCACAACAAGCAACTAGGCCAAATTAAACTTGCGAGAAGATTAATAAGATTCAAAGGCACTTGAAAGTATTACGAGTTTTCGATTTACAACTTTGGCTGTAAGGACCCAATAGCACACAACAAGTAAGTAGGCCAAACTTAACATGCGAAACAAGTAGAATGCAGGAAGATTTGACTAATGGATGAAGTATCGTCATAGCGTAGGTTCTACTAGATTAAGAAGATCCAAAGGCACTAGAATATATTAGGAGTTTTTATGTGCACCTTACGGCTATAAGAGGCCACCAATACACAACAAGCAATTAGACTAAATTTAACTTACGAAACAAGTAGAATCATAGAATACTAGACCGATGGATGAATTATCGTCACAACATAGGTTTCTACTACGTTAATAAGATTCAATGCCACTTGAATGTGTTAGGAGTTTTCAATTTGCAACTTAGGGCTATAATGAGTGATCAACACAAAAGAAAAACCTAGGCCAAACTTAACTTGCGAGACAAGTAGAATCGGGGAAGATTAGATCAATGGGTGATGCATCGTTAAAACCTACGATTCTACTAGATAAAGAATATTCAAAGGCATTAGAATATATTAGGAGTTTACGATGTGTAGCTCATGGCCATAAGGAGCCAACAACACACAACAAACAACTAGGCCAAATTTAATTTGCGAAACAAGTATAATTAGGGAAGATTAGACTAATGGATGAATGATGATCAAAACCTAGGGTTGAGAATATTAATAAGATTCAAAGGCACACGAATGTATTTGAGTTTTCGATTTGCATGTTTGGCTATAAGGAGCCAAAACACACAACAAGCAACTAGGCCAAACTTAACATGAAACAAGCAAAATCAGGAAGATTTGAGCAATGGATGAAGCATCATCACAAGCTAGGTTCTACTAGATTGAGAAGATTCAAAGGCACTCGAATGTATTAGTATTTTTCGATTTGCAACTTAAGGCTATAAGTGGCCAACAGCACATAACAAGCAACTAGGCCAAACTTAACTTGCGAAACAAGTAAAACCAGGGAAGATTAAACCAATGGATAAAACCTGGTCCCAACCTATGTTCTACTAGATTTAAAAATTCAAAAGTTACGGAATGTATTAGGAGTGTTCGATATGCACCTTACGTCTATAAGTAGCCAAAAACACACAACAAGCAACTTGGCCAAAACTTAACTTGCAAAAAAACGAAAATTAGGGAAGATTAGACCAATGAATCAAGCATCATCACAACCTAGGGTTCTACTAGATTAAGAGGATCCAAAGGCAATAGAATATATTAGGAGTTTTTTATGTGCACCTTACGGCTATGAGAAGCCACCAACACACAACAAGCAATTAGGCCAAATGCAACTTGCGAAACAAGTAGAATCATAGAGTATTAGACCAGTGTATGAATTATCGTCACATCCTAGGGTACTACTACGTTAATAAGATTCAAAGGCACTTGGATGTATTAGGGGTTTTCGATTTGCAACTTATGGCTATAAGGAGCCATCAACACACAACAAACAACTAGGTCAGACTTAACTTGCGAGACACGTAGAATCAGGGAAGATTAGACCAATGGGTGATGCATCGTTAAAACCTATGGTTCTACTAGATAAATAATATTCAAATGCACTAGAATATATTCGGAGTTTTTGATGTGCACTTTATGGCCAGAAGGAGCCAACAACGCACAACAAGCAACTAGGCCAAATTAAACTTGTGAGAAGATTAATAAGATTCAAAGGCACTTGAATGTATTACGAGTTTTCGATTTGCAACTTTGGCTATAAGGATCCAACAACACACAACAAGTAACTAGGCCAAACTTAACATGCGAAATAAGTAGAATCTGGGAGGATTTAAATAATGGATGAAGCATCGTCACAACCTAGGGTTCTACTAGATTAAGAAGATCCAAAGGCACTAGAATATATTAGGAGTTTTTATGTGCACCTTATGGATATAAGAGGCCACCAACACACAACAAGCAATTAGACAAAATTTAACTTGAAACAAGTAGAATCATAGTATATTAGACCAATGGATAAATTATCATCACAACGTAGGGTTCTACTACGTTAATAACATTCAAAGTGCCTTAGGGCTATAAGAAGCCATCAACACACAACAAACAATTAGGCCAAACTTAACTTGAAACAAGTAGAATTAGGAAGATTAGATCCTTTGGGTGATGCATCGTTAAAACCTACGATTCTACTAGATAAAGAATATTCAAAGGCACTAGAATATATTAGGAATTACGATGTGCGACTTATGGCCATAAGGAGCCAACAATACACAACGAGCAACTAGGTCAAATTTAACGTGCGAAACAAGTATAATTAGGAAGATTACACTAAGGGATGAAGGATGATCAAAACTTTGGGTTCGAGAAGATTAATAAGATTCAAAGGCACTTGAATGTATTTGAGTTTTGATTTGCAACTTTGGCTATAAGGAGCCAACAACACACAACAAGCTAATAGGCCAAACTTAACATGCGAAACAAGTAGAATGCAGGGAAGATTTGAGCAATGGATGAAGCATCATCAAAACCTAGGGTTCTACTAGATTGAGAAGATTCAAAGGCACTCGAATGTATTAGTATTTTTCGATTTGCAACTTTGGGCTATAAGTAGCCAACAGCACACAACAAGCAACTAGGCCAAACTTAACTTGCGAAACAAGTAGAATCAGGGAATATTAGACCAATGGATGAAGCATTGTCTCAACCTGGGGTTCTAGTAGATTAATAAGATTTAAAGGCACTTGAATGTATTAGGAGTTTTAGATTTGCAACTTAGGGCTATAAGGAGCCAACAACACACAATGACAACTAGGCCAAACTTAACTTATAAACAAGTAGAATCGGGAAGATCGGACCAATGGGTGAAACATTGTCACAACCGAGTTCTACTAGAGTAATAGGATGCAAAGGAAGTAGAATGTAATAGGAGTTTTTATTGTGCACCTTAAAGATATAAAGGAGCCAATAAGACACAACAAGCAACTAGGCCAATCTTAATCTACAAAACATAGAGAATCGGGAAGATTAGACCAATGGAAGAAGAATCGTCACAACCTAGAGTTCTACTGGATGAAGAACATTAAAATGCACTAGAATGTTTTAGAAGTTTTTGAAGTACACCATGCGGATGTGTGTTGCCAACAACACACAACATGCAACTAGGCCAACTTAACTTGAAGCAAGTAAAATCAGGGAAGATTAAACCAATGGATGAAACATTGTCCCAACCTATGTTCTACTAGATTCATAAAATTCAAAAGCTCTAGAATGTATTAGGAGTGTTCGATATGCACCTTACGTCTATAAGTAGCCAAAAACACATAACAAGCAAGTAGGTCAAAACTTAACTTGCGAAACAACTACAATTAGGGAAGATTACACCAATGAATGAAGCGTAGTCACAACCTAGGATTCAATTAGATGAAGAGGATCCAAAGGCAATAGAATATATTAGGAATTTTTATGTGCACCTTACGGCTATAAGAAGCGACGAACACACAACAAGCAGTTAGGCCAAATGTAATTTGCGAAACAAGTAGATTCATAGAGTATTAGACCAATGGATGAATTATCGTCACATCCTAGGGTTCTACTACGTTAATAAGATTCAACGGCACTTGAATGTATTAGGGGTTTTCGATTTGCAACTTGAGGCTATAAGGAGCCATCAACACACAACAAACAACTAGGCAAAACTTGACTTGAAACAAGTAGAATTAGGAAGATCGGACCAATGGGTGAAACATTGTCACAACCTGAGTTCTACTAGAGTAATAGGATGCAAAGGAAGTAGAATGTATTAGGAGTTTTCATGTGCACCTTAAAGGTATAAGGAGCCAATAAGACACAACTAGCAACTAGGCCAAACTTAACCTACGAAACAAGGAGAAGCGGGAAGATTAGATCAATGGATGAATAATCGTCACAACATAGAGTTCTCTTGGATGAATAAGATTAAAATGCAATAGAATGTATTAGGATTTTTGATGTAAACTATGCTATTGAGTGTTGCCAACAACACACAACATGCAACTCGGCCAAACTTCACTTGAAACAAGTAAAATCGGGGAAGATTAAACCAATGGATGAAACATTGTCCCAACCTATGTTCTACTAGATTCATAAAATTCAGAAACTCTAGAATGTATTAGGAGTGTTCGATATGCGACTTACGTCTATAAGTAGCCAAAAACACACAACAAGCAACTAGGCCAAAACTTAACTTGAAACAACTAGAATTAGGGAAGATTAGACCAATGAATGAGCGTCATCAGAACCTAGGGTTCTACTAGATTAAGAGGATCCAAAGGCAATAGAATATATTAGGAGTTTTTATGTGCACTTTACGGCTATAAGAAGCCACCAACACACAACAAGCAATTAGGCCAAATGTAATTTTGAAACAAGTAGATTCACGAGTATTAGACCAATGGATGGATTATCGTCACATCCTAGGGTTCTACTACGTTAATAAGATTCAAAAGCACATGAATGTGTTAGAGGTTTTCGATTTGCAACTTATGCCTATATGGAGCCATCAACACACAACAAACAACTAGGCCAAACTTAAATTGCGAGACACGTAGAATCAGGGAAGATTAGACCAATGGGTGATGCATCGTTAAAACCTAGGGTTCAACTAGACAAAGAATATTCAAATGCACTAGAAAATATTCGGTTTTTCTAATGTGCACCTTATGCCCGTAAAGAGCCAACAACGCACAACAAGCAACTAGGCCAAATTAAACTTGCGAGAAGATTAATAAGATTCAAAAGCGGTTGAAACTATTTGAGTTTTCGATTTGCAACTTTGGCTGGAAGGACCCAACAACACACAACAAGCAACTAGGCCAAACTTAACATGCGAAACAAGTAGAATTTGTGAAGATTTGACTAATGGATGAAACATCGTTACAACCTAGTGTTCTAATAGATAAAGAAGATCCAAAAGCACTAGAATATATTAGGAGTTTTATTGAGCTCCTTACGGCTATGAGAAGACACCAACAGACAACAAGCAATTAGGCCAAATGCAACTTGCGAAACAAGTAGAATCATAGAGTATTAGACCAATGTATGAATTAACGTCACAACGTAGGGTTCTACTACATTAATAAGATTCAAAGGTACTTGAATGTATTAGGGGTTTCGATTTGCAACTTATGGCTATAAGGAGCCATCAACACACAACAAACAACTAGGCCAAACTTAACTTGCAGACACGTAGAACTGGGACGATTAGACCAATGGGTGATGCATCGTTAAAACCTAGGGTTCTCTTTGGACAAAGAATATTCATATGCACGAATATATTCGAGTTTCGATGTGCGCCTTATGGCCAAAAAGAGCCAACAACGCACAACAAGCAACTAGGCAAAATTAAACTTACGAGAAGATTAATAAGAATCAAAAGCACTTGAAAGTATTAAGAGTTTCGATTTGCAACTTTGGCTATAAGGACCCAACAACACACAACAAGCAACTAGGCCAAACTTAACATGCGAAACAAGTAGAATTTGGGAAGATTTGACTAATGGATGAAGCATCGTTACAACCTAGGGTTCTACTAGATTTAGAAGATCCAAAAGCACTAGAATATATTAGGAGTTTTTATGTGCACCTTACGGCTATAAGAGACCACCAACACACAACAAGCAATTAGATAAAATTTAACTTGAAACAAGTAGAATGATGTAATATTAGACCGATGGATGAATTATCGTCACAACGTAGGGTTCTACTACGTTAATAACATTCAATGCCACTTGAATGTGTTAGGAGTTTTCAATTTGCAACTTAGGGCTATAATGAGCCATCAACACACAACAAACAACAAGGCCAAACTTAACTTGCGAAACAAGTAGAATCAGGGAAGATTAGATCAATGGGTGATGCATCGTTTAAACCTACGATTCTACTAGATAAAGAATATTCAAAGGCACTAGAATATATCAGGAGTTTCTGATGTGCAGCTTATGGCCAAAAGGAGCCAACAACACACAACAAGCAACTAGGCCAAAATTAACTTGTGAAACAAGTATAATTTGGGAAGATTAGACTAATGGATGAATGATGATCAAAACCTAGGGTTCGAGAAGATTAATAAGATTCAAAGGCACTTGAATGTTGTTCGATTTGTCGATTTGCAACTTTGGCTTTAAGGAGCCAACAAAACACCACAAGCAACTAACCCAAACTTAACATGCGAAACAAGCAGAATGCGGGAAGATTTGAGCAATGGATGAAGCATCATCAAAACCTAGGGTTTTACTAGATTGAGAAGATTCAAAGGCACTCGAATGTATTAGTATTTTTCGATTTGCAACTTAAGGCTATAAGTGGCCAACAGCACATAACAAGCAACTTGGCCAAACTTAGCTTGCGAAACTAGTAGAATCAGGGAATATTAGACCAATGGATGAAGCATCGTCTCAACCTAGGGTTCTAGTAGATTAATAAGATTTAAAGGCACTCGAATGTATTAGGAGTTTTCGATTTGCAACTTAGGGCCATAAGGAGCAATCAACACACAGCACACAACTAGGCCAAACTTAACTTGCGAAACAAGTAGAATCAGGGAAGATCAGACGAATGGGTGAAACATTGTCACAACCCAGAGTTGTACTAGAGTGATAGGATGCAAAGGAAGTAGAATGTATTAGGAGTTTTTCATGTGCACCTTAAAGCTATCAGGAGCCAATAAGACACAACAAGCAACTAGGCCAAATTTAACCTACGAAACAAAGAGATTCGGGAAGATTAGACCAAGGGATGAAAATTAAATCACGACCTAGAGTTCTCTTGGATGAATAAGATTAAAATGCAATAGAATGTATTAGGACTTTTGATGTAAACTATGCGGATGAGTGTTGCCACTACACACAACATGTAACTAGGGCAAACTTAACTTGAAACAAGTAAGCAGGAAGATTAAACCAATGGATGAAACATGGTCCCAACCTATGTTCTACTAGATTTATCAAATTCAAAAGCAGAATGTATTAGGAGTGTTCGATATGCACCTTACGTTTATAAGTAGCCAAAAACACACAACAAGCAACTAGGCCAAAACTTAACTTGCGAAACAACTAGAATTAGGGAAGATTAGACCAATGAATGAAGCGTCATCACAACCTAGGGTTCTACTAGATTAAGAGGATCCAAAGGCAATAGAATATATTAGGAGTTTTTTATGTGCACCTTACGGCTATGAGAAGCCACCAACACACAACAAGCAATTAGGCCAAATGCAACTTGCGAAACAAGTAGAATCATAGAGTATTAGACCAATGGATGAATTATCGTCACATCCTAGGGTTCTACTACGTTAATAAGATTCAAAGGCAGTTGAATGTATTAGGGGTTTTCGATTTGGAACTTATGGCTATAAGGAGCCATCAACACACAACAAACAACTAGGCCAAACTTAACTTGCGAGACACGTAGAATCAGGGAAGATTAGACCAATGGGTGATGCATCGTTAAAACCTAGGGTTCTACTAGATAAAGAATATTCAAATGCACTAGAATATATTCGGAGTTTCTGATGTGCACCTTATGGCCAGAAGGAGCCAACAACGCACAACAAGCAAGTAGGCCAAATTAAACTTCCGAGAAGATTAATAAGATTGAAAAGCACTTGAAACTATTACGATTTTTTGATTTGCAACTTTGGCTATAAGGACCCAACAACACACAACAAGTAACTAGGCCAAACTTAACATGTGAAACAAGTAGTATCTAGGAAGATTTGACTAATGGAGGAAGCATCGTCACAACCTAGGGTTCTACTAGATTAAGAAGATCCAAAGGCACTAGAATATATTAGGAGTTTTTATGTGCACTTACGGCTATAAGATGCCACCAATACACAACAAGCAATTAGACAAAATTTAACTTATAAACAAGTAGAATCATAGAATATTAGACCGATGGATGAATTATCGTCACAACGTAGGGTTCTACTACATTAATAAGATTCAAAGCCACGTGAATGTGTTAGGAGTTTTCGATTTACAACTTAGGGCTATAAGGAGCCATCAACACACAACAAACAATTAGGCTAAACTTAACTTTCAAACAAGTAGAATCGGGAAGATTAGATCACTAGGTGATGGATCGTTAAAGCCCACGATTCTACTAGATAAAGAATATTCAAAGGCACTAGAATAGATTAGGAGTTTCGATGTGCACTTATGGCCATAAGTAGCCAACAACACACAACAAGTAACTAGGCCAAATTTAACTTGCGAAACAAGTATAATTTGGGAAGATTAGACTAATGGATGAATGATGATCAAAACCTAGGGTTCAACAAGATTATTAAGATTCAAAGGCACTAGAATGTACTTGAGTTTCGATTTGCAATTTTGGCTATAAGGAGCCAACAACACACAACAAGCAACTAGGCCAAACTTAACACGCAAAACAAGTAGAATCAGGAAGATTTGAGCAATGGATGAAGTATCATCACAACACGGGTTCTACTAGATTGAGAACATTCAAAGGGACTCGAATTGATTAGTATTTTCGATTTGCAACTTAGGGCTATAAGTGGCCAACGAAACATAACAAGCAACTTGGCCAAACTTAACTTGTAAACAAGTAGAATCGGGAATATTAGACCAATGGAAGAAGCATCGTCTCAACCTAGGGTACTACTAGATTAATAAGATTTAAAGGCGCTCGAATGTATTAGGAGTTTTCGATTTGCAACTTAGGGCTATAAGGAGCCATCAACACACAACACACAACTAGGCCAAACTTAACTTGAAACAAGTAGAATCAGGGAAGATCGGACCAATGGGTGAAACATTGTCACAACCTGCAGTTCTACTAGTGTAATAGGTGCAAAGGCGAGAATGTATTAGGAGTTTTCATGTGCACCTTAAAGCTATAAGAAGCCAATAAGACACAACAAGCAACTATGCCAAACTTAACCTCTGAAACAAGGAGAATCAGAAAAATTAGACCAATGGATGAATAATCGCACAACCTAGAGTTCTCTTTGGATGAATAAGATTAAAATGCAATAGAATGTATTAGGAGTTTTGATGTAAACTATGCTAATGAGTGTTGCCAACAACACACAACATGCAACTAGGCCAAACTTTACTTGAAACAAGTAAAATCGGGAAGATTAAACCAATGGATGAAACATGGTCCCAACCTATGTTCTACTAGATTTATAAAATTCAAAAGTTCTAGAATGTATTAGGAGTGTTCAATATGCACCTTACGTTTATAAGTAGCCAAAAACACACAACAAGCAACTAGGCCAAAACTTAACTTGCGAAACAACTAGAATTAGGGAAGATTAGACCAATGAATGAAACGTCATCACAACCTAGGGTTCTACTAGATTAAGAGGATCCAAAGGCAATAGAATATATTAGAAGTTTTTTATGTGCACCTTACGGCTATAGGAAGTCACCAACACACAACAAGCAATTAGGCCAAATGCAACTTGCGAAACAAGTAGAATCATAGAGTATTAGACCAATGGATGAATTATCGTCACATCCTAGGGTTCTACTACGTTAATAAGATTCAAAGGCAGTTGAATGTATTAGGGGTTTTCGATTTGCAACTTATGGCTATAAGGAGCCATCAACACACAACAAAAAACTAGGCCAAATTTAACTTGTGTGACACGTAGAATCTGGGAAGATTAGACCAACGGGTGATGCATCGTTAAAACCTAGGGTTCTACTAGATAAATAATATTCAAATGCACTAGAATATATTCGGAGTTTCTGATGTGCACCTTATGGTCAGAAGGAGCCAACAACGCACAACAAGCAAGTAGGCCAAATTAAACTTGAGAAGATTAATAAGATTCAAAGGCACTTGAAAGTATTACAAGTTTCGATTTGCAACTTTGGCTATAAGGACCCAACAACACACAACATGTAACTAGGCCAAATTTAACATGCGAAACAAGTAGAATTGGGAAGATTTGACTAATGGATGAAGCATCGCCACAACCTAGGGTTCTAGTAGATGAACAAGATCCAAAGGCACTAAAATATATTGGGAGTTTTTGTGCACCTTACGGCTATAAGAGGCCACCAACACACAACAAGCAATTAGACAAAATTTAACTTGCAAAACAAGTAGAATCATAGAATATTAGACCGATGGATGAATTATCGTCACAATGTAGGGTTCTACTACGTTAATAAGATTCAAAGCCACGTGAATGTGTTAGGAGTTTTCGATTTACAACTTTGGGCTATAAGGAGCCATCAACACACAACAAACAATTAGGCCAAACTTAACTTGTAAACAAGTAGAATCGGGAAGATTACATCATGGGTGATGCATCGTTAAAACCTACGATTCTACTAGATAAAGAATATTCAAAGGCACTAGTATATATTAGGAGTTTCGATGCACTTATGGCCATAAGGAGCCAACAATACAGAACAAGCAACTAGGTCAAATTTAACTTATAAACAAGTATAATTAGGGAAGATTAGACTAATGGATGAAGGATGATCAAAACTTAGGGTTCGAGAAGATTAATAAGATTCAAAGGCACTTGAATGTATTTCGAGTTGTTGATTTGCAACTTTGGCTATAAGGAGCCAAAAACACAAAACAAGCAACTAGGCCAAACTTAACATGCGAAACAAGTAGAATCTGGGAAGATTTGAGCAATGGATGAAGCATCATCACAACCTAGGGTTCTACTATATTGAGAAGATTCAAAGGCACTCGAATGTATTAGTATTTTTTGATTTGCAGCTTTGGGCTATAAGTAGCAAACAGCACACAACAAGCAAGTAGGCCAAACTTAACTTGCGAAACAAGTAGAATCAGGGAATATTAGACCAATGGATGAAGCATCGTCTCAACCTAGGGTTCTAGTAGATTAATATGATTTAAATGCACTAGAATATGTTAGGACTTTTTGATTTTCATCTTAGGGCTAGAAGGAGCCAACAACGCACAACAAACATCTAGGGCAAACTTAACTCATGAAACAAGTAGAATCGGGAAAGTCGGACCAATGGGTGAACCATTGTCACAACCTGCAGTTCTACTAGAGTAATAGGATGCAAAGGAAGTAGAATGTATTAGCAGTTTTTCATGTGCACCTTAAAGCTATAAGGAGCCAATAAGACACAACAAGCAACTGGGCCAAACTTAACCTATAAACAAGGAGAATCGGGGAAGATTAGACCAATGGATGAATAATCGCACAACCTAGAGTTCTCTTTGGATGAATAAGATTAAAATGCAATAGAATGTATTAGGAGTTTTGATGTAAACTATGCTAATGAGTGTTGCCAACAACACACAACATGCAACTAGGCCAAACTTCACTTGAAACAAGTAAAATCGGAAGATTAAACCAATGGATGAAACATGATCCCAACCTATGTTCTACTAGATTTATAAAATTCAAAAGCTCTAGAATGTATTAGGAGTGTTCGATATGCCTTACGCCTATAAGTAGCGAAAAACACACAACAAGCAACTAGGCCAAAACTTAATTTATGAAACAACTAGAATTAGGGAAGATTAGACCAATGAATGAAGCGTCATCACAACCTAGGGTTCTACTAGATTAAGAGGATTCAAAGAAATAGAATATATTAGGAGTTTTTATGTGCACCTTACGGCTATGAGAAACCACCAACACACAACAAGCAATTAGGCGAAATGCAACTTATGGAACAAGTAGATTCACTGAGTATTAGACCAATGGATGGATTATCGTCACATCCTAGGGTTCTACTACGTTAATAAGATTCAAAAGCACATGAATGTGTTAGAGGTTTTCGATTTGCAACTTATGGCTATAAGGAGCCATCAACACACAACAAACAACTAGGCCAAACTTAAATTGCGAGACACGAGAATGGTGGAAGATTAGACCAATGGGTGATGTATCGTTAAAACCTAGGGTTCTACTAGACAAAGAATATTCAAATGCACTAGAAAATATTCGGATTTTTATGTGCACCTTATGCGAAAGAGCCAACAACGCACAACAACAAGCAACTAGGACAAATTAAACTTGAGAGAAGATTAATAAGATTCAAAAGCACTTGAAACTATTTCGAGTTTTCGATTTGCAACTTTAATGAAGGACCCAACAACACACAACAAGCAACTAGGCCAAACTTAACATGCGAAACAAGTAGAATTTGTGAAGATTTGACTAATGGATGAAACATCGTTACAACCTAGGGTTCTAGTAGATTAAGAAGATCCAAAAGCACTAGAATATATTGGGAGTTTTGTGCACCTTACGGCTATGATAAGCCACCAGACAACAAGCAATTAGGCCAAATGCAACTTGCGAAACAAGTAGAATCAGAGTATTAGACCAATGTATGAATTATCGTCACAACGTAGGGTTCTACTACATTAATAAGATTCAAAGGCACTTCAATGTATTAGGGTTTTCGATTTGCAACTTATGGCTATAACGAGCCATCAACACACAACAAACAACTAGGCCAAACTTAACTTGAGACACGTAGAATCGGGAAGATTAGACCAATGGGTGATGCATCGTTAAAACCTAGGGTTCTACTAGACAAAGAATATTCAAATGCACCAGAATATATTCGGAGTTTCGATGTGCCTTATGGCCAAAAAGAGCCAACAACGCACAACAAGCAACGAGGCGAAATTAAACTTGTCAAGATTAATAAGAATCAAAAGCACTTGAAAGTATTAAGAGTTTTCGATTTGCAACTTTGGCTATAAGGACCCAACAACACACAACAAGCAACTAGGCCAAATTTAACATGCGAAACAAGTAGAATTTGGGAAGATTTGACTAATGGATGAAGCATCGTTACAACCTAGGGTTCTACTAGATTAAGAAGATCCAAAAGCACTAGAATATATTACGAGTTTTTATGTGCACCTTACGGCTATAAGAGACCACCAACACCCAACAAGCAATTAGATAAAATTTAACTTGAAACAAGTAGAATGACAGAATATTGGACGATGGATGAATTATCGTCACAGCGTTGGGTTCTACGTTAATAACATTCAGTCCACTTGAATGTGTTAGGAGTTTTCAATTTGCAACTTAGGGCTATAATGAGCCATCAACACACAACAAACAACAAGGCCAAACTTAACTTGCGAAACAAGTAGAATCAGGGAAGATTAGATCAATGGGTGATGCATCGTTTAAACCTACGATTCTACTAGATAAAGAATATTCAAAGGCATTAGAATATATCGGAGTTTTCGATGTGCACCTTATGGCCAAAAGGAGCCAACAACACACAACAAGCAACTAGGCCAAATTTAACTTGTGAAACAAGTATAATTTGGGAAGATTAGACTAATGGATGAATGATGATCAAAACCTAGGGTTGAGAAGATTAATAAGATTCAAAGGCACTTGAATGTAGTTCGATTTTTCGATTTGCAACTTTGGCTTTAAGGAGCCAACACACACAATACAAGTAAGCCAAACTTAACATGCGACACACAACAAGCGAATATGCTAAACAAGGAAGATTTTAGCAATGGATGAAGTATCATCAAAACCTAGGGTTCTACTAGATTGAGAAGATTCAAAGGCACTCGAATGTATTAGTATTTTTCGATTTGCAACTTAGGGCTATAAGTGGCCAACATCACATAACAAGCAACAGGCCGAACTTAGCTTGAAACTAGTAGAATCAGTGAATATTAGACCAATGGATGAAGCATCGTCTCAACCTAGGGTTCTAGTAGATTAATAAGATTTAAAGGCACTCAAATGTATTAGGAGTTTTGATTTGCAATTTAGGGCCATAAGGAGCAATCAACACACAAAGACAATAACTAGGCCAAACTTAACTTGCGAAACAAGTAGAATCAGGGAAGATCAGACGAATGGGTGAAACATTGTCACTACCCAGAGTTGTACTAGAGTGATAGGATGCAATAGAAGTAGAATGTATTAGGAGTTATTCATCTGCACCTTAAAGCTATCAGAACCAATAAGACACAACATGCAACTAGGCCCAATCTAACCTACGAAACAAAGAGATGCAGGGAAGATTAGACCAATGGATGAAAAATCGTCACAGCCTAGAGTTCTACTGGATGAAGAAGATTAAAATGCATTAGAATGTATTAGGATTTTTTTATGTAAACTATGCGGATGAGTGTTGCCAGCAACACACAACATGTAACTAGGCCAAATTTAACTTGCGAAACAAGTAAAATCGGGAAGATTAAACCAATGGATGAAACATGGTCCCAACCTATCTTCTACTAGATTTATCAAATTCAAAAGCTCTAGAATGTATTAGGAGTGTTCGATATGCACCTTACGTCTTTAAGTAGCGAAAAACACACAACAAGCAACTAGGCCAAAATTTAACTTATAAACAACTAGAATTAGGGAATATTAGACCAATGAATGAAGCATCATCACAACCTAGGGTTCTACAAGATTAAAAGGATTCAAAAGAAATAGAATATATTAGGAGTTTTTATGTGCACCTTACGGCTATGAGAAGCCACCAACACACAACAAGCAATTAGGCCAAATGCAACTTGTAAACAAGTAGAATCATAAAGTATTAGACCAATGGATGAATTATCGTCACATCCTAGGTTCTACTACGTTAATAATATTCAAAGGCACTTGAATGTATTATGGGTTTTCGATTTGCAACTTATGGCTATAAGGAGCCATCAACACACAACAAGCAACTAGGCCAAACTTAACTTGCGAGACACGTAGAATCGGGAAGATTAGACCAATGGGTGATGCAATCGTTAAAACCTAAGGTTCTACTAGAAAAATAATATTCAAATGCGCTAGACTATATTCGGAGTTTCTCGATGTGCACCTTATGGCGAGAATGAGCCAACAACGCACAACAAGTAACTAGGCCAAATTAAACTTAGAAGATTAATAAGATTGAAAAGCACTTGAAAGTATTACGAGTTTTCGATTTGCAACTTTGGCTATAAGGACCCAACAACACACAACAAGTAACTAGGCCGAACTTAACATGCAAAACAAGTAGAATGGGAAGATTTGACTAATGGATGAAGCATCGTCACAACCTAGGGTTCTACTAGATTAAAAAGATCCAAAGGCACTAGAATATATTAGGAGTTTTATGTGCACCTTACGGCTATAAGATGCCACCAATACACAACAAGCAATTAGACAAAATTTAACTTATAAACAAGTAGAATCATAGAATAATAGACCGATGGATGAATTATCGTCACAACGTAGGGTTCTACTACGTTAATAAGATTCAAAGCCACGTGAATGTGTTAGGAGTTTCGATTTGCAACTTAGGGCTATAAGGAGCCATCAACACACAACAAACAATTTGGCCAAACTTAACTTGCGAAACAAGTAGAATCGGAAGATTAAATCAACGGGTGATGGATCGTTAAAGCCTACGATTCTACTAGATAAAGAATATTCAAAGGCACTAGAATATATTAGGAGTTTACGATGTGCACCTTATGGCCATATGGAGCCAACAACACACAACAAGCAACTAGGCCAAATTTAACTCATAAACAAGTATAATGAGGAAGCTTAGACTAATGGATGAATGATGATCAAAACCTAGGGTTCAACAAGATTAATAAGATTCAAAGGCACTAGAATGTACTTGAGTTTTGATTTGCAATTTTGGCTATAAGCGACCAACAACACACAACAAGTAACTAGGCCAAACTTAACACGCAAAACAAGTAGAATCGGGAAGATTTTAGCAATGGATGAAGTATCATCACAACTCGAGGTTCTACTCGATTGAGAAGATTCAAAGGGACTCGAATTGATTAGTATTTTCGATTTGCAACTTAGGGCTATAAGTGGCCATTGCACATAACAAGCAACTTGGCCAAACTTAACTTGTAAACAAGTAGAATCGGGAATATTAGACCAATGGAAGAAGCATCGTCTCAACCTAGGGTTCTAGTAGATTAATAAGATTTAAAGGCACTCGAATGTATTAGGAGTTTTCGATTTGCAACTTAGGCTATAAGGAACCATCAACACACAACACACAACTAGGCCAAACTTAACTTATAAACAAGTAGAATCAAGGAAGATCGGACCACTGGTGAAACATTGTCACAACCTGCAGTTCTACTAGTGTAATAGGATGCAAAGGCGTTAGAATGTATTAGGAGTTTTTCATGTGCACCTTAAAGCTATAAGGAGCCAATAAGACACAACAAGTAACTAGGCCAAACTTAACCAACGAAACAATGAGAATCGGGAAGATTAGACCAATGGATGAATAATCGCACAACCTAGAGTTCTCTTTGGATGAATAAGATTAAAATGCAATAGAATGTATTAGGAGTTTTGATGTAAACTATGCTAATGAGTGTTGCCAACAACACACAACATGCAACTAGGCCAAACATTACTTATGAAACAAGTAAAATCGGGAAGATTAAACCAATGGATGAAACATGGTCCCAACCTATGTTCTACTAGATTTATAAAATTCAAAAGCTCTAGAAAGTATTAGGAGTGTTCGATATGCACCTTACGTTTATAAGTAGCCAAAACGGACAACAAGCAACTAGGCCAAAACTTAACTTGGGAAACAACTAGAATTAGGGAAGATTAGACCAATGAATGAAGCGTCATCACAACCTAGGGTTCTACTAGATTAAGAGGATTCAAAAGAAGAAAGAATATATTAGGAGTTTTTATGTGCACCTTACGGCTATGAGAAGCCACCAACACACAACAAGCAATTAGGCCAAATGCAACTTATAAACAAGTAGAATCATAGAGTATTAGACCAATGGATGAATTATCACATCCTAGGTTCTACTACGTTAATAAGATTCAAAGGCACTTGAATGTATTAGGGTTTTCGATTTGCAACTTATGGCTATAAGGAGCCATCAACACACAACAAACAACTAGGCCAAACTTAACTTCGAGACACGTAGAATCAGTGAAGATTAGACCAATGGGTGATGCACCGTTAAAACCTAAGGTTCTACTAGATAAATAATATTCAAATGCACTAGAATATATTCGAGTTTCGATGTGCACCTTATGGCGAGAAGAGCCAACAACGCACAACAAGTAGGGCCAAATTAAACTCCGAGAAGATGAATAAGATTGAAAACACTTGAAAGTATTACGAGTTTCGATTTGCAACTTTGGCTATAAGGACCCAACAACACACAACAAGTAACTAGGCCAAACTTAACATGCGAAACAAGTAGAATGGGAAGATTTGACTAATGGATGAAGCATCGTCACAACCTAGGGTTCTACTAGATTAAGAAGATCCAAAGGCACTAGAATATATTAGGAGTTTTTATGTGCACCTTACGGCTATAAGATGCCACCAATACACAACAAGCAATTAGACAAAATTTAACTTGCGAAACAAGTAGAATCATAGAATGTTAGCCCGATGGATGAATTATCGTCACAACGTAGGGTTCTACTACGTTAATAAGATTCAAAGCCACGTGAATGTGTTAGGAGTTTTCGATTTGCAACTTAGGGCTATAAGGAGCCATCAAATCAACAAACAATTAGGCGAAACTTAACTTGCCAAACAAGTAGAATCGGAAGATTAGATCACCGAGTGATGCATCGTTAAAGCCTATGATTCTACTAGATAAAGAATATTCAAAGGCACTAGAATATATTAGGAGTTTCGATGTGCACCTTAAGGCCATAAGGAGCCAACAACACACTACAAGCAACTAGGCCAAATTTAACTTGAAACAAGTATAATTAGGAAGATTAGACTAATGGATGAATGATGATCAAAGCCTAGGGTTCAACAAGATTAATAAGATTCAAAGTCACTAGAATGTACTTGAGTTTTGATTTGCAATTTTGGCTATAAGGAGCCAACAACACACAACAAGCAACTAGGCCAAACTTAACAAGCAAAACAAGTAGAATGCAGGAAGATTTGAGCAATGGATGAACTATCATCACAACACAGGTTCTACTAGATTGAGAAGATTCAAAGGGACTCGAATTGATTAGTATTTTTCGATTTGCAACTTAGGGCTATACGTGGCCAAACACATAACACGCATAACTTGGCCAAACTTAACTTGCTAAACAAGTAGAATCGGGAATATTAGACCAATGGAAGAAGTATCGTCTCAACCTAGGGTTCTAGAAGATTAATAAGATTTAAAGGCACTCGAATGTATTAGGAGTTTTCAATTTGCAACTTAGGGCTATAAGGAGCCATCAACACAGAACACACAACTAGCCCAAACTTAACTTGCGAAACAAGTAGAATCGGGAAGATCGGACCAATGGGTGAAACATTGTCACAACCTAGTTCTACTAGTGTAATAGGATGCAAAGGCTGAGAATGTATTAAGAGTTTTCATGTGCACCTTAAAGCTATAAGGAGCCAATAAGACACAACAAGCAACTAGGCCAAACTTAACCTACGAAACAAGGAGAATCGGGAAGATTAGACCAGCGGATGAATAATCGCACAACCTAGAGTTCTACTGGATGAATAAGATTAAAATGCAATAGAATGTATTAGGAGTTTTTGATGTAAACTATGCTAATGAGTGTTGCCAACAACACACAACATGCAACTAGGCCAAACTTTACTTGCGAAACAAGTAAAATCTGGGAAGATTAAACCAATGGATGAAACAGGTCCCAACCTATGTTCTACTAGATTTATAAAATTCAAAAGCTCTAGAATGTATTAGGAGTGTTCGATATGCACCTTACGTTTATAAGTAGCCAAAAACACACAACAAGCAACTAGGCCAAAACTTAACTTGCGAAACAACTAGAATTAGGGAAGATTAGACCAATGAATGAAACGTCATCACAACCTAGGGTTCTACTAGATTAAGAGGATCCAAAGGCAATAGAATATATTAGAAGTTTTTTATGTGCACCTTACGGCTATAGGAAGTCACCAACACACAACAAGCAATTAGGCCAAATGCAACTTGCGAAACAAGTAGAATCATAGAGTATTAGACCAATGGATGAATTATCGTCACATCCTAGGGTTCTACTACGTTAATAAGATTCAAAGGCGTTGAATGTATTAGGGTTTTGATTTGCAACTTATGGCTATAAGGAGCCATCAACACACAACAAAAAACTAGGCCAAACTTAACTTGCGAGACACGTAGAATGCAGGAAGATTAGACCAGCGGGTGATGCATCATTAAAACCTAGGGTTCTACTAGATAAATAATATTCAAATGCACTAGAATATATTGGAGTTTCGATGTGCACCTTTTGGCGAAGGAGCCAACAACGCACAACAAGCAACTAGGGCAAATTAAACTTCCGAGAAGATTAATAAGATTCAAAGGCACTTGAAAGTATTTGGAGTTTCGATTTGCAACTTTGGTTATAAGGACCCAACAACACACAACAAGTAACTAGGAAACTCAACATGCGAAACAAGTAGAATTGGGAAGATTTGACTAATGTATGAAGCATCGTCACAACCTAGGGTTCTACTAGATGAACAAGATCCAAAGGCACTAAAATATATTACGAGTTTTTGTGCACTTTACGGCTATAAGAGGCCACCAACACACAACAAGCAATTAGACAAAATTTAACTTGCGAAACAAGTAGAATCATAGAATATTAGACCGATGGATGAATTATCGTCACAACGTAGGGTTCTACTACGTTAATAAGATTCCAAGCCACGTGAATGTGTTAGAGTTTTCGATTTGCAACTTAGGGCTATCAGGAGCCATCAACACACAACAAACAATTAGGCCAAACTTAACTTGCGAAACAAGTAGAATGGGAATATTAGATCATTGGGTGATGCATCGTTAAAACCTACGATTCTACTCGATAAAGAATATTCAAAGGCACTAGTATATATTAGGAGTTTACGTTAATGGAAACTTATGGCCATAAGGAGCCAACAATACAGAACAAGCAACTAGGTCAAATTTAACTTGCGAAACAAGTATAATTAGGAAGATTAGACTAATGGATGAAGGATGATCAAAACTTACGGTTCGAGAAGATTAATAAGATTCAAAGGCACTTGAATGTATTTGAGTTGTTGATTTGCAACTTTGGCTATAAGGAGCCAAAAACACAAAACAAGCAACTAGGCCAAACTTAACATGCGAAACAAGTAGAATCTGGGAAGATTTGAGCAATGGATGAAGCATCATCACAACCTAGGGTTCTACTACATTGAGAAGATTCAAAGGCACTCGAATGTAATAGTATTTTTTGATTTGCAGCTTTGGGCTTTAAGTAGCAAACAGCACACAACAAGCAAGTAGGCCAAACTTAACTTGCGAAACAAGTAGAATCAGGGAATATTAGACCAATGGATGAAGCATCGTCTCAACCTAGGGTTCTAGTAGATTAATAAGATTTAAAGGCACTCGAATGTATTAGGAGTTTTCGATTTGCAACTTAGGGCTATAAGGAGCCATCAACACACAACACACAACTAGGCCAAATTTAACTTGCGAAACAAGTAGAATCAGGGAAGATCAGACCAATGGGTGAACCATTGTCACAACCCAGAGTTCTACTAGAGTAATAGGATGCAAAGGAAGTAGAATGTATTAGGAGTTTTTCATGTGCACCTTAAAGTTATAAGGAGCCAATAAGACACAACAAGCAACTAGGCCAAACTTAACCTACGAAACAAGGAGAATCAGGGAAGATTAGACCAATGGATGAATAATCGTCACAACCTAGAGTTCTACTGGATGAATAAGATTAAAATGCAATAGAATGTATTAGGAGTTTTTGATGTAAACTATGCTAATGAGTGTTGCCAACAACACACAACATGCAACTAGGCCAAACTTCACTTGAAACAAGTAAAATCGGGAAAATTAAACCAATGGATGAAACATGATCCCAACCTATGTTCTACTAGATTTATAAAATTCAAAAGCTCTAGAATGTATTAGAGTGTCGATATGCACCTTACGTTTATAAGTAGCCAAAACACACAACAAGCAACTAGGCCAAAACTTAATTTGAAACAACTAGAATTAGGAAGATTAGACCAATGAATGAAACGTCATCACAACCTAGGTTCTACTAGATTAAGAGGATCCAAAGGCAATAGAATATATTAGGAGTTTTTATGTGCACCTTACGGCAATAAGAAGCGACGAACACACAACAAGCAATTAGGCCAAATGTAATTTGCGAAACAAGTAGATTCATAGAGTATTAGACCAATGGATGAATTATCGTCACATCCTTGGGTTCTACTACGTTAATAAGATTCAAAGGCACTTGGATGTATTAGAGGTTTTCGATTTGCAACTTATGGCTATAAGGAGCCATCAACACACAACAAACAACTAGGCCAAACTTAAATTAGACACGTAGAATCGGGAAAATTAGACCAATGGGTGATGCATCGTTAAAACCTAGGGTTCTACTAGACAAAGAATATTCAAATGCACTAGAATATATTCGAGTTTACGATGTGCACCTTATGGCCGTAAAGAGCCAACAACACAACAAGCAACTAGGCCAAATTAAACTTGAGAAGATTAATAAAATTCAAAGGCACTTGTAGAATTATCGTCACAATGTAGGGTTCTACTAGACCGATGGATGAATTATCATCACAACGTAGGGTTCTACTACGTTAATAAGATTCCAAGCCACGTGAATGCGTTAGGAGTTTTCGATTTGCAACTTAGGGCTATAAGGAGCCATCAACACACAACAAACAATTATGCCAAACTTAACTTGCGAAACAAGCAGAATCGGGAAGATTAGATCCTTTGGGTGATGCATCGTTAAAACCTACGATTCTACTAGATAAAGAATATTCAAAGGCACTAGAATATATTAGGAGTTTCGATGTGTAGCTTATGGCCATAAGGAGCCAACAACACACAACAAGCAACTATGCCAAATTTAACTTGCGAAACAAGTATAATTAGGAAGATTAGACTAATGGATGAATGATGATCAAAACCGAGGGTTGAGAAGATTAATAAGATTCAAAGGCACTTGAATGTAGTTCGAGTTTTCGATTTGCAACTTTGGCTTTAAGGGCCAACAACACACAACAAGCAACTAGGCTAAACTTAACATGCGAAACAAGCAAAAATGGGAAGATTTGAGCAATGGATGAAGCATCATCACAACCTAGGGTGCTACTAGATTAATATCAAAGGCACTCGAATGTATTTGTATTTTCGATTTGCAACTTAGGGCTATAAGTAGCCAACGGCTCACAACAAGCAACTAGGCCAAACTTAACATGCGAAACAAGTAGATTCGGGAAGATTTGACCAATGGATGAAGCATCGTCAACCTAGGGTTCTACTAGATTAATAACATTCAAAGGCACTAGAATGTATTAGCGATTTTCGATCGGAACTTAGGGCTATAAAGAGCCATCAACACACAACAAACAACTAGGCCAAACTTAACTTGTAAACAAGTATAATCGGGAAGATTGGACAAATGGATAAGCGTTATCACAACCTTGGTTCAACTATATTAAGAAGATTCAAAAGCACTTGAATGTATTAGTAGTTTTCGATTTGCAACTTAAGACTATAAGGAGGAAATAACACACAACAAGTAACTAAGCCAAACTTAACTTGCGAAACAAGTAGAATCAGAAGATTTGACCTATGGATGAAGCATCGTTACAACCTAGGGTTCTAGAATATTAATAAGATTCAAAGGAACTAAAATATATCGGAGTTTCTGATGTTCACCTTATGGCCATAAGGAGCCGACAACACAACAAACAACTAGGCCAAATTTAACTTGCGACACATGTAGAATCAGGGATGATTAGACCAATGGATGAAGTATCGTCAAAACCTAGGGTTCTAGAAGATTAGTAAGATTCAAAGGCAATTGAATGTATTAGAAGTTTTGGATTGGCAACTTAGGGCTATAAGGACCCAACAACATACAACAAAGAACTAGGCCAATCTTAACTTGTAAACAAGTAGAATCAGGAAAGATTGGACCAATGGATGAAGTATCGTTACAACCTAGGGTTTTACTAGATAAAGAATATTCAAAGGCACTAAAATTATTAGGCATTTCTGATGTGCATCTTATGGCCATAAGGAGCTAACAACACACAACAAGCAACTAGGCCAAATTTAACTTGCAAAACAAGTAGAATTAGGGAAGATTAGACCAATGGATGAAGCATCGTCACAACCTAGGGTTCTAGTTGATTAATAGGATTCATGGGCACTAGAATCTATTTGGAGTTTTGATTTGCAACTTAGGGCTATAAAGAGCAATCAAGACACAACAAACAACTTTGCCAAACTTAACTTAAACAAGTAGAATCAAGGATGATTAGACAAATGGATGATACATCGTTAAAACCTAGGGTTCTTGAAGATTAATAAGATTCACAGGCACCAAAATATATGGGGAGTTTCTTATGTTCACCTCATGGCCATAAGGAGCCAACAACACACAACAAGCAACTTGGCCAAATTTAACTCATAAACCAAAGAGAATCTAGGAATATTAGACCAATTGATTAAGTATCGTGAAAACCTAGGGTTCTAGAAGATTAATAACATTGAAAGGCACTTGAATGTATTAGGAGTTTTTGATTTGCAACTTAGGGCTATATGGACCCAACAACACACAATAAGCAATTAGGCTAAACTAAACATGCGAAACAAGTAGAATCGGGAAGATTTGACCAATGGATGAAGTATCGTCACAACATAGGGTTCAACTAGATTAATAAGATTCAAAGGCACAAGAATGTATTAGCGCTTTCAATGCAACTTAGGCCTATAAGTAGCCAAGAACACACAACAAGCAACTAGTCCAAACTTAACATCCAAACAAGAAGAATGGGAAGATTTGACCAATGGATTAAGCATCACACAACCTAGGGTTCTACTAGATTAATAAAATTCAAAGGCACTCGAATGTATTAGTTGTTTTCGATTTGCAGTGTAGGGCTATAAGTAGCCAACAAAGACCCAACAAACAACAAGCCAAACTTAAGTTGTAAATAAGTAGAACCATGTAAGATTAGACCAATGGATGAAGCATCACAACCTAGGGTTCTAGTAGATTAATAAGATTCAAAGGCACTAGAATCTATTAAGAGTTTTCAATTTGCAACTTAAGGCTATAAGGAGCCATCAAAGACACAACAAACAACTAGGCCAAACTTAACTTGCAAAACAAGTAAAATTAGGAAGATTAGACCAATGGACAATGCATGGTTAAAACCTAGGGTTCTATTAGATAAAGAATATTCAAGGCACTAGAATATATTAGGAGTTTCGATATACACCTTATGGCCATAAGGAGCCAACAACACAGAACAAGCAAATAGGCCAAATTTCACTTGCAAAACAAGTATAATTAGGGAAGATTAGACCAATGGATGAAACATCGTCAAAACCTAGAGTTGGAGAAGATTAATAAGATTCAATGGCGCTTGAATGTATTAGGAGTTTTCGATTTGCAACTTTGGCTATAAGGACCTAACAACACAGAACAAGCAACTTTGGCCAAACTTAATATCCGAAACAAATAGAATCTGGGAAGATTTGACCAATGGATGAATCATCGTCACAACCTAGGGTTCTACTAGATTAATAAGATTCAAAGGCATTAGAATGTATTAGCAGTTTTTGATTCGCAACTTAGGGCTATACGTAGCCAGAAGCACACAACAAGCAACTAGGCCAAACTTAACTTGTGAAACAAGTATATTCGGGGAAGATTAAACAAGTGGATGAAGCAGGGTTCAACTATATTAATAAGATTGAAAAGCACTTGAATGTAGTAGTAGTTTTCGATTTGCAACTTAAGGCTATAAGGAGGAAACAACACAAACCAAGTAACTAAGCCAAATTTAACTTACGAAACTAGCAGAATCAGGGAAGATTGGACCAATGGATGAAGCATTGTCACAACCTAGGGTTCTACTAGATTAATAAGATTCAAAGGCACTTGAATGTATTTGAGTCTTCGATTTACTACCTTGGGCTATAAGGAGCCAACAACACAAAACAACCAATTAGGCCAAACTTAACATGCGAAACAAGTAGAATCTGAGAAGATGAGACCAATGGATTAAGCATCGTTAGAACCTAGGGTTCTACTAGATTAATAAGATTCAAAGGCAATCGAACGTATTAGTAGTTTTCGATTTGCAGTTGAGGGCTATAAGTAGCCAACATCACCCAACAAACAATAAGGCAAACTTAACTTGCGAAACAAGTAGAATCAGGTAAGATTAGACCAATGGATGAAGCAGCGTCACAACCTAAGGTTCTAGTAGATTAATAAGATTCAGAGGCACAAGAATCTATTAGGAGTTTTCGATTTGCAACTTGGGGCTATAAGGAGCCATCAAGACACAACAAAACAACTAGGCCAATCATAACTTGCGAAACAAGTAGAATCATGGAAGATTAGACCAATGGACAATGCATGGTTAAAACCTAGGGTTCTACTAGATAAAGAATATTCAAAGGCACTAGAATATATTAGGAGTTTGTGATGTGCACCTTATGGCCATAAGGAGCTAACAACAGTAACAAGAAAACAGGCCAAATTTAACTTATGAAACAAGTATAATTAGGGAAGATTAGACCAATGGATGAAACATCGCCAAAACCTAGAGTACGAGAAGATTAATAAGATTCAAAGGCGCTTGAATGTATTAGGAGTTTTCGATTTACAACTTTGGCTATAAGGACCTAACAACACACAACAAGCAACTAGGCCAAAATTAATATCTGAAACAAGTAGAATATTGGAAGATTTGACCAATGGATGAATCATCGTCACAACCTAGGGTTCACTAGATTAATAAGATTCAAAGGCACTCGAATGTATAGGAGTTTCCGATTTGCAACTTAGGGCTATAAGGAGCCATCAAAACACAACAAACAACTAGGCCAAAGTTAACTTGCGAAACAAGTAGAATCAGGGAAGATCAGACCACTGGATATAGCATCGTTAGAACCTAGGGCTCTACTAGATAAAGAATATTCAAAGGCACTAGAAGATATTAGGACTTTCTGATTTGCACCTTATGGTCATCAGGAGCCAAAAAAACAGAACTAGCAACCAGGCCAAATTTAGCTTGTGAAACAAGTAGAATCAGGGAAGATTAGACCAATGGATGAAGCGCCTTCAAAACCTAGAATTCTAGAACATTAATAAGATTCAAAGGCACTTGAATGTATTTGGAGTCTCCGATTTACTACCTTGGGCTATAAGGAGCCAACAACACAAAACAAGCAATTAGGCCAAACTTAACATGCGAAACAAGTAGAATCTGAGAAGATTTGACCAATGGATTAAGCATCGTCAACCTAGGGTTCTACTAGATTAAAAAGATTCAAAGGCAAGTTGAATGAGGGAAGATTAGTCCAATGGAGGAAGCATCGTCACAACCTAGGGTTCTGAGATTAATAACATTCAAAGGCACTCGAATGTATTAAGAGTTTTCAAATTTGCAACTTAGTGCTACTAGGAGCCAATAACAAACAATAAGCAACAAGGCCCAACTTAACATGCGAAACATGTTGAATGAGGGAAGATTAGACCATTGGAGAAAATATCGTCACAACTTAGGGATCCAGTATAGATATAAGATTCAAAGACACTTGAATGTATTAGGAGTTTTCGATTTGCAGCATAGAGCAATAAGCAACCAATAACCTACAATAAGCAACTAGGCCAAACTTAACTTGCGAAAAAGTTGAATGATGGAAGATTAGACCAATGGTGGAAGTATCGCCACAACTTAGGGCTCCAGTAGATCAATTGATTCAAAGGCACTCGAATGTATCATGAAATTTGATTTGCAACATAGTGCTATAAGGGGCCAACAACCTACAACAAGCCACTGGGCCAAGCAAAGTTGAATGAGGAAGATTAGAACAATGGGCGACCATCGCCACCATCTAGGTTTCCAAGAAATTAATAAGATTCAAAGGCACTTGAATGTATTAGGAGTTTTCGATTTGAAACTTAGCGCTATGAGGAGCCAACAACACAAAACAAGCAACTAGGCCAAACTTAACATGCAAAAACAAGTTGAATGAGGAAGATTAGTCTAATGGAGGAAGCATCAACAACCTATGGTTCCAGAGATTAATAAGATTCAAAGGCACTTGAACGTATCAACAATTTTCAATTTGCAACTTAGAGCTATAAGGAGCCAAATGCACAACAAGCAACAAGGCCCAACTTAACATACGAAACAAGTTGAATGAGGAAGATTAGACCAATGGAGAATATATCGTCACAACCTAGGGTTAGGTGGAGTAGAAAGATTCAAAGGCACTTGAATGGGGAAGTATCGCCACAACCTAGGGCTCCAATAGATTAATATGATTCAAAGGCACTAGAATGTATTATGATATTTTGATTTGCAACATAGTGCTATAAGGAGCCAATAACCTACAACAAGCCACTGGGCCAAACTTAATTTGCGAAGCCGGATGAATAAGGGAAGATTAGAACAATGGACGACCATCGCCACCATCTAGGTTTCCAGTAGATTAATAAGATTCAAAGGCACTTGAATGTTTTAGGAGTTTTCGAGTTACAACTTAGTGCTATGAGGAGCGAACAACACAAAACAAACAACTAGGCCGAACTAAAAATGCGAAACAAGTCTAACGAGGAAAGATTAGTGCAATGGAGGAAGTATCACACAACCTTGGGTTCCAGAGATTAAAAAGATTAAAAGGCACTTGAACGTATTATGCGCTTTCAATTTGCAACTTAATGCTATAAGGAGCCAACAATAGACAACAAGCAATAAGGCCCAACTTAACATGCGAAACAAGTTGAATGAGGAAGATTAGACCAAAGGAGAAAGTATCACACAACCTAGGGTTCCGGGAGTAGAAAGATTCAAAGGCACTTGAATGTATTAGAAGTTTTCGATTTTCAACTTAGTGCTATATGGGGCCAACAACACAAAACAAGCAACTAGGCCAAACTTAACTTGTGAAACAAGTTGAATGAGGGAAGATTAGACCAATGGAGGAAGGATTGTGAAAACCAATGGTTTCAGTAGATTAATAAGATTCAATGGCACTTGAATGGATTAGGAGTTTTCGTTTTGCAATTTAGTGTTAAAAGGAGGCAACAACACAAAACAAACAACTACGCCAAACTTAACATGCGAAACAAGTTGAATGAGGAAGATTAGTCCAATGGAGGAAGGATTGTGAAAACCAATGGTTTCAGTAGATTAATAAGATTCAAAGGCACTTGAACGTATTAACAGTTTTCAATTTGCAACTTAGTGCTATAAGGAGCCAAAAATAGACAACAAGCAACAAGGCCCAACTTAACATGCGAAACAAGTTGAATGAGGGAAGATTAGACCAAAGGAGAAAGTATCGCCACAACTTAGGGTTCCGGTGGAGTAGAAAGATTCAAAGGCACTTGAATGTGTTAGAAGTTTTCGATTTGCAACTTAGTGCTACATGGGGCTAACAACACCAAACAAGCAACTAGGAAAAACTCAACCTGCAAAACAAGTTGAATGAGGGAAGATTAGACCAATGGAGGAAGGATTGTCAAAACCAAGGGTTTCAGTAGATTAATAAGATACAATGGCACTTGAATGGATTAGGAGTTTTTGATTTGCAGCTTAGGGCTATAGGGAGCCGACAACACAAAACAAGAAACTACGCCCAAACTTAACTTACGTAACAAGTTGAATGAGAGAGCATTACCCCAATGGAGGAAGAATCGTCACATCCTAGGGTTACTGAGATTAATAAGATTCAAAGGCCCTTTAATGTATTAAGAGTTTTCAATTTGCAACTTAGTGCTAGCAGAGCCAATAACAAACAATAAGCAACAAGGCCCAACTTAACATGCGTAAACATGTTGAATGAGAGAAGATTAGACCATTGGAGAAAATATTGTCACAACCTAGGGTTCCAAGAAGGAATAAGATTCAAAGACACTTGAATGTATTAGGAGTTTTCGATTTGCAACGTAGTGCAATAAGCAGCCAATAACCTACAATAGGCAACTAGTCCAAACTTAACTTGGAACAAGTTGAATGGGGAAGATTAGACTAATGGTGGAAGTATCACCACAACCTAGGGCTCTAGTAGATTAATATAATTCAAAGGCACTCGAATGTATTATGAGATATTGATTTGCAACATAGTGCTATAAGGAGCCAATACCCTACAACAAGCCACTAGGCCAAACTTAACTTGCGAAGTAGGTTGAATGAGGGAAGATTAGAACAATGGATGACCATCGCCACCATCTAGGTTTCCAGTAGATTAATATGATTCATAGGCACTTGAATGTATTAGGAGTTTTCGATTTACAACTTAGTGCTTTGAGGAGCCAACAACACAAAACAAACAACTAGGCCGAACTTAAAATGCGAAACAAGTTTAACGAGGAAAGATTAGTGCAATGGAGGAAGCAACGTCACAACCTTGGGTTCCAGTAGATTAACAAGTTTAAAAGGCACTTGAACGTATTAAGAGTTTTCAATTTGCAACTTAATGCTATAAGGAGCCAATAATAGACAACAAGCAGTAAGGCCCAACTTAACATGCGAAACAAGTTGAATGAGGAAGATTAGACCAAAGGAGAAAGTATCACACAACCTAGGGTTCGGTGGAGTAGAAAGATTCAAAGGCACTTGAATGTATTAGAAGTTTTGATTTGCAACTTAGTGCTATATGGGGCCAACAACACAAAACAAGCAACTAGGCTAAACTTAACTCATAAACAAGTTGAATGAGGGAAGATAAGACCAATGAAGGAAGGAATGTCAAAACCAAGGGTTTCAGAGATTAATAAGATACAATGGCACTTGAATGGATTAGGAGTTTCGCTTTGCAATTTAGTGTTATAAGGAGGCAACAACACAAAACAAACAACTACGCCAAACTTAACATGAAACAAGTTGAATGAGGAAGATTAGACCAAAGGAGAAAGTATCGTCACAACTTAGGGTTCCGGTGGAGTAGAAAGATTCAAAGGCACTTGAATGTGTTAGAAGTTTTCGATTTGCAACTTAGTGCTACATGGGGCTAACAACACCAAACAAGCAACTAGGAAAAACTCAACCTGCAAAACAAGTTGAATGAGGGAAGATTAGACCAATGGAGGAAGGATTGTCAAAACCAAGGGTTTCAGTAGATTAATAAGATACAATGGCACTTGAATGGATTAGGAGTTTTCGCTTTGCAACTTAGGGCTATAAGGAGGCAACAACACAAAACAAGCAACTACGCCAAACTTAACTTACGTAAACAAGTTGAATGAGAGAGGATTAGCCCAATGGAGGAAGTATCGTCACAACCTAGGGTTACAGTAGATTAATAAGATTCAAAGGCCCTTGAATGTATTAAGAGTTTTCAATTTGCAACTTAGTGCTAGCAGGAGCCAATAACAAACAATAAGCAACAAGGCCCAACTTAACATGCGAAACATGTTGAATGAAAGAAGATTAGACCATTGGAGAAAATATCGTCACAACCTAGGGTTCCAGTAAAGGAATAAGATTCAAAGACACTTGAATGTATTAGGAGTTTTCGATTTGCAACGTAGTGCAATAAGCACCAATAACCTACAATAGGCAACTAGTCCAAACTTAACATGGAACAAGTTGAATCAGTGGAAGATTAGACGAATGGTGGAAGTATCACCACAACCTAGGGCTCTAGTAGATTAATATAATTCAAAGGCACTCGAATGTATTATGAGATATTGATTTGCAACATAGTGCTATAAGGAGCCAATAC
The DNA here is from genome assembly GCA_020080225.1 of Gynochthodes officinalis. Lineage (NCBI taxonomy): Eukaryota > Viridiplantae > Streptophyta > Magnoliopsida > Gentianales > Rubiaceae > Gynochthodes > Gynochthodes officinalis. The sequence continues at coordinate 106,593 of JAIQDA010000034.1, read as the reverse complement.
CCTACAACAAGCCACTAGGCCAAACTTAACTTGTGAAGTAGGTTGAATGAGGAAGATTAGAACAATGGATGACCATCGCCACCATCTAGGTTTCCAAAGAGATTAATATGATTCAAAGGCACTTGAATGTATTAGAGTTTCGATTTACAACTTAGTGCTTTGAGGAGCCAACAACACAAAACAAACAACTAGGCCGAACTTAAAATGCGAAACAAGTTTAACGAGGAAAAATTAGTGCAATGGAGGAAGCAACGCCACAACCTTGGGTTCCAAAGAGATTAATAAGATTCAAAGGCAATTGAACGTATCAAGAATTTTCAATTTTCAACTTAGTGGTATAGGAAGCCAATGATAGACAACAAGCAACAAGGCCCAACTTAACATGCGAAACAAGTTGAATGAGGGAAGATTAGACCAATGGTGAAAGTATCGTCACAGCCTAGGGTTCCGGTGGAGTAGAAAGATTCAAAGGCACTTGAATGTATTTGAAGTTTTCGATTTGCAACTTAGTGCGATATGGGGCCAACAACACAAAACAAACAACTAGGCCAAACTTCACTTGCGAAACAAGTTGAATGAGGGAAGATTAGACCAATGGAGGAAGGATTGTCAAAAACAAAGGTTTCAGTACATTAATAAGATTCAAATTCACTTGAATGGATTAGGAGTTTTCGTTTTGCAATTTAGTGCTACGAGGAGGCAACAACACAAAATAAGCAACTACGCCGAACATAACTTGCAAAACAGGTTGAATGAGGGAAGATTAGTTCAATGTAGGAAGCATCGTCACAACCTAGGGTTCCAGTAGATTAATAAGATTCAAAGGCACTTGAACGTATTAAGAGTTTTCAATTTGCAACTTAGTGCTATAAGGAGCCAAAAATAGACAACAAGCAACAAGGCCCAACTTAACATGCAAACAAGTTGAATGAAGGAAGATTAGACCAAAGGAGAAAGTATCACACAACTTAGGGTTAGGTGGAGTAGAAAGATTCAAAGGCACTTGAATGTGTTAGAAGTTTTCGATTTGCAACTTAGTGCTACATGGGGCTAACAATACCAAACAAGCAACTAGGAAAACTCAACTCGCAAAACAAGTTGAATGAGGGAAGATTAGAACAATGGATGACCATCGCCACCATCTAGGTTTCAGTAGATTAATATGATTCAAAGGCACTTGAATGTATTAGGAGTTTTCGATTTACAACTTAGTGCTTTGAGGAGCCAACAACACAAAACAAACAACTAGGCCGAACTTAAAATGCGAAACAAGTTTAACGACGAAAGATTAGTGCAATGGAGGAAGCATCGTCACAACCTTGGGTTCCAGAGATTAACAAGATTAAAAGGCACTTGAACGTATTAAGAGTTTTCAATTTGCAACTTAATGCTATAAGTAGCCACAATGACAACAAGCAACAAGGCCTAACTTAACATGCGAAACGAGTTGAATGAGGGAAGATTAGACCAATGGAGAAAGTATCGTCACAGCCTAGGGTTCCGATGGAGTAGAAAGATTCAAAGGTACTTGAATGTATTAGAAGGTTGCGGTTTGCAACATAGTGCGATATGGGGCCAACAACACAAAACAAACTACTAGACCAAACTTAACTTGCGAAACAAGTTGAATGAGGGAAGATTAGCCCAATGGAGGAAGGATTGTCAAAACCAAGGGTTTCAGAGATTAATAAGACACAATGGCAGTTGAATGGATTAGGAGTTTTCGCTTTGCAACTTAGTGCTATAAGGAGGCAACAACACAAAACAAGCAACATGGCCAAACTTAACATGAAACAAGTTGAATGAGGGAAGATTAGTCCAATGGAGGAAGCATCGGCACAACCTAGGGTTCCAGTAGATTATTAAGATTCAAAGGCACTTGAACGTATTAAGAGTTTTCAATTTGCAACTTAGTGCTATAAGTAGCCAATAATGGATAACAAGCAACAAGGCCCAACTTAACATAAACAAGTTGAATGAAGGAAGATTAGACCAATGGAGAAAGTATCACACAACCTAGGGTTCGGTGGAGTAGAAAGATTCAAAACACTTGAATGTATTTGGAGTTTTAGATTTGCAACTTAGTGCAATATGGGGCCAATAACACAAAACAAGCAACTAGGCCAACTTAACTTAAACAAGTTGAATGACGGAAGATTAGGCCAATGGAGGAAGGATTGTCAAAACCAATGTTTTCAGAGATTAATGACATTGAAAGGCACTTGAATGGATTAGGAGTTTTCGCTTTGCAACTTAATGCTATAAGGAGTGAAGAACACAAAACAAGCAACTACGCCAAACTTAACTTTGAACAAGTTGAATGAGGAACATTAGCCCAATGGAGGAAGCATCGTCACAACCTAGGGTTACAAAGAGAGATTAATAAGATTCAAAGGCCTTTGAATGTATTAAGAGTTTTCAATTTGCCACTTAGTGCTAGCAGAGCCAATAACAAACAATAAGCAACAAGGCCCAACTTAACATGCGAAACAAGTTGAATGAGGAAGATTAGAACATTGGAGAAAATATTATCACAACCTAGGGTTCCAAAGAAAGGAATAAGATTCAAAGATACGTGATTGTATTAGGAGTTTCGATTTTGAACTTAGTGCAATAAGCAGCCAATAACCTACAATAAGCAACTAGACCAAACTTAACTTAAGTAAACAAGTTGAGGGAAGATTAGACGAATTGTGGAAGTATCGCCACAACCTAGGGCTCTAGTAGATTAATATAATTCAGAGGCACTCAAATGTATTATGAGATTGTGATTTGCAACATAGTGCTATAAGGAGCCAATGCCCTACAACAAGCCACTAGGCCAAACTTAACTTATGCAAGAGTTGAATGAGGGAAGATTAGAACAATGGACGACCATCGCCAGCATCTAGGTTTCCTGTAGATTAATAAGATTCAATGGCACTTGAATGTATTAGGAGTTTTCGATTTACAACTTAGTGCTATGAGGAGCCAACAACACAAAACAAGCAACTAGGCGAACTTAAAATGCGAAACAGTTTAATGTGGAAAGATTAGTCCAATGGAGGAAGCATCGTCACAACCTTGGGTTCCAGAGATTAATAATATTCAAAGGCGGTTGAACGTATTAAGAGTTTTCAATTTGCAACTTAGTGCTATAAGGAACCAATAATAGACAACAAGCAACAACGCCCAACTTAAAGTGCGAAACAAGTTGAATGAGGAAGATTAGACCAAAGGAGAAAGTATCGTCGCAACCTAGGGTTCCGGTGGAGTAGAAAAATTCAAAGGCGCTTGAATGTATTAGAAGTTTTCGATTTGCAACTTAGTGCTATATGGAACCAACGCACAAAACAAGCAATTAGGCCAAACTTAACTTGCGTAAACAAGTTGAATGAGGGAAAATTAGACCAATGGAGGAAGGATTGTCAAAACCAAGGGTTTCAAAGAGAATAATAAGATTCAATGGCACTTGAATGGATTAGGAGTTGCTTTGCAACTTAGTGCTATAAGTAGCCAATAATGACAACAAGAACCAAGGCCCAACTTAACATGCGAAACATGTTGAATGAGGGAAGATTAGACCATTGGAGAAAGTATCGTCACAACCTAGGGTTCCGGTGGAGTAGAAAGATTCAAAGGCACTTGAATGTATTAGGATTTTTCGATTTGCAACTTAGTGCAATATGGGGCCAACAACACAAAACAAGAAACTAGGCCAACTTAACTTGCGAAACAAGTTGAATGACGGAAGATTAGGCCAATGGAGGAAGGATTGTCAAAACCAAGTGTTTCAGTAGATTAATAACATTGAAAGGCACTTGAATGGATTAGGAGTTTTCGTCTTGCAACTTAATGCTATAAGGAGTCAAGAACACAAAACAAGCAACAACGCCAAACTGCACTTGCGGAACAAGTTGAATGAGAAGATTAGTCCAATGGAGGAAGTATCACACAACCTGTGGTTACCAGTAGATTAATAAGATTCAAAGGCCCTTGAATGTATTAAGAGTTTTCAATTTGCAACTTAGTGCTAGCAGCCAATAACAAACAATAAGCAACAAGGCCCAACTTAACATGCAAACATGTTGAATGAGGAAGATTAGACCATTGCAGAAATATCGTCACAACGTAGGGTTCCAAGAGAGGAATAAGATTAAAAACACTTGAATGTATTAGAGTTTTGATTTGCAACATAGTGCAATAAGCAACCAATAACCTACAATAAGCAACTAGGCAAAACTTAACTTGTAAACAAGTTGAATGAGGGAAGATTGACCAATGGTGGAAGCATCACCACAACCTAGAGCTCTAGTAGATTAATATAATTCAAAGGCAACGAATGTATTATGAGATTTTGCGTGAACCCTTGGATAACTTGTTCCAAAACTCACTACACAAGTTCTTCCCTTGGATCAACCTAATCAAATCTTTCCTTGGAGATGGTATGTTCCTTGAAGGTGAATAGGTCCTCAACCCGTAGATAACCTTGTACCTCAGAAACCTTGGAATCAATGGATGGATGGAATCAGAATTTCCTAGGAACAAATCTAGGAAATCAAGAACAACAAACACACAAATTCGAATTTGTGTAATTTGCAAGTAATTACGTAAACTAGAGAGCAATTCTCTCAAGTTTGTAATGTCAAGAACCAAATTTTTATTTCATCAAATCTGCCCTCAAGAATGGCCGACGGCCACTATAAAGATACAAGCTAGGGTTTACAAATTAGGGTTGCACAAGCTAGGGTTTCTTTTAGGGCCAAATGGGCTACATGACTCTTTGGGCTACATGACTCAATTTACCATATAATTAAAACTAAACCCTTTAACAAGACCCAATTACACTTAGTACATTAATAAACATGGTCTTGTCAATCTTGGTCTTCTCCCCATCCTTTTGGGCCGTTTGGATAAGTCCATTCAAGGCTTCCTTCATTTTCTTTGTTCTAGCCCTTGTCAAGTGGATCCGAGCTTGTTCGGGAGACATTGCTATTGACATCATGCTTCGGTTCAAGTCTCTTCAATGCTTGTTGGATTCATATCGCCCTCTTCTTCGAGGATTAGCCCTCGAATCGGATCTTCATAACTGCAATGTCAAAAGAAGACAAATCACAACATTGAACGTAGTAATCGACATTGTACTTACCCGAAGGTCGATCTTGTAAGCATTGTCATTGATTTTTGCGATAACTTGAAAAGGTCCATCTCCACGTGGATGCAATTTTGTCAATCAGATCGAAACCTTTCCTTATGCGCATATGAACCCACACCAAATCTCGTTCAAAGGTGACTTTCTTTGACCCTTGTTGCATTTCGAGCATAGATTCATTCATCTTCTCAATATTCACCAAACTCGCTCATGTAACTTCGACAAAGTCACTGGCGCTTGTTTGGTATGTTTGTGCCTTATGAAATCAATTGGATGTTTAATTCTCTTTGGGCTGCAATCCTACTGGTAGCTCGCCGAAATACATCTCTAATCTCGCAATATATTAGAAATCTCAACCGTGAGGTTGGATGGCAAGTCAAGACTAAGTAGAACATTAGATTCACAACACTTAGAAGAAACAAAACACGATTAGTATGCACAATTATCAACATGTCGGACATTTGCATAAAAATTCGGTTGTTTCTTATTTACTTGAGTCACTCTTCCTCTCAATGTGTTCTACTTTATTTAACTCATATTGCTTAGGCTTAGAATCTTCAAATTTTCCTTCTTTTCTCACGGTAGTGCAGAATTCAATTTCATCATTTGCCCAAATTCGCCTCTTTAAATGTAATTGAGATTCATAAACTTGAGTACGCGACAAAGGCAGTAAAGTAGTTTTTCTATCATTAACAAAGAAAGTGTACCTATTACTTCGTCCACTGTGGGAAGCATCCCTGTCAAATTGCCAAGGTCTACCACGCAACAGGTGACCATTGCATAGGAGCCACATCACACAAAACTTCATCTTTGTATTTGTTGACCTAAAAGTTTACCAAGACTTGTTTTGTGACTTTCACTTCTCCACTATCATTGAACCATTGCAACGTGTATGGATGTGGATGCCGAAGTGTGAGCAATTTTAGTTTATCTACAAGCAAAGTTGAAGCAATGTTAGTACAACTACCACTATCAATAACAAGTATACATACCTTCTCATTGATGGTGCATTTAGCGTGGAAGATATTCGGCGTTGAACATGGTTCCTCTTTAATCCGAACATTTAAAGATCGCAATGTCACCAAAGATGGTCCTTCATCGTACAAAAACATCTTCATCATATTCCCCATTTTCTACAAGTGGTGGCATATCTTCATAGTCACTTTCATGTTCACTCTCACTTTCGATTGTGCCATCACCTCCGACAACCATAATTCGAAAGCAGACACTCGCATAATGTCCCTGCCTCGCACTTGAAGCATGTAACCTCCCCTGGTTTTTCACGCCACTTGATTTCGAAAGTGTTTGGAACCACGGTTGGAGTAGTGTTTGAGGTACTAGAAGTCGCGGCCTTGAAGTCGGTGCTTAAATCCTTCTTAGGCCATGTAGACTTCAAAGTGTTTGAATTTGAAGTCCTGTGGAGTTGAAAAGGTCCTGACACCCTCTCCTTAAGTCGCTCTCACCATTGCCTTGTGATACATTTCATTGAGATCTTCATACTCCCCGCATCTCAACAATGTGGGCAATATCCTCCTTAGTCCTCCTAGAAATCGAGCCATGGTAGCTTCACTGCTTTCTTCTTGAATGTTGACTCAAGCATCGTAGTCTCCAACTCTTGGTAATAATCCTCACACCTATTTCCTGGGTGATTTTTTGTAACTTGTTGAACATCTCCTCGTAGTATTGGTGTGGAACAACCTTTTTCGCTTTTTCATGAGCTTCTTTAATTCATCCTGGCACGAATGTGCCCTTCATCATCACGCCTTCTTTCTCGCTCGAATTTTAGTCCACTGGGCCACGCGATCCCGCAAATTCAACTACAACTAGCTTGACCTTCTTTTCCTCCGAATAGTTGTGCAATCGTAAAAATACTTTCAATTTTATCGCACTATTCAAAGAAAGCTTCAGATCTTGCTTACCAAAGATCTCGAGGAATTTTCATTTTGATACATCCTAAATTGGAATCAATTCTAGAGTACTATTGACTTCCCGAATGCCTCAAGGCTTCATCATTGTCATTGCCATATGTATGTGGTCTTTGTAGATCGAGAGGATCTTCTCTCACTTTGAGTTCCTTGACTTCGTTGTAAACTCAAAACCAAAGTGTAAAATTTCGCTAACATCTCCTCATAGGATTCCTTAGAACCTGTGGTGGCGGTTTCTCCATTATAGCTGCAAAGGTTAGCAAAGAAAATAAAACAGCTTTATAAGTCCTCACTTCCCTTCCCAAATTCCCAAATTCACTCACCAAGTGTTTGAGTACTCTCGCTTATATAAGTGAAGGATCTGGATTCACACCACTCAATTTGCTCTTCTGCTTCTATTCTTACTCAAACAATATTACACAAGGAATTTACAACAAAGTAATGCAAGTGGACAATGAGATTAGAATGAATTCTAAGGAACCAATGAAAACAAAGACTAAAGTCAATGAAAATACAGATAAAAATACAAGAATTCAATTTGGTAAGGAATTTGTACAAACTGAATGCAAAACAGAATGTACACGAAAAATCAGTGAGACACACAAAATTTCAGAATTTTCGACCACAACTCAATATTACACAAAGGAATTTACAACAAGGTAATGTAAGTGGACAATGAGATTAGAATGAATCTAAGGAATACAATGAAAACAGTACCAAAACACAAGAATCTGAATTTTTGGTAAGGAATTCGGACAAACTGATTGCAAAATCAGAATCTACACGAAAAATCAGTGAACACACAAAATTTCAGAATTTTGGATCACAATACTTTCAGAATTTTGATCACAATTCAAGACACTTGAACAAAGGAAATTTGGACAAAGTAGCTTGCATTAGTGGCTCGGTTTCACTCTTCCAAATTCGAATTGATCAAGGACTTTTCTGGTTCAAAATATGGTAGAAGGGATGTATTTGGATAAGTAGAAGGCTAATCACAAATCGGAAACAATCCAAAGTACAATCTGAATTTGAGAGGCTTGAAAGGAAAATCTGTTTTTCTTTTTCAAATCGTAAAAGGATTTTTGGCATGGTAACTTCAAAAGGTCATAACTTTCTACTCCGATATCGGATTTTGCCCGTAAGTACTCAAATCAAGCTCTGAGAGATCTACAAGCAGACGGCCAAAGGCCGCCCGCTGGGACTTTGGGGTCAAAAATAACGCTAAGACCACCCATCGCCCGCCCTCAAATTTTCTGCCAAGTTCCAACAAAGAACTTGATTTTTGCCACAACTACTTACTATCCGATTCTCTCCTTTTTTTTTTTTTTAATCTCCTTTTTTTTTTTTTAATCTTATCAAGGCATAAACAACAATTGATCAGCACAGCAATTTTTTTTTATTTCAAGAAGGCATAAACAATAATTTCACAAAGGTATGGATTCATCAAGAAAGCAAAGGCACGCTTTGTCTAATATTTTGAAGCAAGCCAAACCAACACATCAATACAAACAGAATTTGCTTCATCAATACAAGAACATACCAATGATGATGATATTCGTAACAACAAAAAGATTGAGGATATAAAGAGCATACCAATGATGATGATATTCAAAACAACAAGAAGATTGAGGAGATAAAGAAACATACCAATGATGATGATAACTTGTTCCAAAACTCACTACTTAGTGCTATATGGGGCCAACAACACAAAACAAGCAACTAGGTTAAACTTAACTCAAACAAGTTGAATGAGGGAAGATTAGAGCAATGGAGGAAGGATTGTCAAAACCAAGGGTTTCAGAGATTTATAAGATTCAAAGGCACTTGAATGGATTAGGAGTTGTTGTTTTGCAATTTAGTGCTATAAGGAGGTAACAACAAAACAAGCAACTAGGCCAAACTTAACATGCAAAACAAGATGAATGAGGGAAGATTAGACCAAAGGAGAAAGTATCGTCACAACCTAGGGTTCCTGAGTAGAAAGATTCAAAGGCACTTGAATGTAATCGAAGCTTTCGATTTGCAACTTAGTGCTATATGGGCTCAACAACACACAACAAACAACTAGGCTAAGCTTCAACTTAAGTAAACAAGTTGAATGTGGAAGATTAGACCAATGGAGGAAGGATTGTCAAAACCAAGGGTTTCAGAGATTAATAAGATTCAAAGGCACTTGAATGGATTAGAGTTTTCGCTTTGCAATTAAGTACTATAAGGAGGCAATAACACAAAACAAGCAACTAGGCCAAACTTAACATGCGAATCAAGTTGAATGAGGGTAGATTAGTCCAATGGAGGATGAATCATCACAACCTAGGGTTCCAGAGATTAATAATATTCAAAGGCACTTGCACGTATTAAGAGTTTTCAATTTGCAACTTAGTGCTATATGGTGCCACACAATAGACAACAGCAACAAGGCCCTCCTTAACATGCTAAACAAGTTGAATGAGGGAAGATTAGACCAACGGAGAAAGTATCACACAAACTAGGGTTCCGGAGAGAAAGATTCAAAGGCACTCAATGTATTAGGAGTTTTAGATTTGACTTAGTGCAATATTGGGCCAACAACAAAAAAATAAAGCAACTAGGCTAAACTTAACTTAAACAAGTGGAATGACTAAGATTAGACTAATGGAGGAAGGATTGCCAAAACCAATGGTTTCAATAGATTAATAACATTGAAAGGCACTTGAATAGATTAGAGTTTTCGCTTTGCAACTTCGTGCTATAAGGAGCCATGAACACAAACAAGCAACTACGCCAAACTTAACTTGCGAACAAGTTGAATGAGGGAAGATTAGCCCAATGGAGGACCTACCGCCATAACCTAGGGTAACAGTAGATTAATAAGATTCAATGGCCCTTGAATGTATTAAGAGTTTTCAATTTGCAACTTAGTACAACCAAGAGCCAATAACAAACAATAAGCAACAAGGCCCAACTTAAGATGCGAAACATGTTGAATGAGGGAAGATTAGACCATTGGAGAAAATATCGTCGCAACCTAGGGATCCAAAGAGAGGAATAAGATTCAAAGACACTTGAATGTATTAGGAGTTTTCGACGAAACATAGTGCAAAGAAGCACCAATAACCTACAATAAGCAACTAGGCCAAACTTAACTTGCTAAACAAGGTGAATGAGAGAAGATTAGACCAATGGTGGAAGTATCGCCACAACCTAGGGCTCCGTAAGATTAAAATGATTCAAAGGCACTCGAATGTATTATGAGATTTTGATTTGCAACATAGTGCTATAAGGAGCCAATAACCTACAACAAAACACTAGGCCAAACTTAACTTTAAGTAAACAAAGTTGAATGAGGGAAGATTAGAACAATGGATCACCATCGCCACCTTCTAGGTTTCAAAGAGATTAATAAGATTCAAAGGCACTTGAATGTATTAGAGTTTTCGATTTGCAACTTAGTGCTATGGAGGAGGCAACAACACAAAACAAGCAACTAGGCTTAACTTAAAATGCAAACAAGTTTCATGAGGAAAGATTAGTCCAATGGAGGAAGCATCGCCACAACCTATGGTTCAAGTAGATTAATAAGATTCAAAGGCACTTGAACGTATTAAGAGTTTTCAATTTGCAACTTAGTCCTATAAGTAGCCAATAACAGAGAACAAGCAACAAGGCCCAACTTAAAATGCAAAAACAAATTGAATGAGGGAAGATTAGACCAATGGAGAAAGTATCGCCACAACCTAGGCTTCAAGTGAGTAAAAGATTCAAAGGCACTTGAATGTTTTAGGAGTTTCGAATTGCAACTTGGTGCTATATGGGCCAACAACACAAAACAAGCAACTAGGCTAACCTCAACTTATAAACAAGTTGAATCAGGGAAGATTAGACCAATGGAGGAAGCATTGTCAAAACCATGGGTTTCAGGAGATTAATAAGATTCTAAAAAACTTGAATGGATTAGGAGGTTTTGATTTGCAACATAGTACTATAAGGTGACAATAACCTACAACAAGCAATCAAGCACACTTAACTTAAGTAAACAGGTGAATGAAGGAAGATTAGAACAATGGAGGACCATCACCACAATGTAGGTTTCCCCAGAGAGATTAATAAGATTCAAAGGCACTTATAAACAAGTTGAATGAGGAAGATTAGACCAATGGTGGAAGGATTGTAAAACCAAGGGTTTCAGAGATTTATAAAATTTAAAGGCACTTGAATGGATTTGGAGTTTTCGCTTTACAACTTAGTGCTATAAGGAGGCAACAACACAAAACAAGCAACTAGGCAAAACTTAACATGCTAAAACAAGTTGAATGAGGGAAGATTAGGCCAATGGTGGAAACATCGCTACAACCTAGGGTTCCAAAGATTAATAAGATTCAAAGGCATTTGAACGTATTAAGAGTTTTCAATTTGCAACTTAGTGCTATAAGGAGCCAATAACAGCATAACAACAACAAGGCCCAATCAAAATGCAAACAAGTTGAATGACTAAGATTAGACCTATAGAGAAAGTATCACCACAACCTAGGCTTCCAGGAGTAAAAAGACTCAAAGGCACTTGAATGTATTAGGAGTTTTGGTTTGCAAATTGGTGCTATATGGGCCAATAACACAAAACAAGCAACTAGGCCAACCTTAAGTTGCGTACAAGTTGAATGAGGGAAGATTAGACCAATGGAGGAAGCATTGTCAAAACCAAGGGTTTCAGAGATTAATAAGATTCAAAGGCACTTGAATTGATTAGGAGGTTTTGATTTGCAACATAGTGCTATAAGGTGCCAATAACCTACAACAAGCAATCAAGCGACACTTAACTTATAAACAGTGGTGAATGAAGGAAGATTAGAACAATGGAGACCATCACCACAATGTAGGTTTCCAGAGATTAATAACATTCAAAGGCACTTGAATGTGTTAGAGTTTTCGATTTGCAACTTAGTGCTATAAGGAGCCAACAACAAAACAAGAAACTAGGCTAAACTTAACTTAAAAAGTTGAATGAGGGAAGATTAGACCAATGGAGGAAGGATTGTAAAACCAAGGGTTTCGTAGATTAATAAAATTCAAAGGCACTTGAATGGATTAGAGTTTTCATTTTACAACTTAGTGCTATGTGGAGGCAACAACACAAACAAGCATCTAGGCAAAACTTAACGTATAAACAAGTTGAATGAGGGTAGATTAGGCCAATGGAGGACGATCGTCACAACCTAGGGTTCCAAAGATATTAATAAGATTCAAAGGCAATTGAACGTATTAAGAGTTTTCAATTTGCAACTTAGTGCTATAAGGAGCCAATAACAAACAACAAGCAACAAGGCCCAACTTAAAATGCGAAACAAGTTGAATGACTAAGATTAGACCAATAGAGAAAGTATCGTCACAACCTAGGCTTCCAAAGGAGTAAAAGACTCAAAGGCACTTGAATGTTTTAGGAGTTTGCAATTTGCACCTTGGTGCTAGATGGGGCCAACAACACAAAACAAGCAACCTGGCCAACCTTAAGTTGCAAACAAGTTGAATCTGGGAAGATTAGACCAATGGAGGAAGCATTGTCAAAACCAGGGTTTCAATAGATTAATAAGATTCAAAGGCGCTTGAATTGATTAAGAGGTTTTGATTTGCAACATTGTGATATAAGGTGCCACAACCTACAACAAGCAATCACACACTTAACTTCATAAACAAAGTTGAATGAAGGAAGATTAGAACAATTGAGGACCATCACCACAATCTAGGTTTCCAGTAGATTAATAAGATTCAAAGGCACTTGAATGTGTTAGGAGTTTTTGATATGCAACTTAGTCCTATAAGGCGCCAACAACACAAAACAAGCAACTAGGCCAAACTTAACATGCAAAACAAGTTGAATAAGACATGATTAGAGCAGTGGAGGAAGGATTGTCAAAACCAAGGGTTTCAGTAGATTAATAAAATTCAAAGGCACTTGAATGGATTAGGAGTTTTCGTTTTCCAACTTAGTGCTATAAGGAGGCAACAACACAAAACAAGCAACTAGGCAAAACTTAACATGCGAAACAAGTTGAATGAGGGAAGATTACGCCAATGGAGGAAGCATTGTCACAACCTAGGGTTGATAGAGTTTAAATTGTGCATATTTTTTGTTAATATTTCTTTAATATTAATTTGAATTTTAAGAGGAATTATTTGTTTTAATATACTTTTTGTTTTAGGAATGAAAAATGATGAATTGAAAGAAAATTGGATAAAGGAAGAAAATGAAGAAGAAAAAAAGAACCAAACAAAATAACAAATGCAAAAGAAGACAAAGGAAGGAGCCAAATGTCCACATGTCAAAGTTCAATTGGGAAAAGGAAATGGAAAGTAAAATAGAAAAATAGTCCAAACTTAACATGCGTAAAACAAGTTGAATGAGGGAATATTAGTCCAATGGAAGCATCGCCACAACCTAGGGTTGTAGTAGATTAATAAGATTCAAAGGCCCTTGAACTGATTAAGAGTTTTCTATTTGCAAATTAGTACTGTAAGGAGCCAATAATAGACAACAAGCATAAGACCCAACTTAATATGCTAAACAAGTTGAATGAGGGAAGATTAGACCAAAGGAGAAAGTATCACACAATCAAGGATTCCGTGGAGTAGAAAGATTCAAAGGCCCTTGAAGGTATTAGAAGTTTTCGATGTGCAACTTAGTGCTATATGGGGCCAAATAACACAAAACAAGCAACTAGGCTAAACTTAACTTATAAACAAGTTGAATGAGAGAAGATTACACCATTGGAGGAAGTATTGTCAAAACCAAGGGTTGCAGATTAATAAGATGGAATGCCACTTGAATGGATTAGGAGTTTTCGCTTTGCAACTTAGTGCTATAAGGAGCCAACAACACAAAACAAGCAAATAGGCCAAACTTAACATGCTAAACAAGTTGAATGAGGAAGATTAGTCCAATGGAGGAAGCATCGCCACAACCTAGGTTCCAGAGATTAATAAGATTGAAAGGCACTTGATCGTATTAAGAGTTTTCAATTTCCAACTTAGTCCTATAAGGAGCCAATAACTAACAACAAGCAACAAGGCCCAACTTAAAATGCAAACAAGTTGAATGACAAGATTAGACCAATAGAGAAAGTATCGCCACAACCTAGGCTTCCAAAGGAGTAAAAAGACTCAAAGGCACTTGAATGTATTAGAGTTTTCAATTTGCAACTTGGTGCTATATGGGGCCAATAACACAAAACAAGCAACTAGGCCAACCTTAAGTTATAAACAAGTTGAATGGGAAGATTAGACCAATGGAGGAAGCATTGTCAAAACCAGGGTTTCAATAGATTAATAAGATTCAAAGGCAGCTTGAATTGATTAAGAGGTTTTGATTTGCAACATTGTGATATAAGGTGCCAATAACCTACAACAAGCAATCATGACACTTAACTTAAGTAAACAAAGTTGAATGAAGGAAGATTAGAACAATTGAGGACCATCACCACAATCTAGGTTTCCAGATTAATAAGATTCAAAGGCACTTGAATGTGTTAGAGTTTTGATATGCAACTTAGTCCTATAAGGAGCCAACAACACAAAACAAGCAACTAGGCCAAACTTAACATGCAAAAACAAGTTGAATAAGGGAAGATTAGAGCAAAGGAGGAAGGATTGTCAAACCAAGGGTTTCAGAGATTAATAAAATTCAAAGGCACTTGAATGGATTAGAGTTTTCGCTTTCCAACTTAGTGCTATAAGGAGGCAACAACACAAAACAAGCAACTAGGCAAAACTTAACATGTAAACAAGTTGAATGAGGGAAGATTACGCCAATGGAGGAAGCATTGTCACAACCTAGGGTTGATAGAGTTTAAATTGTGCATATTTTTGTTAATATTTCTTTAATATTAATTTGAATTTTAAGAGGAATTATTTGTTTTAATATACTTTTGTTTTAGGAATGAAAATGATGAATTGAAAGAAAATTGATAAAGGAAGAAAATGAATAAGAAGAAAAAAAGAACCAAACAAAATAACAAATGCAAAAGAAGACAAAGGAAGGAGCCAAATGCTGCACATGTCAAAGTTCAATTGGGAAAAGGAAATGGAAAGTAAAATAGAAAATAGTCCAAACTTAACATGCAAACAAGTTGAATGAGGGAATATTAGTCCAATGGAGGAAGCATCACACAACCTAGGGTTGTAGTAGATTAATAAGATTCAAAGGCCCTTGAACGGATTAAGAGTTTTATTTGCAAATTAGTGCCGTAAGGAGCCACATAGACAACAAGCAACAAGACCCAACTTAATATGCAAATAAACAAGTTGAATGAGGAAGATTAGACCAAAGGAGAAAGTATCACACAATCAAGGATTCCGTGAAGTAGAAAGATTCAAAGGCACTTGAATGTATTAGAAGTTTTCATGTGCAACTTAGTGCTATATAGGACCAGCAACACAAAACAAGCAACTAGGACAAACTTAACTTGCAAAACAAGTTGAATGAGGAAAGATTAGACCAATGGAGGAAGTATTGTCAAAACCAAGGGTTTTAGTAGATTAATAAGATGAAAAGCACTTGAATGGATGAAAAGCAATTAATAAGGTTTTCGTTTTGCAACTTAGTGCTATAAGGAGCCAACAACACAAAACAAGCAGCTGCGCCAAACTTAACTTGCGGAACAAGTTGAATGAGGGAAGATTTGTCCAATGGAGGAAGCATCGTACCAACCTAAGGTTCCAGAGATTAATAAGATTGAAAGGCACTTGATCGTATTAAGAGTTTTCAATTTCCAACTTAGTCCTATAAGGAGCCAATTACTAACAACAAGCAACAAGGCCTAACTTAACATGCTAAATGTTGAATGAGGAAGATTAGACCAATGGAGAAAGTATCACAACCTAGGGATCCAGTGGAGTAAAAAGATTCAAAGGCACTTGAATGTATTAGAAGTTTTGTGATGTGCTCCAAAGATCCCATCATGATAACAACAAAGACAAGAACAATGAAGATCAAGTTGTTAATAATGTTTCTCAAAATGAGACTCTTCTCCACCTCATGCACTTGATGGCATGGCTGGTCCTATGACTCGCTTATAAGAAAAGGATGAAAGAATCTTTGTCTAAATTGATCATTCAAGTCCATGACAAAGAAAGTACCAATGCTACCAAACTTCATCCCACTTGTTACAACATTTTGCAAGTCTTGGACCTAGATTCAAAAGGGGCTAATTAAGTGAGTTGTTGCTGATTCTTAGCCACTTTATTTGGTCCAAAATAATGCAATTGTCGTTCAGCCCAAGTCCCAAAAGTCACCAACAAATCACAAAATCACCCACAATTCAAGTCCAAATTCAACTCACCAAGTGATGAATTTTCAAGACAATTCAAGAAGCTTCTAAGGATCAAAAGCATGGTGAAATGAAAAATTATGGAGTATTTTGAAGGTCTCATCTGATTTTGGTCAAAATTCAACTAGCAAGTGAAGGGGTGAAGACTAGTCAAAGAATTAAAGTTTGAAGTTTGAAGGTCATTTTGGGGCTGAATTTTTGGACGAATTTCCAGCCATTTTTGAAGACTTTTCAAGTTGTTTTCTGCATTTTTAATGTTCAGATTAATTGTTTTAAGTCCAAGAGTCTTTTGGGTCATAGATCTTTCTTGGTCAAAGAGAAGATTTAATGCTAGTATTGACCAAAAAGTTCAGATTTACTACTTTAATCCTTTTGTAATTTTCAATCTTGGTCCTCTTGAAACACTATAAAAAGGGACCTGGTTAAGCATTTAGAATCAGATTTTGAGTAATAAACTTTTAAGGATTTTTCCTTTATTTACTAGTTTCTTAGTGAGCTAGTTTGAGTCTTGCAAAAATTGCTTGTAAACTTACAAGGCTTATCAACTAAAACTCTTCCTTTTAGTTGTGGCGCTACTCACCTTTTCTTTCCTTTTCATAATCCAAAGGTGTTAGGTTCATCCTAGTGTTGTTGGATTTGAAGATTAGAGAGGTTGGGAATAGTGAATTCAATTTAGCCTTATTATGATTCAAAGGTGATAGGTTTCATCCTATTGTTGTTGGGTCTAGTTTGGTTTGGTTGTATTTGCTTGAAGATTTCAAGACTTCTTTCTCCAAGTATGATTCAAAGGTGATAGGTTCACCCTATTGTTGTTGGGTTCATTTGAGATTGATGTTTTGCACTAGATCATTCAGTGACGATTCTACAAGTAAATTGAGTCCTCCCTATTCACATCGCTTGCATCGTAGCTAGTCTCCTTGAATTGATCATATCTTTCTTTATCTTCATTTCTCCATTTACTATTCATCATCATAATTCTTGCTATTAAATTCCTTTGTTTTGTCTTTGAAGGTTAAAGTTTACAAGAGCTTTGAAGGTTGTTGCTTATCAAAAAAATAAAATTGACAATTATCCTAACACCATTTGTTTCTCTACTCCTATTCTCTTCTACTTGTTTCTTTATATGATCGTTGCATGCCTTTTCTTTGACCTCTTAATTTCTTTTGTTGCAAATAAGTCATTTGTTGAGCATCTTGTAATGTTTGAACAATTCTCTCCAAAAGCTAGTGAAAGGAAAAGAGTGGTAAGAAAAGAGTGTATCTACCTCACTATATTTAGCCAAAACAAGTGTACAACATTCAAATTTGGGTGAGACATATTGGGAAAAGGGTACAAGGGTGTGAGGAATTACTAATCTTTCTTCAAAGTTTTTTTTTTGATTCATAGATTACTATGGCGTATCAAGTTGATCAAACCGCATTGAGAGCAATTGGTGAAGAAATTATCGCCAATTCAATAGATCAATGGAAGCATGGCACGCATGGCACTTATGGAAACTAGATTCCAAGAGCATGGAGGAAAACCACCACCATCGTCCATAGTGATGAAGAAAGTTCTCAATCATCAAGCATCATCCTTAATGAGGCGAAGAAGAAATGATGTAGGAAATGCATCACCAATAAGAGAAAGGAGAGGAAATCATAGAGGTGGCATGGATAACAATCTCATGGGTCTTAAGATGAAGGTTCTCGAATTTATGGCAAAAGTGATCCTTAAGCTTATTTGGAATGGGAGACAAAGGTGGAGAAAATCTTTTCCATTCATGATTACTCCGAGGAAAAGGTAAAAATTGCTTCACTTGAGTTTCAAATTTTATGCTCTAACATGGTGGGATAAGTTGGTGTCTTCTAGAGAAGGAACCAAGAAAGGCCTATTGAGACATGGGAGGACATGAAGTCTATCATGAGGAAAAGGTTTATTCCTCACATTTCTATAGAGACTTGTACAACAAATTGCGTGGAATTACCTAAGGATCCAAAACGGTGTATGAATACTACCAAGAGATGGAAGTGGCTATGACAAGAGTTAATATTGAGGAAGATGAAGAAGCTACCATGGCACGATTCTTAGGTGGTCTCAAGAGGGAGATAGCTGATGTTGTTGAGTTACAACATTATATGGATTTGGAAGAAATGATGCACATGGCAGAAAAGGTAGAAAAGCAATTGAAAAGAAAAGGAGGTTCAAGTAAGTTTTCTTCTAACCAATCATCTTGGAAAAGCAATAGTTGGAATAAAAAGGATGTTGGTAAAAAGAAAGAAGAACCAAAGAAATTTGATTCTAAGAAGTTTGAAAATGGTGATTCAAGTAAAACTTCTTCTTCTACTTCTAAGCTCACTTGTTTTAAGTGTTTTGGGAAGGGACACATAGCCTCTCAATGTCCTAATTCCAGAACCATGGTTATGCAAGAAGATGGTTCCTATTTGAGCCAAAGTGAAGGAGAAGTGGAGGAGCCGACTATTGAAAATGAAGGTGAACAATTTGAATCAAGTGGTGATGAGATTCTAGTCACTTTGAGGGCATTAAATGCACAAGTTGGATTGGATGATAAAGAGCAAAGGAGTACTATTTTCCACACAAGATGCAAGGTTCAAGATAAGGTATGCATGCTCATCATTGATAGTGGAAGTTGTACTAATTGTGTTAGCTTTTATCTTGTAGATAAGCTTGGATTGCCTATGATAGTACATCCTAGTCCCTACCGTTTGCAATGGCTCAATGATAGTGGCGAGCTAAGGGTGAATCGCAAGCTAAGGTAAAATTCTCAATTGGAAAATATGAGGATGAAGTTTTGTGTGATGTAGTACCAATGCATGTCGCCCATATTCTTCTTGGCCGACCATGGGAGTTTGATCATGATGCCGATCACAAGGGAAAGTCCAACAAGTATCATATTGTTCATAATCATAAAGCTTTTACTCTTGTTCCACTTTTTCCACAACAGTGTACCAAGAACAAATGAGAATGAAAGAGAAAAGGCTAAAAGAGGAGGGTGAGATGAAAAAGCCAAGTGAGAGTGAAAAGCAAGAGATGAAAAGGTGATGAGAATCAAATATTCATAAACTTAGATATGTGTTTTTCACGCTTTTACATAGATTTTATTGAGATATGCCATGTTTATTAGAGAAATCCCATTATATTTGTGATTCTCATCTTTATTGGTTTTGTAGGAAAAAGGGGTTAAAAACCAGTTATCTTCGGGAGTTCATAACGCTTTGATGAGAATGTCCAAATGAGGTGATTAAAGATCCTATGGAAAGATGAGGAATAGAGCTAAACTTCATGAAGAACGTTTTCTCAAATTCCGAAAGCAAATGGACCAAAACTGACAAAAGCAGAAGAAGGCATGAACCAAAGAAGAGGAAAACAGAAGAAAATCAGCCATCTTCCAGAGCTCATAACTCTTGACTCAGATGTCCAAATGCGATGATTCAAAATCCTATGGCAAGATGAGAAAGAGAGGAAAACTTTCATGAATAAAGTTTTTCAAATTCTGACGGAAAGGGACCAAAACTGACAAAATCAGAACAACGCCAAAAAAGAGATGTAACGACCGCCGCGGCGGTCTCCTGTGCGGCCTAAGAAATAACATTTGTATTTTGCTCCCTAATGTTTTGGAAGCTTCACAATTGCTCCCCAACGTCCCTATGGCTATAAATACCCCATTTTCTGCAGAAACAAGACAAGTAGGAAGTAGTAGGACAAAGTAGAGTAGGTTAGGGTTTAGTTTTTGTTTATTTGCACATTTTCCCCAATCTTGAGGGGATTTTTCCTAGAGGCTAGGGTTTGGCATTTTGTGGCTCTTCAACACTTCAATCTTTGATTTGCTTTGGCTTGCTAAGTGTGGAATTTGTTGATTCACCAATCTTTGATTAAGGGAAGTATTTCTTACAAATTTCTTATGCTTCCAATGGTTAATTCTCTTTATGATTGTTGGTTGTTTGAAGCCATGAGAGGCTAATTTATATTGGGTGATTCTTGGTGTTTGATGTATGGATTAGGTTTATTTTGATTCCTTGTGGGTTGTAGAGTGATGGGCTTGCATTAATTGAAGTTTTCCTACTTGTATTTAATGATTAGATATGCATTGATTTGTGGCCACATTTAGTGTGTGTTCTTGGTGTTCGTGTGTGTTTTAGAATATACATGAATTTGGACCAAAAGTAGGAAAAACTACCTAACATTCTTTAGATTTAGGTGTTTGAGAAAAGAAACAACTACCATATAAGCTTAATTGTGCACTAAAATTGTGTGGAAGCCATAGGTTTTAGTGTGCAAAGGTAGGAGTGAGGCCTAAAGGAGATCTTCTATACTTTAATGCCATTGAGACCGAAAGGAGATGTGGAGTGAAGAATAGGTGGTTCTCTTAGATTAAACACTTGAACTAGGGAATGTGAAGTAGTTGGCTAAAACATCTAGGGCTAGAATTGTGCATTAGAGTTGTGTGGAAGCCATAGGCGCTAATGTGCTCTAGGTGGGGATGAGACCGAAAGGAGATTCCTCATTCTATAATTTCAATGAGACCGAAAGGAGATTTGGAGGAACGGATGTAGCCACTTAGTTAAGATGCCCTACACTCTGCTGCCCTTAGGAGTCAAAGTAATCAAACCTTTGCATTGAACCCAAGGATCACCCTCCTTCCTCATTTATGTGTTTATTTCCTTGTTTTAGTTAGTTAAATGTCACTTTCTAAATCATTGCATTAGTTAACGAGATAGCAAATAATTAGTTGCACTTAAATTTTGTTTTGTCCCCTTCCTCGTGAGAATGATCCCTAAGCTTTACTACAATTGATTAAGTGAGGTTTAGGTGTAATTTGTGTGAGTTTGAGCTATAATTTGACGACTTTTGCACACACCGATTTCGCCACCAATTTTTTGGCGCCACGGGGAAGGGCAACTAAACTAGTTTTTAAAGTGTTCTAATTGTTTGTTAGTTTTATGTTTTTGTATATATTTAGAAAGAGTTGTTTGTGTTGTATATATTTTCATTTTTAACTTTCAATGGCTTAACAGGAAAACAAAGAGAACGGTTGTTTGGGGAATTCTTAGAGCCTAATTTCAATGCTTTTGCATTAGAGCCATGGTTCAACAACCGTATAAGTGCTACCCGGCTGAAGCCGAGAGCTACCAATTTCAACAAGGGGATTCCTAGAGATTGATATCGCCCAAACATTGAGGCTCAATTGGCTGCATTAACCGATAGGATTAATTCATGGAGGTGAGGATGAACTGAATCCGGTCTTAATATGTGGACTTTGCCAAGGAGACCACCATACGGATCAATGTGGATCGCCAGATCAACCCTCAACTTCATGAATAATTTTGGGCAGCAAGGACATTTCAACCAAAACTGGGCAACAATGGAAGCTACCAAGCAGAAATCAAGGTTGGAACAACCAAGGAGGTGGTCAAAATTGGAATGATCAAAGCAATCAAAGCCGGGACAATTTGAGGCCATCGCTTTCTAATGTATCATGGCAAACTTCAGAATTTGAGAATCAAATGAATGATCCCATGGATGTAAACCCAAATTTTGAAGAACTCATGATGAAAAAGCTTGAAGAAATCCACTTGAGATGAGACGTTCCACAAATAAGACTAAAAGCTTTTAGAAGACCATTCCATGAGGCTAAACTTGCACGAGACCATGATGAAAAATATTGAGGAGAAGCAGCTAGCTAATGATATTCACTATTTTGAATCTCAAACAACTGAGGCAATTATTCCATCCAAAGTTCCCCTTGAGTTTGATGAAGAAGATAATAGAATAGATGGACAACTTAGTGAGATGGTTGAAAATTGTTTTGTAGATGAGTCCATTTATGAAATAATATGGGAAGACTTTGAATTGGTTGAAATCGACCAAGAGTTGCCGGTGGTGGTGAAGATAAGCTAAACCGTCACGATGAGCCACCCAAACTTGAGTTGAAGCTTTTGCTTCTGATTTGGAAAATGCATTTTGGAAGAGCATGAAATGTTGCCCGTGGTAATATCATCTTCTTTGGAATCTAAACAAGAAGAAAAGCTTTGGGGTTAAGTATTTTGAAGAGGCCATTGGGTGTACCCTTGAGGATATTAAGGTATTAGTCCATCAACTTGTTTGGCATGAAAAGAATGTTGTTGGAAGAGGAGGTCAAACATGAGAGGAAAAGAATAAAGGAAGGAATAGGATGAAATGCATTGAGTCGAGCCACGACGTTAAAACCAAGCGCTTCTTGGGAGGCAACCTGCGTATCCTTTTGTTTTAGTTTAGTCCATTTTGTTTCATTTTGTTTTGTGTTGGTTTGTTTTGGTTTTGGTTTTGGTTTTGTTTTGTGTTGTTTTGTTTTGTGTTGTTTTGTTTGTTATTTTTGTTTTGTTTGTTTTGTTTGTTTTGTTTCTTGTGGATTAAGAGGTTGATGCATGTAGTTTGCATGTTTGCTAAGACAAGGGATGAAATGTTAAAAAAAAAAGAAAAAAAAAAAAAAAAAAAAATTCCCAAACAGAACTTTTGATCGCCATGCGGTCTTTTAATCACATGGTCCTCATGGACAAAGACACCGTCATGTCTTTTTAACCGCCACAAGTGTCTCTTTGGCGCAGAGGTGGTCTTTTGGCGCATTTTATACCCGCATGCACTTATCATTTCCAACTCATTTTTCTTCATTTCTTACCTTTGTTTTTGCAATTTTCTCAAAACCTTTCATCCACATTTTGCATTTTACATTCTTCTTCAAGTCCAATCCATCTTAAGTGATCCAAACACCTTTGTAAACACATTTCCACCATCAAATTCATCCAAGAATCCAAGGTATGTATGGTTGAACCTTTCAAATTTCATTACAATGATGATTTTGAATTTCTTTAAATATGATTTCTATGGATGATATTTGATGAAATATTGTGTAATTGGGATTGTTTGGGCTGTTTGTTAAATTTTTAGGCTAGGGTGCTTGCTAATGTTGTGAAATTTCAAGTTTTTCACCATGCACATCATGTGTTTGACAAAATGCCTCAATGAGTTATTTTGGATGAATTGTCAACTTTTTTGTATTCATTTGAAATCCTAGAAATTCATTGATGAATCTTAACATGATGTTGCATATAAAACTGAGTTTTAAGTGAAAAAAAAAAAACTTGATGAGTTTTTGAAGCCTAGCATCATGCACACATTGAGTAATCAAATGTCAATGCCTAAACCATTGTGTGCAATTTTCTCATGTGGCATTATCTTCTTAAGTGCAATCCTTAGTTTAGATGTTTTGACACTTGAGTTGAGTTTGGACGACGTGAAGTTTGTAAATATTCTCTTTCTATTTTATGTTATTGCATTTAGGTTTAAAGTTTATTTTTCAAGATTTTGTTAATTTATTTTCTTTAATTAGTTTTGTAAATTATGCCTATCACACTTGCACCCCTAGTTTTAGTGCTTAACATGCAACATATCTTAAGTTTGGGGAGGTGTGAATACGCAATCATGCAACATGCTTTAAGTTATTTCACAATTTTGCAACAAAACATGTATTTCTTCTTTCCCACCCGCCCACCCTTCATGCATGCATTTTTGAAGCATTGAGGACAATGCTCATCTTAAGTTTGGGGTGGAAGCTTAAAGCTTTGATGTAACCTAAGTTTGGGGTGTTTATAGGAAGAAAATACATGAGATTTCATGGGTGAAATTGGCTTAAAGTGAGGCTTTTATTGAAATATTCAAGATGTTGCTTGTTTTGTTTTTTTTGGAACTTTTGAATGGTTGGCAAGTAATGGCTGAAATATGCACCACTTAAGAAACATTTTACTGAATAAATGCATGCGAAGTAAAGAAATGAAAGCATTAGTCAATGAAGAAAAATGTTGGATCGAATAGGCATGAAATTTGTAATGCATGTCTTTTGATTCCTTGTATTTGGAGGAAAGTTTTGCATATTAAATGGTGTTGTTATAGTGCACGCCAAAGAGGAGTGTTTGTGAGATGTAGTGTATTGATTATGATGCGGTTGTAGTAAATGTAGTGCCCCTAGTCCACCCTAAAGTTATAGAATTTCACTTCACAAACTTGGAAGATGGCTTAGGCTTGTTATTAGTTTTGCTTATGAAATTTACAGCTTTGTTGAATAATTGCCAATTCGCTATGAGAATGCTCTTAGGGGATGTCCCTTAAGTGAACTCGTATGAGTGGTAGAAGTATAAAAAGCCGGAAAAACTCTTGGCAAAAAAAAAAAAAAAAAAAAAAAAAAATTGTAAATGAGTGAGGAAGTACCCTAAGTATAATGTCATGATGGTTGCTTAAATGTAATGAACATTGCCTAGATGGTAGCATGACAACTTAGGGGAAAGAGGGAATAAAAAGTCTTAAGGATTTCAAGGAAGTGAAATTTTTCTATGCAACTTTAGGGCACACTAGTGGCATGATTTCGTGACTCTCTACTCGGTTCTTGCATTGCATTGTTCATGAACATTTACCTCCATCACACACACACACATCACTTAATGTGTGAAGATTAGTACAGAAAAACAAGAAAGAAGAGGGTCATGCATTGCATTATTACGTATGAAAATTGTCTAACTCGGAGACATTAAGATGTTTTCATTTCTTAAAACTCTCAATAGGCATTGTTCGGTAGAATGGGGCGACGAGTGGTTGCCTAATTAAGCTAGTACTTGCCACTAATAAAAAAAAAAAAAATTAAAAAAAATAAAAATAAAAAAATTTAGATGAGAATCTGAATATGCATGTCTCAATGAATACATTCCACATATTGTTGCTATGCGTAGAAAATTGCTTCAGACAAGGAATGGTTTAAGTTTGGGGGTATTTGATGAGAATCAAATATTCATAAACTTAGATATGTGTTTTTCACGCTTTTACATAGATTTTATTGAGATATGCCATGTTTATTAGAGAAATCACATTATATTTGTGATTCTCATCTTTTATTGGTTTTGTAGGAAAAAGGGGTTAAAACCAGTTATCTTCTAAAGTTCATAACGTTTGATGAGAATGTCCAAATGAGGTGATTAAAGATGCTATGGAAAGATGAGGAATAGAGCTAAAACTTTCATGAAGAAAGGTTTCTCAAATTCAAAGCAAATGGACCAAAACTGACAAAAGCAGAAGAAGGCATGAACCAAAGAAGAGGAAAACAGGAAGAAAAATCAGCCATCTTCCAGAGCTCATAACTCTTGACTCAGATGTCCAAATGCGATGATTCAAGATGATATGGCAAGATGAGAAAGAGAGGAAAACTTTCATGAATAAAGTTTTGTCAAATTCTGGACGAAAAGGGACCAAAACTGGACAAACTCAGAACAACGCGCTAAAAAGAGATGTTGGGCAACTTTTGAGCGCCGCGGTCTGGCGCCTAAAAATAACATTTGTATTTTGCTCCCTAATGTTTTGAAGCTTCACAATTGCTCCCCAACGTCCCTATGGCTATAAATACCCCATTTTCTGCAGAAACAAGACAAGTAGGAAGTAGTAGGACAAAGTAGAGTAGGTTAGGGTTTAGTATTTGTTTATTTGCACATTTTCCCCAATCTTGAGGGGATTTTCCAAGAGGCTAGGGTTTGGCATTTTGTGGCTCTTCAACACTTCAATCTTGGATTTGCTTTGGCTTGCTAAGTGTGGAATTTGTTGATTCACCAATCTTTTGATTAAGGGAAGTATTTCTTACAAATTTCTTATGCTTCCAATGGTTAATTCTCTTTATGATTGTTGGTTGTTTGAAGCCATGAGAGGCTAATTTATATTGGGTGATTCTTGGTGTTTGATGTATGGATTAGGTTTATTTTGATTCCTTGTGGGTTGTAGAGTGATGGGCTTGCATTAATTGAAGTTTTCCTACTTGTATTTAATGATTAGCATGCATTGAATTGTGGCCACATTTAGTGTGTGTTCTTGGTGTTTGTGTGTGTTTTAGAATATACATGAATTTGGACCAAAAGTAGGAAAACTACCTAACATTCTTTAGATTTAGGTGTTTGAGAAAAGAAACAACTACCATATAAATTTAATTGTGCACTAAAATTGTGTGGAAGCCATAGGTTTTAGTGTGCAAAGGTAGAAGTGAGACCGAAAGGAGATCTTCTATTCTTTAATTCCATTGAGACCGAAAGGAGATGTGGAGTGAAAATAGGTGGTTCTCTTAGATTAAACACTTGAACTAGGGAATGTGAAGTAGTTGGCTAAAACATCTAGGGCTAGAATTGTGCATTAGAGTTGTGTGGAAGCCATAGGCGCTAATGTGCTCTAGGTGGGGATGAGACCGAAAGGAGATTCTCATTCTATAATTTCAATGAGACCAAAGGAGATTTGGAGGAACGGATGTAGCCACTTAGTTAAGATGCCCTACACTGGTTGCCCTTAGGAGTCAAAGTAACCAAACCTTGCATTGAACCCAAGGATCACCCTCCTTCCTCATTTATGTGTTTATTTCCTTGTTTTAGTTAGTTAAATGTCACTTTCTAAATCATTGCATTAGTTAACGAGATAGCAAATAATTAGTTGCACTTAAATTTTGTTTTGTCCCCTTCCCCGTGAGAATGATCCTAAGCTTTACTACAATTGATTAAGTGAGGTTTAGGTGTAATTTGTGTGAGTTTGAGCTATAATTTGACGACTTTTGCACACACCGATTTCGCCACCAAAAGGCTAAAAGCAAAGTGAGTGAGAGTGGGAAAACAAAGGAGAAGCCAAGGCAAGTGAGACAAAAGGCACCTTTTGCAAGCATGAGAGATGTAGATAGGCAATCATCATGCTTGATGAATGTCTTGTCGATGAGTTACCTAACAATTTGCCTTTAGAAATTGTTGCTGCTTTGAATGAATTTGGATGAAGCACCTAAAGGATTGCCTCCAATTCGAGGGATTGAACATCAAATTGATTTCTTACCCGAGCTACCATCCCAAATAGACCAAAGATATCGCAAATCCGAGGAAACCAAGGAACTTCAAAGGCAAGTTGATGAGTTGCTAAGCATAGGACATATTCGTGAGTCTCTAGCCCTTGTGTCGTTCTCGTGATTTTAGTCCCTAAAAAGATGGTTCATGGCGCATGTGTATTGATTGTAGGGCGTGAACAAAATCACCATTAAGTATCGCCATCCTATTCCTAGATTGGATGATATGCTTGATGAGTTGCATGGTGCTAAATTCTTCACAAAAATTGATTTGAAATCAGGTTATCATCAAATAAGAATAAAGGAGGGTGATGAATGGAAACCGGCCTTCAAAACAAAATTTGGTCTTTATGAGTGGCTTGTTATGCCTTTTGGATTAACTAATGCTCCTAGCACTTTTATGAGACTAATGAATCATGTTTTGAGACGCTTCATTGGAAAATTTGTTGTTGTCTATTTTGATGGTATCTTGATTTATAGTAAGAGCATGGATGAACATGTTGAACATCTTAAGCTTGTTCTTGCTACTTTGGCGTGAGGAAAAACTGCTTTGCAAACTTGAAAAAGTGTACTTTTGTGTTGAAGAAGTTATCTTTCTTGGCTATATTGTGAATTCTAATGGTCTACAAGTTGATGAAGCAAAGGTGAAAGAATTCTTGAATGGCCAATTCCACAAATGTGATCGAGGTAAGATCTTTCCATGGGCTTGCAAGTTTCTATAGAAGGTTTGTTAGAGATTTCTCAACAAAGGCAGCCCCGCTTAATGAATTGGTAAAGAAAATGTGAAATTTGAATGGGGAGATTCTCAACAAAAGGCTTTTGAACAATTGAAGCATGATTTAACTAATGCTCCGCTTTAGCATTGCCCGATTTTTCTAAAACTTTTGAAGTTGAATGTGATGCTTCAGAATTGGGATTGGAGCAAAGGTTGCTTCAAGAAGGTCGACCTATTTCCTACTTTAGTGAGAAGTCGAATGGAGCAACTTTGAATTACCCAACATATGACAAAGAGCTTTATGCCGCTGTGAGAGCTTTGGAGACATGGCGCACTACCTTCTTCCAAGAGAGTTTGTGATCCACACCGATCATGAATCTATCAAGTATCTCAGGGACAAAAGAATTTGCACAAGAGACATGCCAAGTGGATTTCATTCATTGAAACTTTTCCATACGTGGTAAAATACAAGAAAGGTAAAGAGAACATTGTGGCTGATGCACTCTCTCGAAGGTACACTCTAATTAATACTGCCAATGCTTCTATCATGGGATTTGAGTACATTAAGGAGTTGTATGATAAGGATCATGATTTTTCCATTGTATTTGCTGCATGTGAAAAGGGTTCTTTTAATAAGTTTTATCGACATGAAGGATTTCGCTCAAAGAAGATAAAATGTGTATTCCTTATTGTTCACTTAGAGAGCTTTGGTGCGTGAAGCACATTGTGGAGGTTTGATGGGCCATTTTGGTGTTTTAAAGTCTTTGGATATTCTGAATGAACATTTTTATTGGCCTAACATGAAACGGGATGTTGAGAAAATTTGTGCAACTTGTCTTGATTGTAAGAAAGCAAAATCTAAGTCCCTTCCTCATGGATTGTACACTCCACTCCCTGTTCCTCAATCTCCTTGGACTGACATTTCTATGGATTTTGTTCTTGGTTTGCCTAGGTCTCAAAGAGGAATGGACTCAATTTTTGTTGTTGTTGACAGATTCTCAAAGATGGCTCATTTTATTGCTTGTAGAAAAACTGATGATGCAAAGCATGTGGCCGATTAGTCCTCCAAGGAAGTTGTCCGTCGCATGGAGTCCCTAGGACCATTGTTTCTGATAGGGATGTGAAGTTTTTGAGTTATTTCTGGAAAACACTTTGGGGAAAATTGGGAACAAAACTTTTGTTTTTAACTACAAGTCACCCACAAACCGATGGCCAAACTAAGTAACTAATAGAACTTTGGGTGTTTTACTAAGGGCCATAATTAAGAAGAACTTGAAGAGTTGGGAGGAGTGTTTACCAATTGCTGAATTTGCATACAATCGCACACTACACACTTCTACTAATTTTTCTCCTTTGAATTGGTGTATGGTTTTAACTTTGACTCCATTAGACTTATCTCCTTTACCTATACAGATCAAGTGAGTTTGGATGGCAAAAAGAATGTCGAATTGTGAAGAAGTTGCATGAGCAAGCTCAAGCAAACATTGAGAAGAAAATGAGAAAAATGCCAAGAATGCTAACAAAGGGCGTAAGAAGGTTGTATTTAAACTCGTGATTGGGTTTGGATACACATGAGGAAAGAGAGATTTCAACCTCAAGAAGAACTAAATTACACCCGTGGAGATGGACCATTCCAAGTTGTGGCACGAGTCAATGATAATGCCTACAAGCTTGATCTTCCTGAGACTATGGTATAAGTTCTACTTTTAATGTCTCCGATTTATCTCCTTTGTCTTTGATGCAGATCCTTTGGATTCGAGGACTAATCCTTTCCAAGAGAGAGGGATGATGAGCTCCAAAGATCCCATCATGATAACAACAAAGACAAGAACAATGAAGATCAAGTTGTGAATAATGCTTCTCAAAATGAGACTCTTTCTCCACCTCATGCACTTGATGGCATGGTTGGTCCCATGACTCGTTTAAGGAAGAAAAGGATGGAAGAATCTTTGTCTAAATTGATCATTCAAGTCCATGACAAAGAAAGGACCAATGCTATCAAAGTTCAGCCCACTTGTTACAACATTTTGCAAGTCTTGGACCTAGATTCAAAAGGGGCTAATTAAGTGAGTTGGTTCTGATTCTTAGCCACTTTATTTGGTCCAAAATAATGAAATTTTCGTTTAGCCCAAGTCCCAAAAGTCAGTCAACAAATCTGCTTAAAATCAGCGCACAATTCAAGTCCAAATTCAACCCACCAAGTGATGAATTTTCAAGACAATTCAAGAAGCTTCTAAGGATCAAAAGCATGGTGAAATAAACAAAATTATGGAGTATTTTGAAGGTCTCATCTGATTTCCTTGGTCAAAATTCAACTAGCAAGTGAAGGGGTGAAAATTAGTCAAAGAATTAAAGTTGGAAGTTTGAAGGTCATTTTAGGGCTGAATTTTTGGACGAATTTCCAGCCATTTTTTGAAGACTTTTCAAGTTGTTTTCGCATTTTTAATGTTCAGATTAATTGTTTTAAGTCCAAGAGTCTTTTTGGGTCATGAGCTTTTCTTGGTCAAAGAGAAGATTTAATGCTACTATTGACCAAAAAGTTCAGATTTACTACTTTAATCCTTTTGTAATTTTCAACCTTGGTCCCTCTTGAAACACTATAAAAGGGACCTTGGTTAAGCATTTAGAATCAGATTTTGAGTAATAAACTTTTAAGGATTTTTCCTTTATTTACTAGTTTCTTACTGAGCTAGTTTGAGTCTTGCAAAATTGCTTGCAAAACTTACAAGGCTTATCAACTAAAACTCTTTCTTTTAGTTGTGGCGCCTCTACTCAGCTTTTTCTTTTCCGTTCATAATCCAAAGGTGTTAGGTTCATCCTAGTGTTGTTGGATTTGAAGATTAGAGGGTTGGGAATAGTGAATTCAATTTAGCCTTATTATGATTCAAAGGTGATAGGTTTCATCCTATTGTTGTTGGGTCTAGTTTGGTTTGGTTGTATTTGCTTGGAAGATTTCAAGACTTCTTTCTCCAAGTATGACTCAAAGGTGATAGGTTGATCCTATTGTTGTTGGGTTCATTTGAGATTGATGTTTTGCACTAGATCATTCAGGGACGATTCTACAAGTAAATTTAGTCCTCCCCGGATTCACATCATTTTGATTTCCAACTTAGGGCTATATGGGGCCAACAACACAAAACAAGCAACTAGGCCAAACTTAACTTGCGAAACAAGTTGAATGAGGGAAGATTAAACCAATGGGGGAAGTATCGCCACAACTTAGGGCTCCAGTAGATTAATATGATTCAAAGTCACTCGAATGTATCAGGAAATTTTGATTTGCAACATAGTGCTATAAGGAGCCAACAACCTACAACAAGCCATTGGACCAAACTTGACTTGCGAAACAGGTTGAATGAGAGAAGATTAGAACAATGGAAGACCATCGCCACCATCTAGGTTTCCAGTAGATTAATAAGATTCAACGGCACTTGAATGTATTAGGAGTTTTCGATTTGCAACTTATCGCTATGAGGAACCAACAACACAAAACAAGCAACTAGGCCAAAGTTAACATGCGAAACAAGTTGAATGAGGGAAGATTAGTCTAATGGAGGAAGCATCGTCACAACCTAGGGTTCCACTAGATTAATAAGGTTCAAAGGCACTTGATCGTATTAAAAGTTTTCAATTTCCAACTTAGTCCTATAACGAGCCAATAACCGATAACAAGCAACAAGGTCTAACTTAACATGCAAACAAGTTGAATGAGGAAGATTAGACCAATGGAGGAAGTATCGTCACAACCTAGGGTTCTAGTGAGTAAAAAGATTCAAAGGCACTTGAATGTATTATGAGTTTTCGACTTGCAACTTAGTGCTATATGGGGCCAACAACACAAAACAAGGGTTTGAGATTAATAAGATTGAATGAGGCAAGATTAGAGGCAAGATTAACCAATGGAGGGAAGATTAAACCAATGGTGGAAGTATCGCCACAACTTAGGGCTCCAGAGATTAATATGATTCAAAGTCACTCGAATGTATCATGATATTTTGATTTGCAACACAGGCTATAAGGAGCGAATAACCTACAACAAGCCATTGGGCCAAACTTAACATGCGAAACCGGTTGAATGAGGGAAGATTAGAACAATGGACGACCATCATCACCATAGGTTTCCAGAGATTAATAAGATTCAATCGCACTTGAATGTGTTAGAGTTTTCGATTTGTAACTTAGTGCTATAAGGAGCCAACAACACAAAACAAGAAACAAGGCCGAACTTAACTTGCGAAACAAGTTGAATGAGGGAAGATTAGACCATTGGAGAAAGGATTGTAAGAACCAAGGGTTTCAGTAGATTAATAAAATTCAAAGGCACTTGAATGGATTTGGAGTTTTGTTTTAGAACTTAGTGCTATAAGGAGGCAACAACACAAAACAAGCAACTAGGCAAAACTTAACGTGCGAAACAAAGTTGAATGAGGAAGATTAGGCCAATGGTGGAAGCATCGTCACAACCTAGGGTTCCAGAGATTAATAAGATTCAAAGGCACTTGAACGTATTAGGAGTTTTCAATTTGCAACTTAGTGTTATAAGGAGCCAATAATGCATAACAAGCAACAAGGTCCAACTTAAAATGCGAAACAAGTTGAATGACGGAAGATTAGACCAATAGAGAAAGTATCGTCACAACCTAGGCTTCGGTGGAGTAAAAAGACTCAAGGGCACTTGAATGTATTAGGAGTTTCCGATTTGCAACATGTGCTATATGGGAACAACAACACGAAACAAGCAACTAGGCCAACCTTAAGTTATGGAAGCATTGTCAAAACCAGAGGTTTTAGTAGATTAATAAGATTCAAAGGCACTTGAAATTATTGGGAGCTTTTCATTTGCAACATAGTGCTATGAGGTGCCAATAACCTCCAACAAGCAACTGGGCGACACTTAACTTGCGAAACAGGGTGAATGAAGGAAGATTAGAGCAATGAAGGCCCCTCACCACAATGTAGGTTTCCAGTAGATTAATAAGATACAAAGGCACTTCCATGCATTAGGAGGTTTCGATTTGCAACTTAGTGCTATAAGGAGCAACAATACAAAACAAGCAACTAGGCAACACTTAACAGGCGAAACAAGTTGAATGAGGGAAGATTAGTCCAATGGAGGAAGCATCGCCACAACCTAGGGTTCCAGTAGATTAATAAGATTGAAAGGCATTTGAACGTATTAAGAGTTTTCAATTTGCAACTTAGTGCTATAAAGAGCCAATAATGGACAACAAGCAACAAGGCCCAACTTAACATGCAAACAAGTTGAATGAGGGAAGATTAGACCAAAGGAAAAGTATCGTCACAACCTTGGGTTCCGGGTGAGTAGAAAGTTTCAAAGGCACTTGAATGTATTAGGAGTTTTCGATTTGTAACCGTGCAATGTTGGGCCAACAACACAAAACAAGCAACTAGGCTAACTTAACTTGTGAAACAAGTTGAATGAGAAGATTAGACTAATGGAGCAAGGATTGTCTTAACCAAGCGTTTGATGAGATTAATAAGATTGAATGGCGATTGAATTGATTAGGAGTTTTCGTTTTGCAACTTAGTGCTATAAGGATCCAACAACACAAAACAAGCAATTACGCCAAACTTAACTTGCGGAACAAGTTGAATGTGGGAAGATTAGTCCAATGAAGGAAGCATCGTCACAACCTAGGGTTACAGTAAGTTAATAAGAAATCAAAGGCATTTGAATGTATTAAAAGTTTTCAATCTGCAACTTAGTGCTACCAGGAGCCAATAACAAACAATAAGCAACTAGGCCCAACTTAACATGCGAAACATGTTGAATGAGGGAAGATTAGGCCATTGGAGAAAATATTGTCACTGCCTAGGGTTCCAGCAGAGGAAAAAGATTCAAAGACACTTGAATGTATTAGGAGTTTTCGATTTGCAACATAGTGCAATAAGCAGCAAATAACCTACAATAACCAACTAGGCCAAACTTAACCTGCGAAACAAGTTGAATGAGGGAAGATTAAACCAATGGTGGAAGTATCACCACAACCTAGGGCTCCAGTACATTAATATGATTCAAAGGCAGTCGAATGTATCATGAAATTTTGATTTGCAACATAGTGCTATAAGGAGCCAATAACCTACAAAAAGCCACTAGGCCAAACTTAACTTGCGAAACAGGTTGAATGAGGGAATATTAGAACAATGGATGACCATCGCCACCATCTAGGTTTCCAATAGATTAATAGGATTCAAAGGCACTTGAATGTATTTCGAGTTTTCACTTGCAACTTAGCGCTATGAGGAGCCAACAACACAAAACAAGCAACTAGGCCAAACTTAACATGTGAAACAAGTTGAATGAAGGAAGATTAGTCTAATGGAGGAAGCATCATCACAAAGATTGGGTTCCAGAGATTAATAAGATTCAAAGGCACTGAACGTATTAAGAGTTTTCAATTTCCAACTTAGTGTTATAAGGAGCCAATAACTGACAACCAGCAACAAGGCCAAACTTAACATGCGAAACAAGTTCAATGAGGAAGATTAGACCAATGGAGAAAGTATCATCACAACCGAGGGATCCATGGCGTAAAAAGATTCAAAGGCACTTGAATGTATTAGAAGTTTTGATTTGCAACTTAGTGCTATATGGGGACAACAACACAAAAGAAGCTACTAGGTCAAACTTAACTTGAGAAACAAGTTGAATGAGGAAGATTAGACCAATGGAGGAAGGATTGTCAAAACCAAGGGTTCAATAGATAAATAAGATTCAAAAGCACTTGAATGGATTAGGAGTTTTGTTTGCAACTTAGTGTTATAAGGAGGCAACAAACAAAACAAGCAACTATACCAAACTTAATATTTAAAACAAGTTGAATGAGGAAGAATAGTCCAACGGAGGAATCATCGTCACAACCTAGGGTTTCAGAGATTAATAAGATTTAAAGGCACTGAACGTATTAAGAGTTTTCAATTTGCAACTTAGTGCAATAGGAGCCAATAATGGACAACAAGCAACAAGGTCCAACATAACATGAGAAACAAGTTGAATGAGGAAGATTAGAGCAATGGAGAAAGTATCGTCACATCCTAGGGTTCCAGTGAGTAGAAAAATTCAAAAGCACTTGAATGTATTAGGAGTTTTAGATTTGCAACATAGTGCAATATGGGGCCAACAACACAAAACAAGCAACAAGGCCCAACTTAACATGCGAAACATGTTGAATGAGGAAGATTAGACCATTGGAGAAAATATCGTCACAACTTAGGGTTCCAAAGAGAGGAATAAGATTCAAAGACACTTGAATGTATTAGGAGTTTCCGATTTGGAACATAGTGCAATGTGAGGCCAACAACACAAAACATGCAGCTAGGCCAAACTTAACTTGTAAACAAGTTGAATGAGGAAGATTAGACTAATGGAGGAAGGATTGTCAAAACAAGCGTTTCAGTAGATTAATAAGATTGAATGGCACTTGAATGGATTAGGAGTTTTCGTTTTGTAACTTAGTGCTATAAGGAGCCTACAACACAAAAGAAGTAACTACGCCAAACTTAACTTGCGGAACAAGTTGAATGAGGAAGATTAGTCCAATGGAGGAAGCATCGTCACAACCTAGGGTTCTGAGATTAATAAGAATCAAAGGCACTTGAATGTAATAGGAGTTTTCAATTTGCAACTTAGTGCAGGAGCCAATAACAAACAATAAGCAACAAGGCGGAACTTAACATGTGAAACATGTTGGTGAGGAAGATTAGACCATTGGAGGAAATATCGTCACAACCTAGGGTTCCAGTAAAGGAAGAGGATTCAAAGACACTTGAATGTGATAGGAGTTTTCAATTTGCAACTTAGTGCTATAAGGAACCAATAACAGACAACAAGCAACAAGGCCCAACTTAACATGCGAAAGAAGTTAAATGAGGGAAGATTAGACCAAAGGAGAAAGTATCGCCACAACCTACGGTTCCGGTGGAGTCGAAATATTTAAAGGCACTTGAATGTATAAGGAGTTTTGATTTGCAACTTAGTGCTATGTGAGGCCAACAACACAAAACAAGCAACTAGTCCAAACTTAACTTGCGAAACAAGTTGAATGAGGGAAGATTAGACCAATGGTGGAATGATTGTCAAAACCTAGGGTTTCAGTAAATTAATAAGATTCAAAGGCACTTGAATGGATTAGGAGTTTTCGTTTTGCAACTTAGTTCTATAAGGAGTCAACAACACAAAACAAGCCGCTAGGCCAAACTTAACATGCGGAACAAGTTGAATGAGCGACGATTAGTCCAATGGAGGAAGCATCGTCACAACCTAGGGTTACTGAGATTAATAAGAATCAAAGGCACTTGAATGTATTAAGAGTTTTCAATTTGCAACTTAGTGCTATAAGGAGCCAATAACAAACAATAAGCAACAAGCCCGACTTAACATGTGAAACATGTTGGAGGGAAGATTGGACCATTGGAGAAAATATCGTCACAACCTAGGGTTCTAAAGAGAGAAATAAGATTCAAAGACACTTGAATGTATTAGGAGTTTTCGATTTGCAACATAGTGCTATAAGCAGCCAATAACCTACAATAAGCAACTAGGCCAAACTTAACTTGTAAACAAGTTGAACGAGGGAAGATTAGACCAATGGAGAAGTATCGCCACATCCTAGGGCTTGAGAGATTAATATGATTCAAAGGCACTCGAATGTATCATGAAATTTTGATTTGCAACATAGTGCTATAAGTAGCCAATAACCTACAACAAGCCACTAGGCCAAACTTAACTTGAAACAGTTGAATGAGGAATATTAGAACAATGGACGACCATCGCCACCATCTAGGTTTCCAATAGATTAATAAGATTCAAAGGCACTCGAATGTGTTAGGAGTTTTCTATTTCCAACTTATTGCTACGAGGAGCCAACAACACAAAACAAGCAACTTGGCGAACTTAAAATGCGAAACAAGTTTAATCAGGAAAGATTAGTCCACTGGAGGAAGCATCGTCACAACCTAGGGTTCCAGAAGATGAATAAGATTCAAAGGCAATTGAACGTATTAAGAGTTTTCAATTTGCAACTTAGTGCTATAGGGAGCGAATAACAACAAGCAACAAGGCCCAACTTAAAATGCGAAACAAGTTCAATGAGGGAAGTTTAGACCAATGGACAAAGTAACGTAACAACCTAGGCTTCCAGTGGAGTAAAAAGATTCAAAGGCATTTGAATGTTTTAGGAGTTTTCGAATTGCAACTTGGTGCTATATGGGGGCAACAACACAAAACAAGCAACTAGGCGAACCTTAAGTTGCGAAACAAGTTGAATGGGGGAAGATTAGACCAATGGAGGAAGTATTGTCAAAACTAGGGGTTTCAGTAGATTAATAAGATTCAAACGCACTTGAATTGATTAGGAGGTTTTGATTTGCAACATAGTGCTATAAGGTGCCAATAACCTACAACAAGCAACTGGGCGACACTTAACATGCGAAACAGGTTGAATGAAGGAAGATTAGAACAATTGAGGACCATCACCACAATCTAGGTTTCCAGTAGATTAATAAGATTCAAAGCCACTCTAATGTGATAGGAGTTTTCGATTTGCAACTTAGTGCTATAAGGAACCAGTAACAGACAACAAGCAACAAGGCCCAACTTAACATGCGAAAGAAGTTGAATGAGGGAAGATTAGACCAAAGGAGAAAGTATCGCCACAACCTACGGTTCCGGTGGAGTAGAAAGATTTAAAGGCACTTGAATGTATTAGGAGTTTTCGATTTGCAACTTAGTGCTATATGAGGCCAACAACACAAAACAAGCAACTAGGCCAAACTTAACTTGCGAAACAAGTTGAATGAGGGAAGATTAGACCAATGGAGGAAGGATTGTCAAAACCAAGGGTTTCAGTAGATTAATAAGATTCAAAGGCACTTGAATGGATTAGGAGTTTTCGTTTTGCAACTTAGTTCTATAAGGAGGCAACAACACAAAACAAGCCGCTAGGCCAAACTTAACATGGAACAAGTTGAATGAGGCAGTTAGTCCAATGGAGGAAGCATCGCCACACAACCTAGGTTTCCAATAGACTAATAAGATTCAAACGCACATGATCGTATTAAGAGTTTTCAAATTGCAACTTAGTGCTATAAGGAGCCAATAAGCGACAACAAGCAACAAGGCCTAACTTAACATGCGAAAGAAGTTGAATGAGGGAAGATTAGACGAATGGAGAGAAGTATCGTCACAACCTGGGGTTCTTGTGGTGTAAAAAGATTCAAAGGCACTTGAATGTATTAGGAGTTTTTGATTTGCAACTTAGTGCTATATGGGGCCAACAACACAAAACAAGGAACTAGGTCAAACTTAACTTGCGAAACAAGTTGAATGAGGGAAGATTAGACCAATGGAGGAAGGATTGTCAAAACCAAGGGTTTCAGTTGATTAATAAGATTCAAAGGCACTTCAATGGATTAGGAGTTTTCGTTTTGCAATTTAGTGCTATAAGGAGGCAACAACAAAAAACAAACAACTAGGCCAAACTTAACATGCGAATCAAGTTGAATGAGGGAAGATTAGTCCAATGGAGGAAGCATCGTCACAACCTAGGGTTCCAGTAGATTAATAATATTCAAAGGCACTTGAACGTATTAAGAGTTTTCAATTTGCAAGTTAGTGCTATAAGGAGCCAATAATAGACAACAAGCAACAAGGCCTAACTTAACATGCGAAACAAGTTGAATGAGGGAAGATTAGACCAATGGAGGAAGTATCGTCACAAACTAGGATTCCAGTCTCGTACAAAGATTCAAAGGCACTTGAATGGATAAGGAGTTTTAGATTTGCGACTTAGTTCAATATTGGGCCAATAACTCAAAACAAGCAACTAGGCCAACTTAACTTGCGAAACAAGTGGAATGACGGAAGATTAGACCAATGGAAGAAAGATTGTCAAAA
This sequence comes from Gynochthodes officinalis, assembly GCA_020080225.1. Lineage (NCBI taxonomy): Eukaryota > Viridiplantae > Streptophyta > Magnoliopsida > Gentianales > Rubiaceae > Gynochthodes > Gynochthodes officinalis. Next base: position 67,726 of record JAIQDA010000034.1, on the reverse strand, counting down.
CCAAGGGTTTCAGAGATTAATAACATTGGAAGGCGGTTGAATGGATTAGGAGTTTCGTTTGCAACTTAGTGCTATAAGGAGCCAAGAACACAAAACAAGCAACTACGCCAAACTTAACTTGTGAACAAGTTGAATGAGGAAGATTAGCCCAATGGAAGAAGCATCGTCATAACCTAGGGTTACAGTAGATTAATAAGATTCAAAGGCCCTTGAATGTATTAAGTGTTTTCAATTTCCAACTTCGTGCTAGCAGGAGCCAACAACAAACAATAAGCAACAAGGCCCAACTTAACATGAGAAACATGGTGAATATGGGAAGATTAGACCATTGGAGAAAATATCGTCACAACCTAGGGTTCCAATAGAGGAATAAGATTCAAAGACACTTGAACGTATTAGGAGTTTTCAATTTGCAACATAGTGCAATAAGGTGCAATAACCTACAATAAGCAAATAGGGTGAACTTAACTTATGAAACAAGTTGAAAAAGGAAGATTAGACCAATAGTGGAAGTATCGCCACAACCTAGGGCTCCAGAGATTAATATGATTCAAAGGCACTCGAATGTATTATGAGATTTTGATTTGCAACATAGTGCTATAAGGAGCCAATAACCTACAACAAGCCATCGGGCCAAAGTTAACTCATAAACAAGTTGAATGAGGGAAGATTAGAACAATGGACGACCATCGCCACCATCCTGGGTTTCTAGTAGATTAATAAGATTCAATCGCACTTGAATGTGTTAGGAGTTTCGATTTGTAACTTAGTGCTATAAGGAGCCAACAACACAAAACAAGAAACTAGGCGAACTTAACTTGAAACAAGTTGAATGAGGAAGATTAGACCATTGGAGAAAGGATTGTAAGAACCAAGGGTTTGAGATTAATAAAATTCAAAGGCACTTGAATGGATTAGGAGTTTTGTTTGAACTTAGTGCTATAAGGAGGCAACAACACAAAACAAGCAACTAGGCAAAACTTAACATGCGAAACAGGTTGAATGAGGGAAGATTAGGCCAATGGTGGAAGCATCGTCACAACCTAGGGTTCCGTGAGATTAATAAGATTCAAAGGCACTTGAACGTATTAAGAGTTTTCAATTTGCAACTTAGTGTTATAAGGAGCCAATAATGCATAACAAGCAACAAGGTCCAACTTAAAATGCGAAACAAGTTGAATGACTAAGATTAGACCAATAGAGAAAGTATCGTCACAACCTAGGCTTCCAGTGGAGTAAAAAGACTCAAGGGCACCGAATGTATTAGGAGTTTCGATTTGCAACATGTGCTATATGGGAACAACAACAAAACAAGCAACTAGGCCAACCTTAAGTTGCGAAGCATTGTCAAAACCAGAGGTTTTAGTAGATTAATAAGATTCAAAGGCACTTGAAATTATTGGGAGCTTTTCATTTGCAACATAGTGCTATGAGGTGCCAATAACTGCAACAAGCAACTTGGCGACACTTAACTTATAAACAGGTGAATGAAGGAAGATTAGAACAATGGAGGACCATCACCACAATGTAGGTTTCAGAGATTAATAAGATTCAAAGGCACTTGAATCATTAGAAGTTTTCGATTTGCAACTTAGTGCTATAAGGAGGCAACGATACAAAACAAGCAACTAGGCAACACTTAACAAAGTAAACAAGTTGAATGGGAAGATTAGTCCAATGGAGGAAGCATCGCCACAACCTAGGGTTCCAGAGATTAATAAGATTCAAAGGCATTTGAACGTATTAAGAGTTTTCAATTTGCAACTTAGTGCTATAAAGAGCCAATAATGGACAACAAGCAACAAGGCCCAACTTAACATGCGAAACAAGTTGAATGAGGAAGATTAGACCAAAGGAAAAGTATCGTCACAACCTTGGGTTTGGAGTAGAAAGTTTCAAAGGCACTTGAATGTATTAGGAGTTTTCGATTTGTAACTTCGTGCAATGTTGGGCCAACAACACAAAACAAGCAACTAGACCAACTTAACTTGTGAAACAAGTTGAATGAGGAAGATTAGACTAATGGAGCAAGGATTGTCTTAACCAAGCGTTTCAGTAGATTAATAAGATTGAATGGCAGATGAATTGATTAGGAGTTTTCGTTTTGCAACTTAGTGCTATAAGGATCCAACAACACAAAACAAGCAATTACGCCAAACTTAACTTGCGGAACAAGTTGAATGTGGGAAGATTAGTCCAATGAAGGAAGCATCGTCACAACCTAGGGTTACAGTAAGTTAATAAGAAATCAAAGGCATTTGAATGTATTAAAAGTTTTCAATCTGCAACTTAGTGCTACCAGGAGCCAATAACAAACAATAAGCAACTAGGCCCAACTTAACATGCGAAACATGTTGAATGAGGGAAGATTAGGCCATTGGAGAAAATATTGTCACTGCCTAGGGTTCCAGCAGAGGAAAAAGATTCAAAGGCGCTTGAATGTATTAGGAGTTTTCGATTTGCAACATAGTGCAATAAGCAGCAAATAACCTACAATAACCAACTAGGCCAAACTTAACCTGCGAAACAAGTTGAATGAGGGAAGATTAAACCAATGGTGGAAGTATCACCACAACCTAGGGCTCCAGTACATTAATATGATTCAAAGGCAGTCGAATGTATCATGAAATTTTGATTTGCAACATAGTGCTATAAGGAGCCAATAACCTACAAAAAGCCACTAGGCCAAACTTAACTTGCGAAACAGGTTGAATGAGGGAATATTAGAACAATGGATGACCATCGCCACCATCTAGGTTTCCAATAGATTAATAGGATTCAAAGGCACTTGAATGTATTACGAGTTTTCACTTGCAACTTAGCGCTATGAGGAGCCAACAACACAAAACAAGCAACTTGGCCAAACTCAACATGCGAAACAGGTTGAATGAAGGAAGATTAGTCTAATGGAGGAAGCATCATCACAAATTGGGTTCCAGAGATTAATAAGATTCAAAGGCACCCGAACGTATTAAGAGTTTTCAATTTCCAACTTAGTGTTATAAGGAGCCAATAGCGACAACAAAGTAACATGGCCTAACTTAACATGCGAAACAAGTTCAATGAGGGAAGATTAGACCAATGGAGAAAGTATCATCACAACCGAGGGATCCAAAGGGCGTAAAAAGATTCAAAGGCACTTGAATGTATTAGAAGTTTTGATTTGCAACTTAGTGCTATATGGGGACAACAACACAAAAGAAGCCACTAGGTCTAACTTAACTTGAGAAACAAGTTGAATGAGGGAAGATTAGACCAATGGAGGAAGGATTGTCAAAACCAAGGGTTCAATAGATAAATAAGATTCAAAAGCACTTGAATGGATTAGAGTTTTTGTTTTGCAACTTAGTGTTATAAGGAGGCAACAAACAAAACAAGCAACTATGCCAAACTTAATATTTAAAACAAGTTGAATGAGGAAGAATAGTCCAACGGAGGAATCATCATCACAACCTAGGGTTTCATGAGATTAATAAGATTTAAAGGCACTGAACGTATTAAGAGTTTTCAATTTGCAACTTAGTGCAATAGGAGCCAATAACAGACAACAAGCAACAAGGTCCAACTTAACATGAGAAACAAGTTGAATGAGGGAAGATTAGAGCAATGGAGAAAGTACCGTCACAACCTAGGGTTCCAGTGGAGTAGAAAAATTCAAAAGCACTTGAATGTATTAGAGTTTTAGATTTGCAACATAGTGCAATATGGGGCCAACAACACAAAACAAGCAACAAGGCCCAACTTAACATGCAAACATGTTGAATGAGGGAAGATTAGACCATTGGAGAAAATATCGTCACAACTAGGGTTCCAGAGAGGAATAAGATTCAAAGACACTTGAATGTATTAGGAGTTTCCGATTTGGAACATAGTGCAATGTGAGGCCAACAACACAAAACATGCAACTAGGCCAACTTAACTGCGAAACAAGTTGAATGAGGAAGATTAGACTAATGGAGGAAGGATTGTCAAAACAAGCGTTTGAAAGAGATTAATAAGATTGAATGGCACTTGAATGGATTAGGAGTTTTAGGTTTGTAACTTAGTGCTATAAGGAGCCTACAACACAAAACAAGTAACGACGCTAAACTTAACTGCGGAACAAGTTGAATGAGGAAGATTAGTCCAATGGAGGAAGCATCGTCACAACCTAGGTTACAAAGAGATTAATAAGAATCAAAGACACTTGAATGTAGTAGGAGTTTTCAATTTGCAACTTAGTGCTCCGAGGAGCCAATAACAAACAATAAGCAACAAGGCCCGACTTAACATGTGAAATATGTTGGTGAGGAAGATTAGACCATTGGAGGAAATATCGTCACAACCTAGGGTTCCAAAAAGGAAGAGGATTCAAAGACACTTGAATGTAATAGGAGTTTTCGATTTGCAACTTAGTGCTATAAGGAACCAATAACAAACAACAACCAACAAGGCCCAACTTAACATGCGAAAGAAGTTAAATGAGGAAGATTAGACCAAAGGAGAAAGTATCGCCACAACCTACGGTTCCGGTGGAGTCGAAATATTTAAAGGCACTTGAATGTATAAGGAGTTTTCGATTTGCAATTTAGTGCTATATGAGGCCAACAACACAAAACAAGCAACTAGTCCAAACTTAACTTGCGAAACAAGTTGAATGAGGGAAGATTAGACCAATGGTGGAATGATTGTCAAAACCTAGGGTTTCAGTAAATTAATAAGATTCAAAGGCACTTGAATGGATTAGGAGTTTTCGTTTTGCAACTTAGTTCTATAAGGAGGCAACAACACAAAACAAGCCGCTAGGCCAAACTTAACATGCGGAACAAGTTGAATGAGCGACGATTAGTCCAATGGAGGAAGCATCGTCACAACCTAGGGTTCTGAGATTAATAAGAATCAAAGGCACTTGAATGTATTAAGAGTTTTCAATTTGCAACTTAGTGCCCGAGGAGCCAATAACAAACAATAAGCAACAAGGCGACTTAACATGTGAAACATGTTGGTGAGGAAGATTGGACCATTGGAGAAAATATCGTCACAACCTAGGGTTCAGAGAGAAATAAGATTCAAAGACACTTGAATGTATTAGGAGTTTTGATTTGCAACATAGTGCTATAAGACCAATAACCTACAATAAGCAACTAGGCCAAACTTAACTTGCGAAACAAGTCGAACGAGGGAAGATTAGACCAATGCTGGAAGTATCGCCACATCCTAGGGTTCCAGTAGATTAATATGATTCAAAGGCACTCAAATGTATCATGAAATTTTGATTTGTAACTTAGTGCTATAAGGAGCCAATAACCTACAACAAGCCACTAGGCCAAACTTAACTTGCGAAACAGGTTGAATGAGGGAATATTAGAACATTGGACGACCATCGCCACCATCTAGGTTTCCAATAGATTAATAAGATTCAAAGGCACTCGAATGTGTTAGGAGTTTTCTATTTCCAACTTAGTGCTACGAGGAGCCAACAACACAAAACAAGCAACTAGGCCGAACTTAAAATGCAAAACAAGTTTAATGAGGAAAGATTAGTCCAATGGAGGAAGCATCGTCACAACCTAGGGTTCCAGAAGATTAATAAGATTCAAAGGCAATTGAACGTATTAAGAGTTTTCAATTTGCAACTTAGTGCTATAGGGAGCGAATAACAGACAACAAGCAACAAAGCCCAACTTAAAATGCGAAACAAGTTGAATGAGGGAAGATTAGACCAATGGAGATAGTAACGTCACAACCTAGGCTTCCAGTGGTGTAAAAGATTCAAAGGCATTTGAATGTTTTAGGAATTTTCGATTTGCAACTTTGTGCTATATGGGGCCGACAACACAAAACAAGCAACTTATTTAACCTTAAGTTGAAACAACTTGAATGAGGAAGATTAGACCAATGGAGGAAGTATTGTCAAAACCAAGGGTTTCAGAGATTAATAAGATTTAAATGCACTTGAATTGATTAGGAGGTTTTGATTTGTAACATAGTGCTATAAGGTGCGAATAACCTACAAAAAGCAAATGGGCGACACTTAACTCGCGAAACAGGTTCAATGAAGGAAGATTAGAACAATAAAGGACCATCACCACAATCTCGGTTTCAGTAGATTAATAATATTCAAAGGCACTTGAATGTGATAGGAGTTTTCGATTTGCAACTTAGTGCTATAAGTAACCAATAACACAACAAGCAACAAGGCCCAACTTAACATGCGAAAGAAGTTGAATGAGGAAGATTAGACCAAAGGAGAAAGTATCGCCCCAACCTACGATTCCAAAGGAGTAGAACGATTTAAAGGCACTTGAATGTATTACGAGTTTTCAATTTGCAACTTAGTGCTATATGAGGCCAACAACACAAAACAAGCAACTAGGCTAAACTTAACTTGCAAACAGTTGAATGAGGAATATTAGAACAATGGGCGCACCATCGCAACCATCTAGGTTTCTAATAGATTAATAAGATTCAAAGGCACTCGAATGTGTTAGGAGTTTTCATTTCCAACTTAGTGCTACGAGGAGCCAACAACACCAAACAAGCAACTAGGCCAAACTTAAAATGCGAAACAAGTTTAATGAGGAAAGATTAGTCCAATGGAGGAAGCATCGTCACAACCTACGGTTCCAAAAGATTAATAAGATTCAAAGGCAATTGAACGTATTAAGAGTTTTCAATTTGTAACTTAGTGATATGGGAGCGACAATGGACAACAAGCAACAAAGCCCAACTTAAAATGCGAAACAAGTTGAATGAGGAAGATTAGACCAATGGAGAAAGTAACGTCACAACCTAGGCTTCCATGGAGTAAAAAGATTCAAAGGCATTTGAATGTTTTAGGAATTTTCGATTTGCAACTTTGTGCTATATGGGGCCGACAAAACAAAACAAGCAACTTGGCGAACCTTAAGTTGAAACAAGTTGAATGAGGTAAGATTACACCAATTGAGTAAGTATTGTCAAAATTAAGTGTTTCATTAGATTAATAAGATTTAAATGCACTTGAATTGATTAGGAGGTTTTGATTTGTAACATAGTGCTATAAGGTGCGAATAACCTACAAAAGCAAATGGGCCACACTTAACTATAAACAGGTTGAATGAATGAAGATTAGAACAATAAAGGACCATCACCACAATCTAGGTTTCCAGAGATTAATAAGATTCAAAGGCACTTGAATGTGATAGGAGTTTTCGATTTGCAACTTAGTCCTATAAGGAACCAATAATGCATACAACAAGCAACAAGGCCCAACTTAACATGCAAAGAAGTTGAATGAGGAAGATTAGACCAAAGAGAAAGTATCGCGCAACCTACGGTTGGTGGAGTAGAAAGATTCAAACGCACTTGAATGTATTAGGAGTTTTCGATTAGCAACTTAGTGCTATGTGGGGCCAACAACACAAAACAAGCAACTAGGCCAAACTTAACTTGCGAAACAAGTTGAATGAGGGAAGATTAGACCAATGGAGGAAGGATTATCAAAACCAAGGGTTTCAGTAGATTAATAAGATTCAAAGGCAGTTGAATGGATTAGAAGTTTTCGTTTTGCAACTTAGTTCTATAAGGAGGCAACAACACAAAACAAGCCGTTAGGCCAAACTTAACATGCGAAACAAGTTGAATGAGCGACGGTTAGTCAATGGAGGAAGCATCGTCACAACCTAGATTTCTAGTAGATTAATAAGATTCAAAAGTACTTGAGCGTATTAAGAGTTTTCAATTTGCAACTTAGTTCTATAGGAGCCAATAACGGACAACAACCAACAAGGCCCAACTTAACATGAAAACACGTTGAATGAGGGTAGATTGGACCAATGGAGAAAGTATCGTCACAACCTAGGGTTCCGGTGGAGTAGAAAGATTCAAAGGCACTTGAATGTATTAGGCGTTTTAGATTTACAACATAGTGTCGTATATGGCCAACAACACAAAAGAAGCAACTAGGCCAACTTAACTTGCGAAACAAGTTGAATGACGGAAGATTAGACTAATAGAAGCAGGATTGTCAAAACCAAGGGTTTCGTGAGATTAATAAGATTGAATGGCACTTGAATGGATTAGGATTTTTCGTTTTGTAACTTAGTGCTATAAGGAGCCCACAACACAAAACAAGCAACTACTCAGAACTTAACTTGCGAAACAAGTTGAATGAAGGAAGATTAGTCCAATGGAGGAAGCATCGTCACAACCTAGGGTTACTGAGATTAATAAGAATCAAAGGCACTTGAATGTATTAAGAGTTTTCAATTTGCAACTTAGTGCTCGAGGAGCCAATAACAAACAATAAGCAACATGGCCCGACTTAACATGTGAAACATGTTGACTGAGGAAGATTGACCGTTGGAGAAAATATCGTCACAACCTAGGGTTCGGTGGAGAAATAAGATTCAAAGACACTTGAATGTATTAGGAGTTTCGATTTGCAACATAGTGCTATAAGCACCAATAACCTACAATAAGCAACTAGGCCAAACTTAATTTGCGAAACAAGTGGAACGAGGGAAGAGTAGACCAATGTCGGAAGTATCGCCACATCCTAGGGCTCCAGTAGATTAATATCATTCAAAGGCACTCGAATGTATCATGAAATTTTGATTTGCAACATAGTGTTATAAGTAGCCAATAACCTACAACAAGCCACTAGGCCAAACTTAACTTGTAAACAGATTGAATGAGGGAATATTAGAACAATGGACGACCATCGCCACCATCTAGGTTTCCAATAGATTAATAAGATTCAAAGGCACTCGAATGTGTTAGGAGTTTTCTATTTCCAACTTAGTGCTACGGAGCCAACAACACAAAACAAGCAACTAGGCCGAACTTAAAATGCAAAACAAGTTTAATGAGGAAAGATTAGTCCAATGGAGGAAGCATCGTCACAACCTAGGGTTCCAAAAGATTAATAAGATTCGAAGGCAATTGAATATATTAAGAGTTTTCAATTTGCAACTTAATCCTATAAAGAGCCAATAACAGACAACAAGCAACAAGGCCCAACTTAAAATGCGAAACAAGTTCAATGAGGGAAGATTAGACCAAGGGAGAAAGTAACGTAACAACCTAGGCTTCCAGTGGAGTAAAAAGATTCAAAGGCATTTGAATGTTTTAGGAGTTTTCGATTTGCAACTTGGTGCTATATGGGGCCAACAACACAAAACAAGCAACTAGGCGAACCTTAAGTTGCGAAAAAAGTTGAATGAGGGAAGATTAGACCAATGGAGGAAGTATTGTCAAAACCAAGGGTTTCTGAGATTAATAAGATTTAAATGCACTTGAATTGATTAGGAGGTTTTGATTTGTAACATAGTGCTATAAGGTGCGAATAACCTACAAGAAGCAAATGGCGACACTTAACTCATGCGAAACAGTTGAATGAAGGAAGATTAGAACAATAAAGGACCATCACCACAATCTAGGTTTCAGAGATTAATAATATTCAAAGGCACTTGAATGTGATAGGAGTTTTCGATTTGCAACTTAGTGCTATAAGTAACCAATAACAAACAAGCAACAAGGCCCAACTTAACATGCGAAAGAAGTTGAATGAGGGAAGATTAGACCAAAGGAGAAAGTATCGCCCCAACCTACGATTCCAGTGGAGTAGAACGATTTAAAGGCACTTGAATGTATTACGAGTTTTCAATTTGCAACTTAGTGCTATATGAGGCCAACAACACAAAACAAGCAACTAGGCTAAACTTAACTTATAAACAAGTTGAATGAGGAATATTAGAACAATGGACGACCATCGCAACCATCTAGGTTTCCAATAGATTAATAAGATTCAAAGGCACTTTCGAATGTGTTAGGAGTTTTCTGTTTCCAACTTAGTGCTACGGAGCCAACAACACAAACAAGCAACTAGGCCAAACTTAAAATGCGAAACAAGTTTAATGAGGAAAGATTAGTCCAATGGAGGAAGCATCGTCACAACCTACGTTTCCAAAAGATTAATAAGATTCAAAGGCAATTGAACGTATTAAGAGTTTTCAATTTGTAACTTAGTGATATGGGAGCGAATAACACAACAAGCAACAAAGCCCGACTTAAAATGCGAAACAAGTTGAATGAGGGAAGATTAGACCAATGGAGAAAGTAACGTCACAACCTAGGCTTCCAGTGGAGTAAAAAGATTCAAAGGCATTTGAATGTTTTAGGAATTTTCGATTTGCAACTTTGTGCTATATGGGGCCAACAACACAAAACAAGCAACTTGGCGAACCTTAAGTTGCGAAACAAGTTGAATGAGGGAAGATTAGACCAATGGAGGAAGTATTGTCAAAACCAAGGGTTTCTGTAGATTAATAAGATTCAAATGCACTTGAATTGATTAGGAGGTTTTGATTTGTAACATAGTGCTATAAGGTGCGAATAACCTACAAAAAGCAAATGGGCGACACTTAACTTACGAAACAGGTTGAATGAAGGAAGATTAGAACAATAAAGGACCATCACCACAATCTAGGTTTCCAGTAGATTAATAAGATTCAAAGGCACTTGAATGTGATAGGAGTTTTCGATTTGCAACTTAGTCCTATAAGGAACCAATAATGCACAACAAGCAACAAGGCCCAACTTAACATGCGAAAGAAGTTGAATGAGGAAGATTAGGCCAAAAGAGAAGTATCGCGCAACCTACGGTTCGGTGGAGTAGAAAGATTTAAAGGCACTTGAATGTATTAAGAGTTTTCGATTTGCAACTTAGTGCTATATGAGGCCAACAACACAAAACAAGCAACTAGGCTAAACTTAACTTGAAACAAGTTGAATGAGGAAGATTAGACCAATGGGCGAAGGATTGTCAAAACCAAGGGTTTCAGAGATTAATAAGATTCAAAGGCACTTGAATGGATTAGGAGTTTCGCTTTGCAACTTAGTTCTATAAGGAGGCAACAACACAAAACAAGCCGCTAGGCCAAACTTAACATGCGAACAAGTTGAATGAGCGACTGTTAGTCCAATGGAGGAAGCATCGTCACAACCTAGATTTCCAGAGATTAATAAGATTCAAAAGTACTTGAACGTATTAAGAGTTTTCAATTTGCAACTTAGTGCTATAGGAGCCAATAACGGACAACAACCAACAAGGCCCAACTTAGCATGCAAAACACGTTGAATGAGGGTAGATTGGACCAATGGAGAAAGTATCGTCACAACCTAGGGTTCCGGTGGAGTAGAAAGATTCAAAGGCACTTGAATGTATTAGGCGTTTTAGATTTACAACATAGTGTCGTATATGGCCAACAACACAAAAGAAGCAACTAGGCCAACTTAACTTGCGAAACAAGTTGAATGAGGAAGATTAGACTAATAGAAGCGGGATTGTCAAAACCAAGGGTTTCAGAGATTAATAAGATTGAATGGCACTTGAATGGATTAGGATTTTTCGTTTGTAACTTAGTGCTATAAGGAGCCCACAACACAAAACAAGCAACTACAGAACTTAACTTATAAACAAGTTGAATGAAGGAAGATTAGTCCAATGGAGGAAGCATCGTCACAACCTAGGGTTCTGAGATTAATAAGAATCAAAGGCACTTGAATGTATTAAGAGTTTTCAATTTGCAACTTAGTGCTCAGGAGCCAATAACAAACAATAAGCAACATGGCCGACTTAACATGTGAAACATGTTGGTGAGGAAGATTAGACCATTGGAGAAAATATCGTCGCAACCTAGGGATCCAGTATAGATATAAGATTCAAAGACACTAGAATGTATTAGGAGTTTTCGATTTGCGGCATAGAGTAATAAGCAACCAATAACCTACAATAAGCAACAAGGCCAAACTTAACTTGCGAAACAAGTCGAGCGAGGAAGATTTGACCAATCTTTGGAAGTATCGCCACAACCTAGGGCTCCAGTAGATTAATTGATTCAAAGGCACTCGAATGTATCATGAAATTTTGATTTGCAACATAGTGCTATAAGGGGCCAATAACCTACAACAAGCCACTGGGCCAAACTTAACTTGCGAAACAGGTTGAATGAGGAAATGTTAGAACAATGGACGACCATCGCCACCATCCAGGTTTCCAGTAGATTAATAAGATTCAAAGGCACTTGAATGTATTAGGAGTTTTCAATTTGCAACTTAGTGCTATGAGGAGGCAACAACACAAAACAAGCAACTAGGCCAAACTTAAAATGCGAAACAAGTTTAACGAGGAAATGTTAGTCCAATGGAGGAAGCATCCCCAGAACCTACGGTTCCAAAAGATTAATAAGATTCAAAGGCAATTGAACGTATTAAGAGTTTTCAATTTGCAACTTAGTGCTATAGGGGGCGAATAACAGACAACAAGCAACAAAGCCCAACTCAAAATGCAAAACAAGTTGAATGAGGAAGATTAGACCAATGGAGAAAGTAACGTCACAACCTAGGCTTCCAGTGAGTAAAAGATTCAAAGGCATTTGAATGTTTTAGGAATTTTCGATTTGCAACTTTGTGCTATATGGGCCAACAACACAAAACAAGCAACTTGGCGAACCTTAAGTTGCGAAACAAGTTGAATGAGGAAGATTAGACCAATGGAGGAAGTATTGTCAAAACCAAGGGTTTCAGAGATTAATAAGATTCAAATGCACTTGAATTGATTAGGAGGTTTTGATTTGTAACATAGTGCTATAAGGTGCGAATAACCTACAAAAGCAAATGGGCGACACTTAACTCATGAAACAAAGTTGAATGAAGGAAGATTAGAACAATAAAGGACCATCACCACAATCTAGGTTTCCGGACATTAATAATATTCAAAGGCACTTGAATGTGATAGGAGTTTTCGATTTGCAACTTAGTGCTATAAGGAACCAATAATGCACAACAAGCAAGAAGGCCCAACTTAACATGCGAAAGAAGTTGAATGAGGAAGATTAGACCAAAGGAGAAAGTATCGCCCCAACCTACGGTTCGGTGGAGTAGAAAGATTTAAAGGCACTTGAATGTATTACGAGTTTTCAATTTGCAACTTAGTGCTATATGAGGCCAACAACACAAAACAAGCAACTAGGGCAAACTTAACTTGCGAAACAAGTTGAATGAGGAAGATTAGACCAATGGAGGAAGGATTGTCAAAACCAAGGGTTTGAAAGATTAATAAGATTCAAAGGCACTTGAATGGATTAGGAATTTTCGTTTGCAACTTAGTTCTATAAGGAGGCAACAACACAAAACAAGCCGCTAGGCCAAACTTAACATGCGGAACAAGTTGAATGAGCGGCGGTTAGTCAAATGGAGGAAGCATCGTCACAACCTAGGTTTCAGTAGATTAATAAGATTTAAAAGCACTTGAGCGTATTAAGAGTTTTCAATTTGCAACTTAGTGCTATAGGAAGAATAACAGACAACAAGCAACAAGGCCCAACTTAAAATGCGAAACAAGTTCAATGAGGGAAGATTAGACCAAGGGAGAAAGTAACGTAACAACCTAGGCTTCCAGTGGAGTAAAAAGATTCAAAGGCATTTGAATGTTTTAGGAGTTTTCGATTTGCAACTTGGTGCTATATGGGGCCAACAACACAAAACAAGCAACTAGGCGAACCTTAAGTTGCGAAAAAAGTTGAATGGGGGAAGATTAGACCAATGGAGGAAGTATTGTCAAAACCAGGGCTTTCAGTAGATTAATAACATTCAAACGCACTTGAATTGATTAGGAGGTTTTGATTTGCAACATAGTGCTATAAGGTGGGAATAACCTACAACAAGCAACTGGGCGACACTTAACTTGCGAAACAGGTTGAATGAAGGAAGATTAGAACAATTGAGGACCATCACCACAATCTAGGTTTCCAGCAGATTAATAAGATTCAATGGCACTTGAATGTATTAGGAGTTTCGACTTGCAACTTAGTGCTATAACGAACCAATAATGCACAACAAGCAACAAGGCCCAACTTAACATGCGAAAGAAGTTGAATGAGGAAGATTAGACCAAAGGAGAAAGTATCGCCACAACCTACGGTTCGGTGGAGTAGAAAGATTTAAAGGCACTTGAATGTATTAGGTGTTTTCGATTTGCAACTTAGTGCTATATGAGGACAACAACACAAAACAAGCAACTAGTCCAAACTTAACTTGCGAAACAAATTGAATGAGGAAGATTAGACCGATGGAGGAATGATTGTCAAAACCAAGGGTTTCGAGATTAATAAGATTCAAAGGCACTTGAATGGATTAGGAGTTTTCGTTTGCAACTTAGTTCTATAAGGAGGCAACAACACAAAACAAGCGGCTAGGCCAAACTTATCATGCGAACAAGTTGAATGAGCGATTAGTCCAATGGAGGAAGCATCGTCACAACCTAGGGTTCGAGAGATTAATAAGATTGAAAGGCACTTGAACGTATTAAGAGTTTTCAATTTGCAACTTAGTGCTATAGGGAGCCAATAACGGACAACAACCAACAAGGCCCAACTTAACATGAGAAACACGTTGAATGAGGGTAGATTGGACCAATGGAAAAGTATCGTCACAACCTAGGGTTCGGTGAGTAGAAAGATTCAAAGGCACTTGAATGTATTAGGAGTTTCGATTTGTAACTTAGTGCAATGTTGGGCCAACAACACAAAACAAGCAACTAGACCAACTTAACTTGAAACAAGTTGAATGAGGAAGATTAGACTAATAGAGGCAGGATTGTCAAAACCAAGGGTTTGAGAGATTAATAAGATTGAATGGCACTTGAATGGATTAGGAGTTTTCGTTTTGAAACGTAGTGCTACAAGGAGCCCACAACACAAAACAAGCAACTACGCAAACTTAACTTGCGGAACAAGTTGAACGAAATAAGATTCAAAGACACTTGAATGTATTAGGAGAAAATACAAGTTGAACAACCACAGGAGAAAATATCGTCACAACCTAGGGTTCCAGAGAGAAATAAGATTCAAAGACACTTGAATGTATTAGGAGTTTCGATTTGCAACATAGTGGTATAAGCAGCCAATAACCTACAATAAGCAACTATGCCAAACCTTAACTTGCGAAACAAGTCGAACGAGGGAAGATTAGACCAATGCTGGAAGTATCGCCACATCCTAGGGCTCCAGTAGATTAATATGATTCAAAGGCACTCGAATGTATCATGAAATTTTGATTTGCAACATAGTGCTATAAGGAGGCAATAACCTACAACAAGCCACTAGGCCAAACTTAACTTGCGAAACAGGTTGAATGAGGAATATTAGAACAAAGGACGACCATCGCAACCATCTAGGTTTCCAATAGATTAATAAAATTCAAAGGCACTCGAATGTGTTAGGAGTTTTCTATTCCCAACTTAGTGCTACGAGGAGCCAACAACACAAAACAAGCAACTAGGCCAAACTTAAAATGCGAAACAAGTTTAATGAGGAAAGATTAGTCCAATGGAGGAAGCATTGTCACAACCTAGGGTTCGAGAAGATTAATAAGATTCAAAGGCAATTGAGCGTATTAAGAGTTTTCAATTTGCAACTTAGTGCTATAGGAGCGAATAACGGACAACAAGCAACAAAGCCCAACTTAAAATGCGAAACAAGTTGAATGAGGAAGATTAGACCAATGGAGAAAGTAACGTCATAACCTAGGCTTCGGTGGAGTAAAAGATTCAAAGGCACTTGAATGTTTTAGGAATTTTCGATTTGCAACTTTGTGCTATATGGGGCCAACGACACAAAACAAGCAACTAGACCAACTTAACTTGAAACAAGTTGAATGAGGAAGATTAGACTAATAGAGGAAGGATTGTCAAAACCCAGGGTTTCAGTAGATTAATAAGATTGAATGGCACTTGAATGGATTAGGAGTTTTCGTTTTGTAACTTAGTGCTGTAAGGTGCCCACAACACAAAACAAGCAACTACGCCAAACTTAACTTGCGGAACAAGTTGAATGAGGGAAGATTAGTCCAATGGAGGAAGCATCGTCACAACCTAGGGTTACAGTAGATTAATAAGAATCAAAGGCACTTGAATGTATTAAGAGTTTTCAATTTGCAACTTAGTGCTCCGAGGAGCCAATAACAAACAATAAGCAACAAGGCCCGACTTAACATGTGAAACATGTTGACTGAGGGAAGATTGGACCACTGGAGAAAATATCGTCACAACCTAGGGGTCCAGTAGAGAAATAAGATTCAAAGACACTTGAATGTATTAGGAGTTTTCGATTTGCAACATAGTGGTATAAGCAGCCAATAACCTACAATAAGCAACTATGCCAACCTTAACTTGAAACAAGTTGAACGAGGAAGATTTGACCAATGGAGAAGTATCGCCACATCCTAGGGCTCCAGTAGATTAATATGATTCAAAGGCACTCGAATGTATCATGAAATTTTGATTTGCAACATAGTGCTATAAGGGGCCAATAACCTACAACAAGCCACTAGGCCAAACTTAACTTGCGAAACAGGTTGAATGAAGAATATTAGAACAAAGGGCGACCATCGCAACCATCTAGGTTTCCAATAGATTAATAAAATTCAAAGGCACTCGAATGTGTTAGGAGTTTTCTATTCCCAACTTAGTGCTACGAGGAGCCAACAACACAAAACAAGCAACTAGGCCAAACTTAAAATGCGAAACAAGTTGAATGAGGAAAGATTAGTCCAATGGAGGAAGCATTGTCACAACCTAGGGTTCAGAGATTAATAAGATTCAAAGGCAATTGAACGTATTAAGAGTTTTCAATTTGCAACTTAGTGCTATAGGAGCCAATAATAGACAACAAGCAACAAAGCCCAACTTAAAATGCGAAACAAGTTGAATGAGGAAGATTAGACCAATGGAGAAAGTAACGTCACAACCTAGGCTTCGGTGGAGTAAAAAGATTCAAAGGCACTTGAATGTTTTAGGAATTTTCGATTTGCAACTTTGTGCTATATATGGCCAACAACACAAAACAAGCAACTAGACCAACTTAACTTGCGAAACAAGTTGAATGAGGGAAGATTAGACTAATAGAGGAAGGATTGTCAAAACCAAGGGTTTCAGTAGATTAATAAGATTGAATGGCACTTGAATGGATTAGGAGTTTTCGTTTTGTAACTTAGTGCTATAAGGAGCCCACAACACAAAACAAGTAACTACGCCAAACTTAACTTGCGGAACAAGTTGAATGAGGGAAGATTAGTCCAATGGAGGAAGTATCGTCACAACCTAGGGTTCTGAGATTAATAAGAATCAAAGGCACTTGAATGTATTAAGAGTTTTCAATTTGCAACTTAGTGCTCCGAGGAGCCAATAACAAACAATAAGCAACAAGGCCCGACTTAACATGTGAAACATGTTGACTGAGGGAAGATTGGACCATTGGAGAAAATATCGTCACAACCTAGGGTTCCAGTAGAGAAATAAGATTCAAAGACACTTGAATGTATTAGGAGTTTTCGATTTGCAGCATAGAGCAATAAGCAACCACTAACCTACAATAAGCAACTATGCCAACCTTAACTTGCGAAACAAGTCGAGCGAGGAAGATTTGACCAATGCTAGAAGTATCGCCACATCCTAGGGCTCCAGTAGATTAATTGATTCAAAGGCACTCGAATGTATCATGAAATTTTGATTTGCAACATAGTGCTATAAGGGGCCAATAACCTACAACAAGCCACTGGGCCAAACTTAACTTGCGAAACAGGTTGAATGAGGGAATATTAGAACAATGGGCGACCATCGCCACCATCTAGGTTTCCAATAGATTAATAAGATTCAAAGGCACTTTCGAATGTGTTAGGAGTTTTCTATTCCCAACTTAGTGCTACGAGGAGCCAACAACACAAAACAAGCAACTAGGCCAAACTTAAAATGCGAAACAAGTTTAATGAGGAAAGATTAGTCCAATGGAGGAAGCATTGTCACAACCTAGGGTTCCAGAAAATTAATAAGATTCAAAGGCAATTGAACGTATTAAGAGTTTTCAATTTGCAACTTAGTGCTATAGGGAGCGAATAACAGACAACAAGCAACAAAGCCCAACTTAAAATGCGAAACAAGTTGAATAAGGGAAGATTAGACCAATGGAGAAAGTAACGTCAGAACCTAGGCTTCCAGTGGAGTAAAAAGATTCAAAGGCATTTGAATGTGTTAGGAATTTTCGATTTGCAACTTTGTGCTATATGGGGCCAACAACACAAAACAAGCAACTTGGCGAACCTTAAATTGCGACACAATTTAAATGACAGTAGATTAGACCACTGGAGGAAGTATTGTCAAAACCAAGTGTTTCTGTAGATTAATAAGATTGAAAAGCACGGGAATGTATTAGGAGTTTTTGATTTGCAACTTAGTGCTATAAGGTGCGAATAACCTACAAAAAGCAAATGGGCGACACTTAACTTGCGAAACAGGTTGAATGAAGGAAGATTAGAACAATAAAGGACCATCACCACAATCTAGGTTTCCAGTAGATTAATAAGATTCAAAGGCACTTGAATGTGATAGGAGTTTTCGATTTGCAACTTAGTGCTATAAGGAACCAATAACAGACAACAAGCAACAAGGCCCAACTTAACATGTGAAAGAAGTTGAATGAGGGAACATTAGACCAAAGGAGAAAGTATCGCCACAACCTACGGTTCCGGTGGAGTAGAAAGATTTAAAGGGACTTGAATGTGTTAGAAGATTTCGATTTGCAACTTAGTACGCTATGGGGCAAACAACACACAACAAGCAACCATGCCAAACTTAACTTGCGAAACAAGTTGAAAGTGGGAAGATTAGAGCAATGGAGGAAGGATTGTGAAAACCAAGGGTTTGATGAGATTAATAAGATTCAAAGGCACTTGAATGGATTAGGAGTTTTCGCTTTGCAACTTAGTTCTATAAGGAGACAACAACACAAAACAAGCCGCTAGGCCAAACTTAACATGCGAACAAGTTGAATGGCGACGATTAGTCCAATGGAGGAAGCATCGTCACAACCTAGGGTTCGAGATTAATAAGATTCAAAGGCACTTGAGCGTATTAAGAGTTTTCAATTTGCAACTTAGTGCTATAGGAGCCAATAACGGACAACAACCAACAAGGCCCAACTTAACATGAGAAACAAGTTGAATGAGGGTAGATTGGACCAATGGAGAAAGTATCGTCACAACCTAGGGTTCCGGTGGAGTAGAAAGATTCAAAGGCACTTGAATGTATTAGGCGTTTTAGATTTGCAACATAGTGCCATATATGGCCAACAACACAAAACAAGCAACTAGGCCAACTTAACTTGCGAAACAAGTTGAATGAGGAAGATTAGACTAATAAAGGAAGGATTGTCAAAACCCAGGGTTCCAGTAGATTAATAAGATTGAATGGCACTTGAATGGATTAGGAGTTTTCGTTTTGTAACTTAGTGCTGTAAGGTGCCCACAACACAAAACAAGCAACTACGCCAAACTTAACTTGCGGAACAAGTTGAATGAGGGAAGATTAGTCCAATGGAGGAAGTATCGTCACAACCTAGGGTTACAGTAGATTAATAAGAATCAAATGCACTTGAATGTATTAAGAGTTTTCAATTTGCAACTTAGTGCTATAGGAGCCAATAACCTACAATAAGCAACAAGGCCCAACTTAAAATGCGAAACAAGTTGAATGAGGAAGATTAGACCAATGGAGAAAGTATCGCCACATCCTAGGCTTCCAGTGGAGTAAAAGATTCAAAGGCATTTGAATGTTTTAGAATTTTCGATTTGCAACTTTGTGCTATATGGGCCAACAACACAAAACAAGCAACTTGGCGAACCTTAAGTTGCGAAACAAGTTGAATGAGGAAGATTAGACCAATGGAGGAAGTATTGTCAAAACCAAGGGTTTTATAGATTAATAAGATAAAAATGAACTTGAATTAATTAGAAGATTTTGATTTGTAACATAGTGCTATAAGGTGCGAATAACCTACAAAAGCAAATGGGGACACTTAACTTGCGAAACACAGTTGAATGAAGGAAGATTAGAATAACAAAGAACCATCACCACAATCTAGGTTTCAATAGATTAATAAGATTCAAAGGCACTTGAATGTGATAGGAGTTTTCGATTTGCAACTTAGTGCTATAAGGAACCAACAGACAACAAGCAACAAGGCCCAACTTAACATGCGAAAGAAGTTGAATGAGGAAGATTAGACCAAAGGAGAAAGTATCGCACAACCTAGGTTCGGTGGAGTAGAAAGATTTAAAGCCACTTGAATGTATTAGGAGTTTTCGATTTGCAACTTAGTGCTATATGAGGCCAACAACACAAAACAAGCAACTAGTCCAAACTTAACTTGAAACAAGTTGAATGAGGAAGATTAGACCAATGGAGGAAGGATTATGAAAACCAAGGGTTTAAGCAGATTAATAAGATTCAAAGGCAGTTGAATGGATTAGAAGTTTTCGTTTTGCAACTTAGTTCTATAAGGAGGCAACAACACAAAACAAGCCGTTAGGCCAAACTTAACATGCGAAACAAGTTGAATGAGCGAACATAAGTCCAATGGACGAAGCATCGTCACAACCTAGGGTCCCAGTAGATTTATAACATTCCAAGGCACTTGAACGTATTATGAGTTTTCAATTTGCAACTTAGTGCTATAGGGAGCCAATAACAGACTACAACCAACAAGCCCAACTTAACATGCGAAACAGGTTGAATGAAGGAAGATTAGACCAAAGGAGAAAGTATCGCCACAACCTAGGTTCCAGGAGTAGAAAGATTCAAAGGCACTTGAATGTATTAGGCGTTTTAGATTTGCAACATAGTGCCGTATATGGCCAACAACACAAAACAAGCAACTAGGCCAACTTAACTTGCGAAACAAGTTGAATGAGGGAAAATTAGACTAATTGAGGAAAGATTGTCAAAACCAAGGGTTCCAGTAGATTAATAACATTGAATGGCACTTGAATGGATTAGGAGTTTTCGTTTTGCAACTTAGTGCTATAAGGAGCCAACAACACAAAACAAGCAGCTGGGCCAAACTTAACTTGCGGAACAAGTTGAATGAGGGAAGATTTGTCCAATGGAGGAAGCATCGTACCAACCTAGGGTTACAGTAGATTAATAAAAATCAAAGGCACTTCAATGTATTAAGAGTTTTCAATTTGCAACTTAGTACAGCCAAGAGCCAATAACAAACAATAAGCAACAAGGCCCAACTTAACATGCGAAACATGTTGAATGAGGGAAGATTAGACCATTGGAGAAAATATCGTCGCAACCTAGGGATCCAGTATAGATATAAGATTCAAAGACACTAGAATGTATTAGGAGTTTTCGATTTGCGACATAGTGCTATAAGCCAATAACCTACAATAAGCAACTAGGCCAAACTTAACTTGCGAAACAAGTTGAACGAGGAAGATTAGACCAATGATGGAAGTATCGCCACATCCTAGGGCTCGGTGATTAATATGATTCAAAGGCACTTGAATGTATCATGAAATTTTGATTTGCAACATAGTGCTATAAGGAGGCAATAACCTACAACAAGCCACTAGGCCAAACTTAACTTAAGAAACAAGTTGAATGAGGAATATTAGAACAATGGGCGACCATCGCCACCATCTAGGTTTCCAATAGATTAATAAGATTCAAAGGCACTCGAATGTGTTAGGAGTTTTCTATTTCCAACTTAGTGCTATGAGGAGCCAACAACACAAAACAAGCAACTAGGCGAACTTAAAATGCGAAACAAGTTGAATGAGGAAAGATTAGTCCAATGGAGGAAGCATTGTCACAACCTAGGGTTCGAAGATTAATAAGATTCAAAGGCAATTGAATGTATTAAGAGTTTTCAATTTGCAACTTAGTGCTATAGGAGCCAATAACACAACAAGCAACAAAGCCCAACTTAAAATGTGAAACAAGTTGAATGAGGAAGATTAGACCAATGGAGAAAGTAACGTCACAACCTAGGCTTCCAGTGAGTAAAAGATTCAAAGGCATTTGAATGTTTTAGGAATTTTCGATTTGCAACTTAGTGCTATATGGGGCCAATAACACAAAACAAGCAACTTGGCGAACCTTAAGTTGCGAAACAAGTTGAATGAGGAAGATTAGACCAATGGAGGAAGTATTGTCAAAACCAAGGGTTTCTGTAGATTAATAAGATTCGAATGCACTTGAATTGATTAGGAGGTTTTGATTTGTAACATAGTGCTATAAGGTGCGAATAACCTACAAAAAGCAAATGGGCGACACTTAACTTGCGAAGCAAGTTGAATGAAGGAAGATTAGAACAATAAAGGACCATCACCACAATCTAGGTTTCCAGATTAATAAGATTCAAAGGCACTTGAATGTGATAGGAGTTTTCGATTTGCAACTTAGTGCTATAAGGAACCAGTAACAGACAACAAGCAACAAGGCCCAACTTAACATGCGAAAGAAGTTGTATGAGGGAAGATTAGACCAAAGGAGAAAGTATCGCCACAACCTAGGGTTCGGTGGAGTAGAAAGATTTAAAGCACTTGAATGTATTAGGAGTTTTAGATTTGCAACTTAGTGCTATATGAGGCCAACAACACAAAACAAGCAGCTAGGCCAAACTTAACTTGCGAAACAAGTTGAATGAGGGAAGATTAGACCAATGGAGGAAGGCTTGTCAAAACCAAGGGTTTCAGTAGATTAATAAGATTCAAAAGCTCTTGAATAGATTAGGAGTTTTCGTTTTGCAACTTAGTTCTATAAGGAGGCAACAACACAAAACAAGCCGCTAGGCCAAACTTAACATGCGGAACAAGTTGAATGAGCGACGATTAGTCCAATGGAGGAAGCATCGTCACAATCTAGGGTTCCAGTAGATTAATAAGATTAAAAGGCACTTGAACGTATTAAGAGTTTTCAATTTGCAACTTAGTGCTGTAGGGAGCCAATAACGGACAACAACCAACAAGGCCCAACTTCACATGAGAAACAAGTTGAATGAGGGTAGATTGGACCAGTGGAGAAAGTATCGTCACAACCTGGGGTTCCGGTGGAGTAGAAAGATTCAAAGGCACTTGAATGTATTAGGCGTTTTAGATTTGCAACATAGTGCCATATATGGCCAACAACACAAAACGAGCAACTAGGCCAACTTAACTTGCGAAACAAGTTGAATGAGGAAGATTAGACTAATAGAGGAAGGATTGTCAAAACCAGGGTTTGATAGATTAAAAAGATTGAATGGCACCTGAATGGGTTAGGAGCTTTCGTTTTGTAACTTAGTCCTATAAGGAGCGCACAACACCAAACAACCAAGTACGCCAAACATAACTTGCGGAACAAGTTGAATGAGGGTAGATTAGTCAACTGGAGGAAACATCGTCACAACCTAGGGTTCTGAGATTAATAAGAATCAAAGGCACTTGAATGTATTAAAAGTTTTCAATTTGCAACTTAATGCTCCAAGGAGCCCATAACAAACAATAAGCAACAAGGCCCGACTTAACATGTGAAACATGTTGGTGAGGGAAGATTGGACAATTGGAGAAAATATAGTCACAACCTAGGGTTCCAGTAGAGAAATAAGATTCAAAGACACTTGAATGTATTAGGTGTTTTCGATTTGCAACATAGTGCTATAAGCAGCCAATAACCTACAATAAGCAACGAGGCCAAACTTAACTTGCGAAACAAATTGAACGTGGAAGATTAGGCCAATCTTGGAAGTATCGCCACATCCTAGGGCTCCAGTAGATTAATATGATTCAAAGGCACTCGAATGTATCATGAAATTTTGATTTGCAACATAGTGTTATAAGGAGCCAATAACCTACAACAAGGCACTAGGCCAAACTTAACTTGCGAAACTGGTTGAATGAGGGAATATTAGAACAATGGACGACCATCGCCACCATCTAGGTTTGCAATAGATTAATAAGATTCGAAGGGACTCGAATGTGTTAGGAGTTTTCTATTTCCAACTTAGTGCTATGAGGAGCCAACAACACGAAACAAGCAACTAGGCCGAACTTAAAATGCGAAACAAGTTTAATGAGGAAGGATTAGTCCAATGGAGGAAGCATCGTCACAACCTAGGGTTCCAGAAGATGAATAAGATTCAAAGGCAATTGAACGTATTAAGAGTTTTCAATTTGAAACTTAGTGCTAAACGGAGCGAATAACACAACAAGCAACAAAGCCCAACTTAAAATGCGAAACAAGTTGAATGAGGAAGATTAGACCAATGGAGAAAGTAACGTCCCAACCTAGGCTTCCAGTGGAGTAAAAAGATTAAAAGGCATTTGAATGTTTTAGGAATTTTCGATTTGCAACTTTGTTCTATATGGGGCCAACAACACAAAACAAGCAACTTGGCGAACCTTAAGTTGCGAAACAAGTTGAATGAGGAAGATTAGACCAATGGAGGAAGTATTGTCAAAACCAAGGGTTTCAGTAGATTAATAAGATTCAAATGCACTTGAATTGATTAGGAGGTTTTGATTTGTAACATAGTGCTATAAGGTGCGAATAACCTACAAAAAGAAAATGGCGACACTTAACTTGAAACAAGTTGAATGAAGGAAGATTAGAACAATAAAGGACCATCACCACAATCTAGGTTTCAGAGATTAATAAGATTCAAAGGCACTTGAATGTGATAGGAGTTTTCGATTTGGAACTTAGTGCTATAAAGAACCAATAACAGACAACAAGCAACAAGGCCCAACTTAACATGCGAAACTAGTTGAATGAGGGAAGATTAGACCAATGGAGAAAGTATCGTCACAGCCTAGGGTTCCGGTGGAGTAGAAAGATTCAAAGGCACTTGAATGTATTAGAAGTTTTCGATTTGCAACTTAGTGCTATATGGGGCCAACAACACAAAACAAACAACTAGGGCAAACTTAACTTGCGAAACAAGTTGAACGAGGGAAGATTAGTCCAATGGAGGAACGATTGTCAAAACCAAGGGTTTCAGTAGATTAATAAGATTCAAAAGCACTTGAATAGACTAGGAGTTTTCGTTTTTGCAATTTAGTGTTAAAAGGAGGCAACAACACAAAACAAGTAACTAGGCCAAACTTAACATGCGGAACAAGTTGAATGAGCGACGATTAGTCCAATGGAGGAAGCATCGTCACAATCTAGGGTTCCAGTAGATTAATAAGATTCAAAGGCACTTGAACGTATTAAGAGTTTTCAATTTGCAACTTAGTGCTATAGGAGCCAATAACGGACAACAACCAACAAGGCCCAACTTAACATGAGAAACAAGTTGAATGAGGTAGATTGGACCAATGGAGAAAGTATCGTCACAACCTAGGGTTCGGTGGAGTAGAAAGATTCAAAAGCACTTGAATGTATTAGGCGTTTTAGATTTGCAACATAGTGCCATATATGGCCAACAACACACAACAAGCAACTAGGCCAACTTAACTTGCGAAACAAGTTGAATGAGGAAGATTAGACTAATAGAGGAAGGATTGTCAAAACCGGGGTTTGTTAGATTAATAAGATTGAATGGCACTTGAATGGATTAAGAGTTTTCGTTTTGTAACTTAGTGCTATAAGGAGCCCACAACACAAAACAAGCAACTACGCCAAACTTAACTTGGAACAAGTTGAATGAGGAAGATTAGTCAAATGGAGAAACATCGTCACAACCTAGGGTTCTGTAGATTAATAAGAATCAAAGGCACTTGAATGTATTAAAAGTTTTCAATTTGCAACTTAGTGCTCCAAGGAGCCAATAACAAACAATAAGCAACAAGGCCCGACTTAACATGTGAAACATGTTGGTGAGAAGATTGGACCATTGGAGAAAATATAGTCACAACCTAGGGTTCCAGAGAGAAATAAGATTCAAAGACACTTGAATGTATTAGGAGTTTTCGATTTGCAACATAGTGCTATAAGCGACCAATAACCTACAATAAGCAACTAGGCCAAACTTAACTTGCAAACAAGTGGAGCGAGGGAAGATTAGACCAATCTTTGGAAGTATCGCCACATCGTAGGGCTCCAGTAGATTAATATCATTCAAAGGCACTCGAATGTATCATGAAATTTTGATTTGCAACATAGTGCTATAAGGAGGCAATAACCTACAACAAGCCACTAGGCCAAAGTTAACTTGCGAAACAGGTTGAATGAGGAATATTAGAACAATGGGCGACCATCGCCACCATCTAGGTTTCCAATAGATTAATAAGATTCAAAGGCACTCGAATGTGTTAGGAGTTTTCTATTTCCAACTTAGTGCTATGAGAGCCAACAACACAAAACAAGCAACAAGGCCGAACTTAAAATGCGAAACAAGTTTAATGAGGAAGGATTAGTCCAATGGAGGAAGCATCGTCACAACCTAGGGTTCGGAAGATTAATAAGATTCAAAGGCAATTGAGCGTATTAAGAGTTTTCAATTTGCAACTTAGTGCTATAGGAGCGAATAACGGACAACAAGCAACAAAGCCCAACTTAAAATGCGAAACAAGTTGAATGAGGGAAGATTAGACCAATGGAGAAAGTAACGTCACAACCTAGGCTTCCAGTGGAGTAAAAAGATTCAAAGGCATTTGAATGTTTTAGGAATTTTCGATTTGCAACTTTGTGCTATATGGGGCCAACAACACAAAACAAGCAACTTGGCGAACCTTAAGTTGCGAAACAAGTTGAATGAGGGAAGATTAGACCAATGGAGGAAGTATTGTCAAAACCAAGGGTTTCTGTAGATTAATAAGATTCAAATGCACTTGAATTGATTAGGAGGTTTTGATTTGTAACATAGTGCTATATGGTGCGAATAACCTACAAAAAGAAAATGGGCGACACTTAACTTGCGAAACAGGTTGAATGAAGGAAGATTAGAACAATAAAGGACCATCACCACAATCTAGGTTTCCAGTAGCTTAATAAGATTCAAAGGGACTTGAATGTGGTAGGAGTTTTCGATTTGCAACTTAGTGCTATAAGGAACCAATAAGACACCAAGCAACAAGGCCCAACTTAACATGCGAAAGAAGTTGAATGAGGGAAGATTAGACCAAAGGAGAAAGTATCGCCACAACCTACGGTTCCGGTGGAGTAGAAAGATTTAAAGCACATGAATGTATTAGGAGTTTTAGATTTGCAACTTAGTGCTATATGAGGCCAACAACACAAAACAAGCAGCTAGGCCAAACTTAACTTGCGAAACAAGTTGAATGAGGGAAGATTAGACCAATGGAGGAAGGACTGTCAAAACCAAGGGTTTGTGAGATTAATAAGATTCAAAGGCACTTGAATGGATTAGGATTTTTCGTTTTGCAAGTTAGTTCTATAAGGAGGCAACAACACAAAACAAGCCGCTAGGCCAAACTTAACATGCGGAACAAGTTGAATGAGCGACGATTAGTCCAATGGAGGAAGCATCGTCACAATCTAGGGTTCGAGATTAATAAGATTCAAAGGCACTTGAGCGTATTAAGAGTTTTCAATTTGCAACTTAGTGCTATAGGGAGCCAATAACAGACAACAACCAACAAGGCCCAACTTAACATGAGAAACAAGTTGAATGAGGGTAGATTGGACCAATGGAGAAAGTATCGTCACAACCTAGGGTTCCGGTGGAGTAGAAAGATTCAAAGGCACTTGAATGTATTAGGTTTTAGATTTGCAACATAGTGCCATATAAGGCCAACAACACAAAACAAGCAACTAGGCCAACTTAACTTGAAACAAGTTGAATGAGGAAGATTAGACTAATAGAGGAAGGATTGTCAAAACCAGGGGTTTCAGTAGATTAATAAGATTGAATGGCACTTGAATGGATTAGGAGTTTTCGTTTTGTAACTTAGTGCTATAAGGAGCCCACAACACAAAACAAGCAACTACGCCAAACTTAACTTGCGGAACAAGTTGAATGAGGGAAGATTAGTCAAATGGAGGAAACATCGTCACAACCTAGGGTTACAGTAGATTAATAAGAATCAAAGGCACTTGAATGTATTAAAAGTTTTCAATTTGCAACTTAATGCTCCAAGGAGCCCATAACAAACAATAAGCAGCAAGGCCCGACTTAACATGTGAAACATGTTGGTGAGAAGATTGGACAATTGGAGAAAATATAGTCACAACCTAGGGTTCCAGTAGAGAAATAAGATTCAAAGACACTTGAATGTATTAGGAGTTTTCGATTTGCAACATAGTGCTATAAGCAGCCAATAACCTACAATAAGCAACGAGGCCAAACTTAACTTGCGAAACAAGTCGAACGAGGGAAGATTAGGCCAATGCTGGAAGTATCGCCACGTCCTAGGGCTCCAGTAGATTAATATGATTCAAAGGTACTCGAATGTATCATGAAATTTTGAGTTGCAACATAGTGTTATAAGGAGCCAATAACCTACAACAAGGCACTAGGCCAAACTTAACTTGCGAAACTGGTTGAATGAGGGAATATTAGAACAATGGACGACCATCGCCACCATCTAGGTTTGCAATAGATTAATAAGATTCGAAGGGACTCGAATGTGTTAGGAGTTTTCTATTTCCAACTTAGTGCTATGAGGAGCCAACAACACGAAACAAGCAACTAGGCCGAACTTAAAATGCGAAACAAGTTTAATGAGGAAGGATTAGTCCAATGGAGGAAGCATCGTCAAACCTAGGGTTCCAGAAGATGAATAAGATTCAAAGGCAATTGAACGTATTAAGAGTTTTCAATTTGCAACTTAGTGCTATAGGGAGCGAATAACAGACAACAAGCAACAAAGCCCAACTTAAAATGCGAAACAAGTTGAATGAGGGAAGATTAGACCAATGGAGAAAGTAACGTCACAACCTAGGCTTCCAGTGGAGTAAAAAGATTCAAAGGCATTTGAATGTTTTAGGAATTTTCGATTTGCAACTTTGTGCTATATGGGGCCAACAACACAAAACAAGCAACTTGGCGAACCTTAAGTTGCGAAACAAGTTGAATGAGGGAAGAATAGACGAATGGAGGAAGTATTGTCAAAACCAAGGGTTTCTGTAGATTAATAAGATTCAAATGCACTTGAATTGATTAGGAGGTTTTGATTTGTAACATAGTGCTATATGGTGCGAATAACCTACAAAAAGAAAATGGGCGACACTTAACTTGCGAAACAGGTTGAATGAAGGAAGATTAGAACAATAAAGGACCATCACCACAATCTAGGTTTCCAGTAGCTTAATAAGATTCAAAGGCACTTGAATGTGATAGGAGTTTTCGATTGGCAACTTAGTGCTATAAGGAACCAATAACAGCCAACAAGCAACAAGGCCCAACTTAACATGCGAAAGAAGTTGAATGAGGGAAGATTAGACCAAAGGAGAAAGTATCGCCACAACCTACGGTTCCGGTGGAGTAGAAAGATTTAAAGCACTTGAATGTATTAGGAGTTTTAGATTTGCAACTTAGTGCTATATGAGGCCAACAACACAAAACAAGCAGCTAGGCCAAACTTAACTTGCGAAACAAGTTGAATGAGGGAAGATTAGACCAATGGAGGAAGGCTTGTCAAAACCAAGGGTTTCAGTAGATTAATAAGATTCAAAAGCTCTTGAATAGATTAGGATTTTCGTTTGCAACTTAGTTCTATAAGGAGGCAACAACACAAAACAAGCCGCTAGGCCAAACTTAACATGCGGAACAAGTTGAATGGCGACGATTAGTCCAATGGAGGAAGCATCGTCACAATCTAGGGTTCGAGAGATTAATAAGATTCAAAGGCCCTTGAGCGTATTAAGAGTTTTCAATTTGCAACTTAGTGCTATAGGAGCCAATAACGGACAACAACCAACAAGGCCCAACTTCACATGAGAAACAAGTTGAATGAGGGTAGATTGGACCAGTGGAGAAAGTATCGTCACAACCTGGGGTTCCGGTGGAGTAGAAAGATTCAAAGGCACTTGAATGTATTAGGCGTTTTAGATTTGCAACATAGTGCCATATATGGCCAACAACACAAAACGAGCAACTAGGCCAACTTAACTTGCGAAACAAGTTGAATGAGGGAAGATTAGACTAATAGAGGAAGGATTGTCAAAACCAGGGGTTTCAGTAGATTAATAAGATTGAATGGCACCTGAATGGGTTAAGAGTTTTCGTTTTGTAACTTAGTGCTATAAGGAGCCCACAACTCAAAACAAGCAACTACGCCAAACTTAACTTGCGAACAAGTTGAATGAGGAAGATTAGTCAATGGAGGAAGCATCGTCGCAACCTAGGGTTACAGTAGATTAATAAAAATCAAACGCACTTGAATGTATTAAGAGTTTTCAATTTGCAACTTAGTGCTCCGAGGAGCCAATAACAAACAATAAGCAACAAGGCCCGACTTAACATGTCAAACGTGTTGGTGAGGAAGATTGGACCATTGGAGAAAAATCGTCACAACCTAGGGTTCAGTAGAGAAATAAGATTCAAAGAAACTTGAATGTATTAGGAGTTTTCGATTTGCAACATAGTGCTATAAGCAGCCAATAACCTACAATAAACAACTAGGCCAAACTTAACTTGCGAAACAAGTCGAACGAGGGAAGATTAGACCAATGCTGGAAGTATCGCCACATCCTAGGGTTCCAGTAGATTAATATGATTCAAAGGCACCCGAATGTATCATGAAATTTTGATTTGTAAAATAGTGCTATAAGGAGCCAATAACCAACAACAAGCTAGTAGGCCAAACTTAACTTGCGAAACTGGTTGAATGAGGGAATATTAGAACAATGAACGACCATTGCCACCATCTAGATTTGCAATAGATTAATAAGATTCAAAGGCACTGGAATGTGTTAGGATTTTTCTATTTCCAACTTAGTGCTATGAGAAGCCAACAACACAAAACAAGCAACTAGGCCGAATTTAAAATTCGAAACAAGTTTAATGAGGAAAGATTAGTCCAATGGAGGAAGCATCGTCACAACCTAGGGTTCCAGAAAATTAATAAGGTTCAAAGGCTCTTGAACGTATTAAGAGTTTTCAATTTGCAACTTAGTGCTATAGGGAGCGAATAACAGACAACAAGCAACAAAGCCCAACTTAAAATGCGAAACAAGTTGAATGAGGGAAGATTAGACCAATGGAGAAAGCAACGCCACAACCTAGGCTTCCAGTGGAGTAAA
This sequence comes from Gynochthodes officinalis, assembly GCA_020080225.1. Classification (NCBI taxonomy): domain Eukaryota; kingdom Viridiplantae; phylum Streptophyta; class Magnoliopsida; order Gentianales; family Rubiaceae; genus Gynochthodes; species Gynochthodes officinalis. Next base: position 36,735 of record JAIQDA010000034.1, on the reverse strand, counting down.
AAGATTCAAAGGCATTTGAATGTTTTAGGAATTTTCGATTTGCAACTTTGTGCTATATGGCGCCAACAACACAAAACAAGCAACTTGGCGAGCCTTAAGTTGCGAAACAAGTTGAATGAGAGAAGATTAGACGAATGGAGGAAGTATTGTCAAAACCAAGGGTTTCTGTAGATTAATAAGATTCAAATGCACTTGAATTGATTAGGAGGTTTTGATTTGTAACATGGTGCTATATGGTGCGAATAATCTACAAAAAGCAAATGGGCGACACTTAACTTGCGAAACAGGTTGAATGAAGGAAGATTGGAACAATAAAGGACCATCACCACAATCTAGGTTTCCAGTAGATTAATAAGATTCAAAGGCACTTGAATGTGATAGGAGTGTTCGATTCGCAACTTAGTGCTATAAGGAAGCAATAACCGACAACAAGCAACAAGGCCCAACTTAACATGCGAAAGAAGTTGAATGAGGGAAGATTAGACCAAAGGAGAAAGTATCGCCACAACCTACGGTTCCGGTGGAGTAGAAAGATTTAAAGGCACTTGAATGTATTAGGAGTTTTCGATTTGCAACTTAGTGCTATATGAGGCCAACAACACAAAACAAGCAAGTAGGCCAAACTTAACTTGCGAAACAAGTTGAATGAGGGAAGATTAGACCAATGGAGGAAGGATTGTCAAAACCAAGGGTTTCAGTAGATTAATAAGATTCGAAGGCACTTGAATGGATTAGGAGTTTTCGTTTTGCAACTTAGTTCTATAAGGAGGCAACAACACAAAACAAGCCGCTAGGCCAAACTTAACATGCGGAACAAGTTGAATGAGCGACGATTAGTCCAATGGAGAAAGAATCGTCACAACCTAGGGTTCCAGTAGATTAATAAGATTCAAAGGCACTTGATCGTATTAAGAGTTTTCGGTTTGCAACTTAGTGCTATAGGGTGCCAATAACGGAGAACAACCAACAAGGCCCAACTTAACATGAGAAACAAGTTGAATGGGGGTAGATTGGACCAATGGAGAAAGTATCGTCACAACCTAGGGTTCCGATGGAGTAGAAAGATTCAAAGGCACTTGAATGTATTAGTCGTTTTAGATTTGCAACATAGTGCCATATATGGCCAACAACACAAAACAAGCAACTAGGCCAACTTAACTTGCGAAACAAGTTGAATGCGGGAAGATTAGACTAATAGAGGAAGGATTGTCAAAACCAGGGTTTGAGATTAATAAGATTGAATGGCACTTGAATGGATTAGGAGTTTTCGTTTTGTAACTTAGTGCTGTAAGGAGCCCACAACACAAAACAAGCAACTACGCCAAACTTAACTTGCGGAACAAGTTGAATGAGGGAAGATTAGTCCAATGGAGGAAGTATCGTCACAACCTAGGGTTACAGTAGATTAATAAGAATCAAACGCACTTGAATGTATTAAGAGTTTTCAATTTGCAACTTAGTGCTCCGAGGAGCCAATAACAAACATTAAGCAACAAGGCCCGACTTAACATGTGAAACTTGTTGACTGAGGGAAGATTGGACCATTGGAGAAAATATCGTCACAACCTAGGGTTCCAGTAGAGAAATAAGATTCAAAGACACTTGAATGTATTAGGAGTTTTCGATTTGCAAGATAGTGCTATAAGCAGCCAATAACCTACAATAAATACCTAGGCCAAACTTAACTTGCGAAACAAGTCGAACGAGGGAAGATTAGACCAATGCTGGAAGTATCGCCACATCCTAGGGTTCCAGTAGATTAATATGATTCAAAGGCACTCGAATGTATCATGAAATTTAGATTTGTAACATAGTGCTATAAGGAGCCAATAACCTACAACAAGCCAGTAGGCCAAACTTAACTTGCGAAACTGGTTGAATGAGGGAATATTAGAACAATGAGCGACCATCGCCACCATCTAGGTTTGCAATATATTAATAAGATTCAAAGGCCCTCGAATGTGTTAGGAGTTTTCTATTTCCAACTTAGTGCTATGAGGAGCCAACAACACATAACAAGCAACTAGGCCGAACTTAAAATGCGAAACAAGTTTAATGAGGAAAGATTAGTCCAATGGAAGAAGCATCGTCACAAACTAGGGTTCCGGAAGATTAATAAGATTCAAAGGCAATTGAACGTATTAAGTGTTTTCAATTTGCAACTTAGTGCTATAGGGAGCGAATAACAGACAACACGCAACAAAGCCCGACTTAAAATGCGAAACAAGTTGAATGAGGGAAGATTAGACCAAAGGAGAAAGTAACGTCACAACCTAGGCTTCCAGTGGAGTAAAAAGATTCAAAGGCATTTGAATGTTTTAGGAATTTTCGATTTGCAACTTTGTGATACGTGGGGCCAACAACACAAAACAAGCAACTTGGCGAACCTTAAGTTGCGAAACAAGTTGAATGAGCGAAGATTAGACCAATGGAGGAAGTATTGTCAAAACCAAGGGTTTCTGTAGATTAATAAGATTCGAATGCACTTGAATTGATTAGGAGGTTCTGATTTGTAACATAGTGCTATAAGGTGCGAATAACCTACAAAAAGCAAATGGGCGACACTTAACTTGCGAAACAGGTTGAATGAAGGAAGATTAGAACAATAAAGGACCATCACCACAATCTAGGTTTCCAGTAGATTAATAAGATTCAAAGCCACTCTAATGTGATAGGAGTTTTCGATTTGCAACTTAGTGCTATAAGGAACGAATGCACAACAAGCAACAAGGCCCAACTTAACATGCGAAAGAAGTTGAATGAGGGAAGATTAGACCAAAGGAGAAAGTATCGCCACAACCTACGGTTCCGGTGGAGTAGAAAGATTTAAAGGCACTTGAATGTATTAGGAGTTTTCGACTTGCAACTTAGTGCTATATGAGGCCAACAACACAAAACAAGCAACTAGTCCAAAGTTAACTTGCGAAACAAGTTGAATGAGGGAAGATTAGACCAATGGGGGAAGGATTGTCAAAACCAAGGGTTTCAGTAGATTAATAAGATTCAAAGGCACTTGAATGGATTAGGAGTTTTCGTTTTGCAACTTAGTTCTATAAGGAGGCAACAACACAAAACAAGCCGCTAGGCCAAACTTAACATGCGGAACAAGTTGAATGAGCGACGATTAGTCCAATGCAGGAAGAATCGTCACAACCTAGGGTTCCAGTAGATTAATAAGATTCAAAGGTACTTGAACGTATTAAGAGTTTTCAATTTGCAACTTAGTGCTATAGGGAGCCAATAACGGAGAACAACCAACAAGGCCCAACTTAACATGAGAAACAAGTTGAATGGGGGTAGATTGGACCAATGGAGAAAGTATCGTCACAACCTAGGGTTCCGGTGGAGTAGAAAGATTCAAAAGCACTTGAATGTATTAGGCGTTTTAGATTTGCAACATAGTGCCATATATGGCCAACAACACAAAACAACCAACTAGGCCAACTTAACTTCCGAAACAAGTTGAATGAGGGAAGATTAGACTAATAGAGGAAGGATTGTCAAAACCCAGGGTTTCAGTAGATTAATAAGATTGAATGGCACTTGAATGGATTAGGAGTTTTCTTTTTGTAACTTAGTGCTGTAAGGAGCCCACAACACAAAACAAGCAACTACGCCAAACTTAACTTGTGGAACAAGTTGAATGAGGGAAGATTAGTCCAATGGAGGAAGTATCGTCACAACCTAGGGTTCTGAAGATTAATAAAATCAAACGCACTTGAATGTATTAAGAGTTTTCAATTTGCAACTTAGTGCTCGAGGAGCCAATAACAAACAATAAGCAACAAGGCCCGACTTAACATGTGAAACTTGTTGGTGAGGAAGATTGGACCATTGGAGAAAATATCGTCACAACCTAGGGTTCGGAAGAGAGATAAGATTCAAAGACACTTGAATGTATTAGGAGTTTCGATTTGCAACATAGTGCTATAAGCGCCAATAACCTACAATAAATACCTAGGCCAAACTTAACTTGCGAAACAAGTCGAACGAGGGAAGATTAGACCAATGCTGGAAGTATCGCCACATCCTAGGGTTCCAGTAGATTAATATGATTCAAAGGCACTCGAATGTATCATGAAATTTTGATTTGTAACATAGTGCTATAAGGAGCCAATAACCTACAACAAGCCAGTAGGCCAAACTTAACTTGCGAAACTGGTTGAATGAGAGAATATTAGAACAATGAGCGACCATCGCCACCATCTAGGTTTGCAATATATTAATAAGATTCAAAGGCCCTCGAATGTGTTAGGAGTTTTCTATTTCCGACTTAGTGCTATGAGGAGCCAACAACACATAACAAGCAACTAGGCCGAACTTAAAATGCGAAACAAGTTTAATAAGGAAAGATTAGTCCAATGGAGGAAGCATCGTCACAAACTAGGGTTCCGGAAGATTAATAAGATTCAAAGGCAATTGAACGTATTAAGTGTTTTCAATTTGCAACTTAGTGCTATAGGGAGCGAATAACAGACAAGACGCAACAAAGCCCAACTTAAAATGCGAAATAAGTTGAATGAGGGAAGATTAGACCAATGGAGAAAGTAACGTCACAACCTAGGCTTCCAGTGGAGTAAAAAGATTCAAAGGCATTTGAATGTTTTAGGAATTTTCGATTTGCAACTTTGTGATATGTGGGGCCAACAACACAAAACAAGCAACTTGGCGAACCTTAAGTTGCGAAACAAGTTGAATGAGCGAAGATTAGACCAATGGAGGAAGTATTGTCAAAACCAAGGGTTTCTGTAGATTAATAAGATTCGAATGCACTTGAATTGATTAGGAGGTTTTGATTTGTAACATAGTGCTATAAGGTGCGAATAACCTACAGAAAGCAAATGGGCGACAGTTAACTTGCGAAACAGGTTGAATGAAGGAAGATTAGAACAATAAAGGACCATCACCACAATCTAGGTTTCCAGTAGATTAATAAGATTCAAAGGCACTTGAATGTGATAGGAGTTTTCGATTTGCAACTTAGTGCTATAAGGAACCAGCAACAGACAACAAGCAACAAGGCCCAACTTAACATGCGAAAGTAGTTGAATGAGGGAAGATTAGACCAAAGGAGAAAGTATCGCCACAACCTACGGTTCCGGTGGAGTAGAAAGATTTAAAGGCACTTGAATGTATTAGGAGTTTTCGACTTGCAACTTAGTGTTGTATGAGGCCAACAACACAAAACAAGCAACTAGTCCAAAGTTAACTTGCGAAACAAGTTGAATGAGGGAAGATTAGACCAATGGGGGAAGGATTGTCAAAACCAAGGGTTTCAATAGATTAATAAGATTCAAAGGCACTTGAATGGATTAGGAGTTTTCGTTTTGCAACTTAGTTCTATAAGGAGGCAAGAACACAAAACAAGCCGCTAGGCCAAACTTAACATGCGGAACAAGTTGAATGGGCGACGATTACTCCAATGGAGGAAGAATCGTGACAACCTAGGGTTCCAGTAGATTAATAAGATTCAAAGGCACTTGAACGTATTAAGAGTTTTCAATTTGCAACTTAGTGCTATAGGGAGCCAATAACGGACAACAACCAACAAGGCCCAACTTAACATGAGAAACAAGTTGAATGGGGGTAGATTGGTCCAATGGAGAAAGTATCGTCACAACCTAGGGTTCCGGTGGAGTAGAAAGATTCAAAGGCACTTGAATGTATTAGGCGTTTTAGATTTGCAACATAGTGCCATATATGGCCAACAACACAAAACAAGCAACTAGGCCAACTTAACTTGCGAAACAAGTTGAATGAGGAAGATTAGACTAATAGAGGAAGGATTGTCAAAACCCAGGGTTTGATAGATTAATAAGATTGAATGGCACTTGAATGGATTAGGAGTTTCGTTTTGTAACTTAGTCTTTGTAAGGTGCCCACAACACAAAACAAGCAACTACGCCAAACTTAACTTGCGGAACAAGTTGAATGAGGGAAGATTAGTCCAATGGAGGAAGTATCGTCACAACCTAGGGTTACAGTAGATTAATAAGAATCAAATGCACTTGAATGTATTAAGAGTTTTCAATTTGCAACTTAGTGCTCCGAGGAGCCAATAACAAACAATAAGCAACAAGGCCCGACTTAACATGTGAAACTTGTTGGTGAGGAAGATTGGACCATTGGAGAAAATATCGTCACAACCTAGGGTTCCAGTAGAGAAATAAGATTCGAAGACACTTGAATGTATTAGGAGTTTTCGATTTGCAACATAGTGCTATAAGCAGCCAATAACCTACAATAAATACCTAGGCCAAACTTAACTTGCGAAACAAGTCGAACGAGGGAAGATTAGACCAATGCTGGAAGTATCGCCACATCCTAGGGTTCCAGTAGATTAATATGATTCAAAGGCACTCGAATGTATCATGAAATTTTGATGTGCAACATAGCGCTATAAGGAGCCAATAACCTACAACAAGCCGCTAGGCCAAATTTAACTTGCGAAACAGGTTGAATGAGGGAATATTAGAACAATGGATGACCATCGCCACCATCTAGGTTTCCAATAGATTAATAAGATTCAAAGGCACTCGAATGTGTTAGGAGTTTTCTATTTCCAACTTAGTGCTATGAGGAGCCAACAACACAAAACAAGCAACTAGGCCGAACTTAAAATGCGAAACAAGTTTAATCAGGAAAGATTAGTCCACTGGAGGAAGCATCGTCACAACCTAGGGTTCCAGAAGATGAATAAGATTCAAAGGCAATTGAACGTATTAAGAGTTTTCAATTTGCAACTTAGTGCTATAGGGAGCGAATAACAGACAACAAGCAACAAAGCCCAACTTAAAATGCGAAACAAGTTGAATGAGGGAAGATTAGACCAATGGAGAAAGTAACGTCACAACCTAGGCTTCCAGTGGAGTAAAAAGATTCAAAGGCATTTGAATGTTTTAGGAATTTTCGATTTGCAACTTTGTGCTATATGGGGCCAACAACACAAAACAAGCAACTTGGCGAACCTTAAGTTGCGAAACAAGTTGAATGAGGAAGATTAGACCAATGGAGGAAGTATTGTCAAAACCAAGGGTTTCTGTAGATTAATAAGATTCAAATGCACTTGAATTGATTAGGAGGTTTTGATTTGTAACATAGTGCTATAAGGTGCGAATAACCTACAAAAAGCAAATGGGCGACACTTAACTTGAAAGCGAGTTGAATGAAGGAAGATTAGAACAATAAAGGACCATCACCATAATCTAGGTTTCCAGTACATTCATAAGATACAAAGGCACTCGAATGTGTTAGGAGTTTTCTATTTCCAACTTAGTGCTATGAGGAGCCAACAACACAAAACAAGCAACTAGGCCGAACTTAAAATGCGAAACAAGTTTAATGAGGAAAGATTAGTCCAATAGAGGAAGCATCATCACAACCTAGGGTTCCAGAAGATTAACAAGATTCAAAGGCAATTGAACGTATTAAGAGTTTTCAATTTGCAACCTAGTGCTATAGGGAGCAAATAACAGACAACAAGCAACAAAGCCCACCTTAAAATGCGAAACAAGTTGAATGAGGGAAGATTAGACCAATGGAGAAAGTAACGTCACAACCTAGGCTTCCAGTGGAGTAAAAAGATTCAAAGGCATTTGAATGTTTTAGGAATTTTCGATTTGCAACTTTGTGCTACATGGGGCCAACAACACAAAACAGGCAACTTGGCGAACCTTAAGTTGCGAAACAAGTTGAATGAGGGAAGATTAGACCAATGGAGGAAGTATTGTCAAAACCAAGGGTTTCTGTAGATTAATAAGATTCAAATGCACTTGAATTGATTATGAGGTTTTGATTTGTAACATAGTGCTATAAGGTGCGAATAACCTACAAAAAGCAAATGGGCGACACTTAACTTGCGAAACAGGTTGAATGAAGGAAGATTAGAACAATAAAGGACCATCACCACAATCTAGGTTTCCAGTAGATTAATAAGATTCAAAGGCACTTGAATGTGATAGGAGTTTTCGATTTGCAACTTAGTGCTATAAGGAACCAATAACAGACAACAAGCAACAAGGCCCAACTTAACATGCGAAATAAGTTGAATGAGGGAAGATTAGACCAAAGGAAAAAGTATCGCCACAACCTACGATTCCGGTGGAGTAGAAAGATTTAAAGGCACTTGAATGTATTAGGAGTTTTCGATTTGCAACTTAGTGCTCTATGAGGCCAACAACACAAAACAAGCAGCTAGGCCAAACTTAACTTGCGAAACAAGTTGAATGAGGGAAGATTAGACCAATGGAGGAAGGACTGTCAAAACCAAGGGTTTCAGTAGATTAATAAGATTCAAAGGCACTTGAATGGATTAGGAGTTTTCGTTTTGCAACTTAGTTCTATAAGGAGGCAACAACACAAAACAAGCCGCTAGGCCAAACTTAACATGCGGAACAAGTTGAATGAGCGACGATTAGTCCAATGGAGGAAGCATCCTCACAATCTAGGGTTCCAGTAGATTAATAAGATTAAAAGGCACTTGAACGTATTAAGAGTTTTCAATTTGCAACTTTTGCTGTAGGGAGCCAATAACGGACAACAACGAACAAGGCCCAACTTAACATGAGAAACAAGTTGAATGGGGGTAGATTGGTCCAATGGAGAAAGTATCGTCACAACCTAGGGTTCCGGTGGAGTAGAAAGATTCAAAGGCACTTGAATGTATTAGGCGTTTTAGATTTGCAACATAGTGCCATATATGGCCAACAACACAAAACAAGCAACTAGGCCAACTTAACTTGCGAAACAAGTTGAATGAGGAAGATTAGACTAATAGAGGAAGGATTGTCAAAACCCAGGGTTTCAGTAGATTAATAAGATTGAATGGCACTTGAATGGATTAGGAGTTTTCGTTTTGTAACTTAGTGCTGTAAGGTGCCCACAACACAAAACAAGCAACTACGCCAAACTTAACTTGCGGAACAAGTTGAATGAGGGAAGATTAGTCCAATGGAGGAAGTATCGTCACAACCTAGGGTTACAGTAGATTAATAAGAATCAAATGCACTTGAATGTATTAAGAGTTTTCAATTTGCAACTTAGTGCTCAGGAGCCAATAACAAACAATAAGCAACAAGGCCCGACTTAACATGTGAAACTTGTTGGTGAGGAAGATTGGACCATTGGAGAAAATATCACAACCTAGGGTTCCAGTAGAGAAATAAGATTCGAAGACACTTGAATGTATTAGGAGTTTTCGATTTGCAACATAGTGCTATAAGCAGCCAATAACCTACAATAAATACCTAGGCCAAACTTAACTTGCGAAACAAGTCGAACGAGGAAGATTAGACCAATCTTTGGAAGTATCGCCACATCCTAGGGTTCCAGTAGATTAATATGATTCAAAGGCACTCGAATGTATCATGAAATTTTGATGTGCAACATAGCGCTATAAGGAGCCAATAACCTACAACAAGCCGCTAGGCCAAATTTAACTTGCGAAACAGGTTGAATGAGGGAATATTAGAACAATGGATGACCATCGCCACCATCTAGGTTTCCAATAGATTAATAAGATTCAAAGGCACTCGAATGTGTTAGGAGTTTTCTATTTCCAACTTAGTGCTATGAGGAGCCAACAACACAAAACAAGCAACTAGGCCGAACTTAAAATGCGAAACAAGTTTAATCAGGAAAGATTAGTCCACTGGAGGAAGCATCGTCACAACCTAGGGTTCCAGAAGATGAATAAGATTCAAAGGCAATTGAACGTATTAAGAGTTTTCAATTTGCAACTTAGTGCTATAGGGAGCGAATAACAGACAACAAGCAACAAAGCCCAACTTAAAATGCGAAACAAGTTGAATGAGGGAAGATTAGACCAATGGAGAAAGTAACGTCACAACCTAGGCTTCCAGTGGAGTAAAAAGATTCAAAGGCATTTGAATGTTTTAGGAATTTTCGATTTGCAACTTTGTGCTATATGGGGCCAACAACACAAAACAAGCAACTTGGCGAACCTTAAGTTGCGAAACAAGTTGAATGAGGGAAGATTAGACCAATGGAGGAAGTATTGTCAAAACCAAGGGTTTCTGTAGATTAATAAGATTCAAATGCACTTGAATTGATTAGGAGGTTTTGATTTGTAACATAGTGCTATAAGGTGCGAATAACCTACAAAAAGCAAATGGGCGACACTTAACTTGCGAAACAGGTTGAATGAAGGAAGATTAGAACAATAAAGGACCATCACCACAATCTAGGTTTCCAGTACATTCATAAGATACAAAGGCACTCGAATGTGTTAGGAGTTTTCTATTTCCAACTTAGTGCTATGAGGAGCCAACAACACAAAACAAGCAACTAGGCCGAACTTAAAATGCGAAACAAGTTTAATGAGGAAAGATTAGTCCAATAGAGGAAGCATCATCACAACCTAGGGTTCCAGAAGATTAACAAGATTCAAAGGCAATTGAACGTATTAAGAGTTTTCAATTTGCAACCTAGTGCTATAGGGAGCAAATAACAGACAACAAGCAACAAAGCCCACCTTAAAATGCGAAACAAGTTGAATGAGGGAAGATTAGACCAATGGAGAAAGTAACGTCACAACCTAGGCTTCCAGTGGAGTAAAAAGATTCAAAGGCATTTGAATGTTTTAGGAATTTTCGATTTGCAACTTTGTGCTACATGGGGCCAACAACACAAAGCAGCAACTTGGCGAACCTTAAGTTGCGAAACAAGTTGAATGAGGGAAGATTAGACCAATGGAGGAAGTATTGTCAAAACCAAGGGTTTCTGTAGATTAATAAGATTCAAATGCACTTGAATTGATTATGAGGTTTTGATTTGTAACATAGTGCTATAAGGTGCGAATAACCTACAAAAAGCAAATGGGCGACACTTAACTTGCGAAACAGGTTGAATGAAGGAAGATTAGAACAATAAAGGACCATCACCACAATCTAGGTTTCCAGTAGATTAATAAGATTCAAAGGCACTTGAATGTGATAGGAGTTTTCGATTTGCAACTTAGTGCTATAAGGAACCAATAACAGACAACAAGCAACAAGGCCCAACTTAACATGCGAAATAAGTTGAATGAGGGAAGATTAGACCAAAGGAAAAAGTATCGCCACAACCTACGATTCCGGTGGAGTAGAAAGATTTAAAGGCACTTGAATGTATTAGGAGTTTTCGATTTGCAACTTACTGCTCTATGAGGCCAACAACACAAAACAAGCAGCTAGGCCAAACTTAACTTGCGAAACAAGTTGAATGAGGGAAGATTAGACCAATGGAGGAAGGACTGTCAAAACCAAGGGTTTCAGTAGATTAATAAGATTCAAAGGCACTTGAATGGATTAGGAGTTTTCGTTTTGCAACTTAGTTCTATAAGGAGGCAACAACACAAAACAAGCCGCTAGGCCAAACTTAACATGCGGAACAAGTTGAATGAGCGACGATTAGTCCAATGGAGGAAGCATCCTCACAATCTAGGGTTCCAGTAGATTAATAAGATTAAAAGGCACTTGAACGTATTAAGAGTTTTCAATTTGCAACTTTTGCTGTAGGGAGCCAATAACGGACAACAACGAACAAGGCCCAACTTAACATGAGAAACAAGTTGAATGAAGGTAGATTGGACCAATGGAGAAAGTATCGTCACAACCTAGGGTTCCGGTGGAGTAGAAAGATTCAAAGGCACTTCAATGTATTAGGCGTTTTATATTTCCAACATAGTGCCATATATGGCCAACAACACAAAACAAGCAACTAGGCCAACTTAACTTGCGAAACAAGTTGAATGAGGGAAGATTAGACTAATAGAGGAAGGATTGTCAAAACCAAGGGTTTCAGTAGATTAATAAGATTGATGGGCACTTGAATGGATTAGGAGTTTTCGTTTTTTAACTTAGTGCTATAAGGAGCCCACAACACAAAACAAGCAACTACGCCAAACTTAACTTGCGGAACAAGTTGAATAAGGGAAGAGTAGTCCAATGGAGGAAGCGTCGTCACAACCTAGGGTTACAGTAGATTAATAAGAATCGAAGGCACTTGAATGTATTAAGAGTTTTCAATTTGCAACTTAGTACTCCGAGGAGCCAATAACAAACAATAAGCAACAAGGCCCGACTTAACATGTGAAACATGTTGACTGAGGGAAGATTTGACCATTGGAGAAAATATCGTCACAACCTAGGGTTTCAGTAGAGAAATAAGATTCAAAGACACTTGAATGTGTTAGGAGTTTTCGATTTGCAACATAGTGCTATAAGCAGCCAATAACCTACAATAACCAACTAGGCCAAACTTAACTTGCGAAACAAGTCGAACGAGGGAAGATTAGACCAATGCTGGAAGTATCGCCACATCCTAGGGCTCCAGTAGATTAATATGATTCAAAGGCACTCGAATGTATCATGAAATTTTGATTTGCAACATAGTGCTATAAGGAGCCAATAACCTACAACAAGCCACTAGGCCAAACTTAACTTGCGAAACCGGTTGAATGAGGGAATATTAGAACAATGGACGACCATCGCCACCATCTAGGTTTCCAATAGATTAATAAGATTCAAAGGCACTCGAATGTGTTAGGAGTTTTCTATTTCCAACTTAGTGCTATGAGCAGTCAACAACACAAAACAAGCAACTAGGCCGAACTTAAAATGCCAAACAAGTTTGATGAGGAAGGAGTAGGCCAAAGGAGGAAGCATCGTCACAACCTAGGGTTCCAGAACATTAATAAGATTCAAAGGCAATTGAACGTAATAAGAGTTTTCAATTTGCAACTTAGTGCTATAGGGAGCGAATAACAGACAACAAGCAACAAAGCCCAACTTAAAATGCGAAACAAGTTGAATGAGGGAAGATTAGACCAATGCAGAAAGTAACGTCACAACCTAGGCTTCCAGTGGAGTAAAAAGAATCAAAGGCATTTGAATGTTTTAGGAATTTTCGATTTGCAACTTTGTGCTATATGGGGCCAACAACACAAAACAAGCAACTTGGCGAACCTTAAGTTGCGAAACAAGTTGAATGAGAGAAGATTAGACCAATGGAGGAAGGATTGTCAAAACCAAGGGTTTCAGTAGATTAATAAGATTCAAAGGCACTTGAGTGGATTAGGAGTTTTCGTTTTGCAACTTAGTTCTATAAGGAGGCAACAACACAAAACAAGCCGCTAGGCCAAACTTAACATGCGGAACAAGTTGAATGAGCGACGATTAGTCCAATGGAGGAAGCATCGTCACAATCTAGGGTTCCAGTAGATTAATAAGATTAAAAGGCACTTGAACGTATTAAGAGTTTTCAATTTGCAACTTAGTGCTGTAGGGAGCCAATAACGGACAACAACGAACAAGGCCCAACTTAACATGAGAAACAAGTTGAATGAGGGTAGATTGGACCAATGGAGAAAGTATCGTCACAACCTAGGGTTCCGGTGGAGTAGAAAGATTCAAAGGCACTTCAATGTATTAGGCGTTTTAGATTTCCAACATGGTGCCATATATGGCCAACAACACAAAACAAGCAACTTGGCCAACTTAACTTGCGAAACAAGTTGAATGAGGGAAGATTTGACTAATAGAGGAAGGATTGTCAAAACCAAGGGTTTCAGTAGATTAATAAGATTGAATGGCACTTGAATGGATTAGGAGTTTTCGTTTTGTAACTTAGTGCTATAAGGAGCCCACAACACAAAACAAGCAACTACGCCAAACTTAACTTGCGGAACAAGTTGAATGAGGGAAGATTAGTCCAATGGAGGAAGCGTCGTCACAACCTAGGGTGACAGTAGATTAATAAGAATCAAAGGCACTTGAATGTATTAAGAATTTTCAATTTGCAACTTAGTGCTCCGAGGAGCCAATAACAAACAATAAGCAACAAGGCCTGACTTAACATGTGAAACATGTTGACTGAGGGAAGATTGGACCATTGGAGAAAATATCGTCACAACCTAGGGTTCCAGTAGAGAAATAAGATTCAAAGACACTTGAATGTGTTAGGAGTTTTCGATTTGCAACATTGTGCTATAAGCAGCCAATAACCTACAATAACCAACTAGGCCAAACTTAACTTGCGAAACAAGTCGAACGAGGGAAGATTAGACCAATGCTGGAAGTATCGCCACATCCTAGGGCTCCAGTAGATTAATAAGATTCAAAGTCACTCGAATGTATCATGAAATTTTGATTTGTAACATAGTGCTATAAGGAGACAATAACCTACAACAAGCCGCTAGGCCAAACTTAACTTGCGAAACAGGTTGAATGAGGGAATATTAGAACAATGGACGACCATCGCCACAATCTAGGTTTCCAATAGATTAATAAGAATCAAAGGCACTCGAATGTGTTAGGAGTTTTCTATTTCCAACTTAGTGCTATGAGGAGTCAACAACACAAAACAGGCAACTAGGCCGAACTTAAAATGCGAAACAAGTTTGATGAGGAAGGATTAGGCCAAAGGAAGAAGCATCGTCACAACCTAGAGTTCCAGAACATTAATAAGATTCAATGGCAATTGAACGTATTAAGAGTTTTCAATTTGCAACTTTGTGCTATAGGGAGCGAATAACAGACAACAAGCAACAAAGCCCAACTTAAAATGCGAAACAAGTTGAATGAGGGAAGATTAGACCAATGCAGAAAGTAACGTCACAACCTAGGCTTCCAGTGGAGTAAAAAGATTCAAAGGCATTTGAATGTTTTAGCAATTTTCGATTTGTAACTTTGTGCTAAAAGGGGCCAACAACACAAAACAAGCAACTTGGCGAACCTTAAGTTGCGAAACAAGTTGAATGAGGGAAGATTAGACCAATGGAGGAAGTATTGTCAAAACCAAGGGTTTCTGTAGATTAATAAGATTCAAATGCACTTGAATTCATTAGGAGGTTTTGATTTGTAACATAGTGCTATAAGGTGCGAATAACCTACAAAAAGCAAATGGCGACACTTAACTTGCGAAACAGGTTGAACGAAGGAAGATTAGAACAATAAAGGACCATCATCACAATCTAGGTTTTCCAGTAGATTAATAAGATTCAAAGGCACTTGAATGTGATAGGAGTTTTCGATTTGCAACTTAGTGCTATAAGGAACCAATAACAGACAACAAGCAACAAGGCCCAGCTTAACATGCGAAAGAAGTTGAATGAGGGAAGATTAGACGAAAGGAGAAAGTATCGCCACAACCTACGGTTCCGGTGGAGTAGAAAGATTTAAAGGCACTTGAATGTATTAGGAGTTTTCGATTTGCAACTTAGTGCTATATGAGGCCAACAACACAAAACAAGCAACTAGGCCAAACTTAACTTGCGAAACAAGTTGAATGAGGGAAGATTAGACCAATGGAGGAAGGATTGTCAAAACCAAGGGTTTCAGTAGATTAATAAGATTCAAAGGCACTTGAATGGATTAGGAGTTTTCGTTTTGCAACTTAGTTCTATAAGGAGGCAACAACACAAAACAAGCCGCTAGGCCAAACTTAACATGCGGAACAAGTTGAATGAGCGACGATTAGTCCAATGGAGGAAGCATCGTCACAATCTAGGGTTCCAGTAGATTAATAAGATTAAAAGGCACTTGAACGTATTAAGAGTTTTCAATTTGCAACTTAGTGCTGTAGGGAGCCAATAACGGACAACAACGAACAAGGCCCAACTTAACATGAGAAACAAGTTGAATGAGGGTAGATTGGACCAATGGAGAAAGTATCGTCACAACCTAGGGTTCCGGTGGAGTAGAAAGATTCAAAGGCACTTCAATGTATTAGGCGTTTTAGATTTCCAACATAGTGCCATATATGGCCAACAACACAAAACAAGAAACTTGGCCAACTTAACTTGCGAAACAAGTTGAATGAGGGAAGATTTGACTAATAGAGGAAGGATTGTCAAAACCAAGGGTTTCAGTAGATTAATAAGATTGAATGGCACTTGAATGGATTAGGAGTTTTCGTTTTGTAACTTTGTGCTATAAGGAGCTCACAACACAAAACAAGCAACTACGCCAAACTTAACTTGCGGAACAAGTTGAATGAGGGAAGATTAGTCCAATGGAGGAAGCGTCGTCACAACCTAGGGTTCCGGTGGAGTAGAAAGATTCAAAGGCACTTGAATGTATTAGGCGTTTTAGATTTGCAACAAAGTGCCATATATGGCAAACAACACAAAACAAGCAACTAGGCCAACTTAACTTGCGAAACAAGTTGAATGAGGGAAGATTAGACTAATAGAGGAAGGATTGTCAAAACCAAGGGTTTCAGTAGATTAACAAGATTGAATGGCACTTGAATGGATTAGGAGTTTTCGTTTTGTAACTTAGTGCTATAAGGAGCCCACAACACAAAACAAGCAACTACGCCAAACTTAACTTGCGGAACAAGTTGAATGAGGGAAGATTAGTCCAATGGAGGAAGCATCGTCACAACCTAGGGTTACAGTCGATTAATGAGAATCAAAGGCACTTGAATGTATTAAGAGTTTTCAATTTGCAACTTAGTGCTCCGAGGAGCCAATAACAAACAATAAGCAACAAGGCCCGACTTAACATTTGAAACATGTTGACTGAGGGAAGATTGGACCATTGGAGGAAATATCGTCACAACCTAGGGTTCCAGTAGAGAACTAAGATTCAAAGACGCTTGAATGTATTAGGAGTTTTCGATTTGCAACATAGTGCTATAAGCAGCCAATAACCTACAATAAGCAACTAGGCCAAACTTAACTTGCGAAACAAGTCGAACGAGGGAAGATTAGACCAATGCTGGAAGTATCGCCACATCCTAGGGCTCCAGTAGATTAATATGATTCAAGGCACTCGAATGTATCATGAAATTTTGATTTGCAACATACTGCTATAAGGAGCCAATAACCTACAACAAGCCCGTAGGACAAACTTAACTTGCAAAACAGGTTGAATGAGGGAATATTAGAACAATGGACGACCATCGCCACCATCTAGGTTTCCAATAGATTAATAAGATTCAAAGGCACTCGAATGTGTTAGGAGTTTTCTATTTCCAACTTAGTGCTATGAGGAGCCAACAACACAAAACAGGCAACTAGGCCGAACTTAAAATGCGAAACAAGTTTAATGAGGAACGATTAGGCCAAAGGAGGAAGCATCGTCACAACCTAGGGTTCCAGAAGATTAATAAGATTCAAAGGCAATTGAACGTATTAAGAGTTTTCAATTTGCAAGTTATTGCTATAGGGAGCGAATAACAGACAACAAGCAACAAAGCCCAACTTAAAATGCGAAACAAGTTGAATGAGGGAATATTAGACCAATGGAGAAAGTAACGTCACAACCTAGGCTTCCAGTGGAGTAAAAAGATTCAATGGCATTTGAATGTTTTAGGAATTTTCGATTTTCAACATTGTGCTATATGGGGCCAACAACACAAAACAAGCAACTTGGCGAACCTTAAGTTGCGAAACAAGTTGAATGAGGGAAGATTAGACCAATGGAGGAAGTATTGTCAAAACCAAGGGTTTCTGTAGATTAATAAGATTCTAATGCACTTGAATTGATTAGGAGGTTTTAATTTGCAACATAGTGCTATAAGGTGCGAATAACCTACAAAAAGCAAATGGGCGACACTTAACTTCCGAAACAGGTTGAGTGAAGGAAGATTAGAACAATAAAGGACCATCACCACAATCTACGTTTCCAGTAGATTAATAAGATTCAAAGGCACTTGAATGTGATAGGAGTTTTCGATTTGCAACTTAGTGCTATAAGGAACCAATAACAGACAACAAGCAACAAGGCCCAACTTAACATGCGAAAGAAGTTGAATGAGGGAAGATTAGACCAAAGGAGAAAGTATCGCCACAACCTACGATTCCGGTGGAGTAGAAAGATTTAAAGGCACTTGAATGTATTAGGAGTTTTCGATTTGCAACTTAGTGTTATATGAGGCCAACAACACAAAACAAGCAACTAGGCCAAACTTAACTTGCGAAACAAGTTAAATGAGGGAAGATTAGACCAATGGAGGAAGGACTGTCAAAACCAAGGGTTTCAGTAGATTAATAAGATTCAAAGGCACTTGAATGGATTAGGAGTTTTCATTTTGCAACTTAGTTCTATAAGGAGGCAACAACACAAAACAAGCCGCTAGGCCAAACTTAACATGCGGAACAAGTTGAATGAGCGACGATTAGTCCAATGGAGGAAGCATCGTCACAACCTAGGGTTCCAGTAGATTAATAAGATTCAAAGGCACTTGAACGTATTAAGAGTTTTCAATTTGCAACTTAGTGCTATCGGGAGCCAATAACGGACAACAACCAACAAGGCCCGACTTAACATGCGAAACAAGTTGAATGAGGGTAGATTGGACCAATGGAGAAAGTATCGTCACAACCTAGGGTTCCGGTGGAGTAGAAAGATTCAGAGGCACTTGAATGTATTAGGCGTTTTAGATTTGCAACATAGTGCCACATATGGCCAACAACACAAAACGAGCAACATAGTGCCACATTTGATTAATGAGAATCAAAGGCACTTGAATGTATTAAGAGTTTTCAATTTGCAACTTAGTGCTCCTAGGAGCCAATAACAAACAATAAGCAACAAGGCCCGACTTAACATGTGAAACATGTTGACTGAGGGAAGATTGGACCATTGGAGAAAATATCGTCACAACCTAGGGTTCCAGTAGAGAAATTAGATTCAAAGACTCTTGAATGTATTAGGAGTTTTCGATTTGCAACATAGTGCTATAAGCAGCCAATAACCTACAATAAGCAACTAGGTCAAACTTAACTTGCGAAACAAGTCGAACGAGGAAAGATTAGACCAATGCTGGAAGTATCGCCACATCCTAGGGCTCCAGTAGATTAATATGATTGAAAGGCACTCGAATGTATCATGAAATTTTGATTTGCAACATAGTGCTATAAGGAGCTAATATTCTACAACAAGCCGCTAGGCCAAACTTAACTTGCGAAACAGGTTGAATGAGGGAATATTAGAACAATGGACGACCATCGCCACCATCTAGGTTTCCAATAGATTAATAAGATTCAAAGGCACTCGAATGTGTTAGGAGTTTTCTATTTCCAACTTAGTGCTATGAGGAGCCAACAACACAAAACAGGCAACTAGGCCGAACTTAAAATGCGAAACAAGTTTAATGAGGAAAGATTAGTCCTAAGGAGGAAGCATCGTCACAACCTAGGGTTCCAGTAGATTAATAAGATTCAAAGGCACTTGAACGTATTAAGAGTTTTCAATTTGCAACTTAGTGCTATAGGGAGCCAATAACGGACAACAACCAACAAGGCCCGACTTAACATGAGAAACTAGTTGAATGAGGGTAGATTTGACTAATGGAGAAAGTATCGTCACAACCTAGGGTTCCGGTGGAGTAGAAAGATTCAGAGGCACTTGAATGTATTAGGCGTTTTAGATTTGCAACATAGTGCCATGTATGGCCAACAACACAAAACGAGCAACTAGGCCAACTTAACTTGCGAAACAAGTTGAATTAGGGAAGATTAGACTAATAGAGGAACGATTGTCAAAACCAAGGGTTTCAGTAGATTAATAAGATTGAATGGCACTTGAATGGATTAGGAGTTTTCGTTTTGTAACTTAGTGCTATAAGGAGCCCACAACACAAAACAAGCAACTACGCCAATCTTAACTTGCGGAATAAGTTGAATGAGGGAAGATTAGTCCAATGGAGGAAGCATCGTCCCAACCTAGGGTTCTAGTAGATTAATAAGAATCAAAGACAATTGAATGTATTAAGAGTTTTCAATTTGCAACTTAGTGCTCCGAGGAGCCAATAACAAATAATAAGCAACCAGGCCCGACTTAACATGTGAAACACGTTGACTAAGGGAAGATTGGACCATTGGAGAAAATATCGTCACAACCTAGGGTTCCAGTAGAGAAATAAGATTCAAAGACACTTGAATGTATTAGGAGTTTTCGATTTGCAACATAGTGCTATAAGCAGCCAATAACCTACAATAAGCAACTAGGCTAAACTTAACTTGCGAAACAAGTCGAACGAGGGAAGATTGGACCAATGTTGGAAGTATCGCCACATCCTAGGGCTCCAGTAGATTAATATGATTCAATGGCACTCGAATGTATCATGAAATTTTGATTTGCAACATAGTGCTATAAGGAGCCAATAACCTACAACAAGCCGCTAGGCTCTTAACTTGCGAAACAGGTTGAATGAGGGAATATTAGAACAATGGTCGACCATCGCCACCATCTAGGTTTCCAATAAATTAATAAGATTCAAAGGCACTCGAATGTGTTAGGAGTTTTCTATTTCCAACTTAGTGCTATGAGGAGCCAACAACACAAAACAGGCAACTAGGCCGAACTTAAAATGCGAAACCAGTTTAATGAGGAAAGATTAGTCCAATGGAGGAAGCATCGTCACAACCTAGGGTGCAGAAGATTAATAAGATTCAAAGGAAATTGAACGTATTAAGAGTTTTCAATTTGCAACTTAGTGCTATAGGGAGCGAATAACAGACAACAAGCAACAAAGCCCAACTTAAAATGCGAAACAAGTTGAATGAGGGAAAATTAGACCAATGGACAAAGTAACGTCACAACCTAGGCTTCCAGTGGAGTAAAAAGATTCAAAGGCATTTGAATGTTTTAGGAATTTTCGATTTGCAAGCTTGTGCTATATGGGGCCAACAACACAAAACAAGCAACTTGGCGAACCTTAAGTTGCAAAACAAGTTGAATGAGGGAAGATTAGACCAATGGAGGAAGTATTGTCAAAACCAAGGGTTTCTGTAGATTAATAAGATTCAAATGCACTTGAATTGATTAGGAGGTTTTGATTTGTAACATAGTGCTATAAGGTGCGAATAACCTACAAAAAGCAAATGGGCGACACTTAACTTACGAAACAGGTTGAATGAAGGAAGATTAGAACAATAAAGGACCATCACCACAATCTAGGTTTCCAGTAGATTAATAAGATTCAAAGGCACTTGAATGTGATAGGAGTTTTCGATTTGCAACTTAGTGCTATAAGGAACCAATAACAGAGAACAAGCAACAAGGCCCAACTTAACATGCGGAAGAAGTTGAATGAGGAAAGATTAGACCAAAGGAGAAAGTATCGCCACAACCTACGGTTCCGGTGGAGTACAAAGATTTAAAGGCACTTGAATGTATTAGGAGTTTTCGATTTGCAACTTAGTGCTATATGAGGCCAACAACACAAACCAAGCAACTAGGCCAAACTTAACTTGCTAAACAAGTTGAATGAGGGAAGATTAGACCAATGGAGAAAGGATTGTCAAAACCAAGGGTTTCAGTAGATTAATAAGATTCAAAGGCACTTGAATGGATTAGGAGTTTTCGTTTTGCAACTTAGTTCTATAAGGAGCCAACAACATAAAACAAGCAACTACGCCAAACTTAACTTGCGGAATAAGTTGAATGAGGGAAGATTCGCCCAATGGAGGAAGCATCGTCACAACCTGGGGTTACAGTAGATTAATAAGACTCAAAGGCCCTTAAAGGTATTAAGAGTTTTCAATTTGCAACTTAGTGCTATGAGGAGCCAACAACACAAAACAAGCAACTAGGCCGAACTTAAAATGCGAAGCAAGTTTAATTAGGAAAGATTTGTCCAATGGAGGAAGCATCGTCACAACCTAGGGTTCCTGTAGATAAATAAGATTTAAAGGCACTGGAACGTAGTAAGAGTTTTCAATTTGCAACTTAGTGCTATAAGGAGCCAATAACAAACAACAAGCTACAAGGGCCAACTTAAAATGCGAAACAAGTTGAATGAGGGAAGATTAGACCAATGGAGAAAGTAACGTTACAACCTAGGCTTCCAGTGGAGTAAAAAGATTCAAAGGCAGTTGAATGTTTTAGAAGTTTTCGAATTGTAACTTGGTGCTATATGTGGCCAACAACACAAAACAAGCAACTAGGCCAAACTTAACTTGCGAAACAAGTTGAATGAGGGAAGATTAGACCAATGGAGGAAGGATTGTCAAAACCAAGCGTTTCAGTAGATTAATAAAAATGAAAGGCACTTGAATTGATTAGGAGTTTTCGTTTTCCAACTTAATGCTATATGGAGGCAACAACACAAAACAAGCAACTAGGCAAAACTTAACATGCGAAACAAGTTGAATGGGGGAAGATTTGGCCAATGGAGAAAGCATCGTCACAACGTTTGGTTCCCCTAGATTAATAAGATTCAAAGGCACTTCAATGTATTAAGAGTTTTCAATTTGCAACTTAGTGCTATAAGGAGCCAATAACAGACAACAAGCAACAAAGCCCAACTTAACATGCGAAACAAGTTGAATGAGGGAAGATTATTCTGCTGGAGGAAGCAACGTCACAACCTAGTGTTCCAGTAGATTAATAAGATTCAAAGGCACTTGAACGTATTAAGAGTTTTCAATTTGCAACTTAGAGCTATAAGGAGCCAAAAACAGACAACAAGCAACAAGGCCCAACTTAAAATGCGAAACAAGTTGGATGAGGGAAGATTAGACCAATGGAGAAAGTAACGTCACAAGCTAGGCTTCCAGTGGAGTAAAAAGATTCAAAGGCATTTGAATGTTTTAGGAGTTTTCGACTTGCAACTTGGTGCTATATGGGGCCAACAACACAAAACAAGCAACTAGGCCAACCTTAAGTTGCGAAACAAGTTGAAAGAGGGAATATTAGACCAATGGAGGAAGTATTGTCAAAACCAAGGGTTTTAGTAGATTAGTAAGATTCAAACGCACTTGAATTGATTAGGAGGTTTTGATTTGAAACATAGTGCTATAAGGTGCCAATAACCTACAACAAGCAACTAGGCGACACTTAACTTGCGAAACAGGTTGAATGAAGGAAGATTAGAACAATAGAGGACCATCACCACAATCTAGGTTTCCAGTAGATTAATAAGAATCAAAGGCACTTGAATGTATTTGGAGTTTTCGATTTGCAACTTAGCGCTATAAGGAGGAAACAACACAAAACAAGCAACTAGGCCAAACTTAACCTGTGAAACAAGTTGAATAAGGGAAGATTAGACCAATTGAGGAAGGATTGTCAAAACCAAGGGTTTCAGTAGATTAATAAGATTCAAAGGCACTTGAATGGATTAGGAGTTTTCGTTTTGCAACTTAGTTCTATAAGGAGGCAACAACACAAAACATGCTGCTAGGCCAAACTTAACATGCGGAACAAGTTGAATGAGCGAAGATTAGTCCAATGGAGGAAGCATCGTCACAACCTAGGGTTCCAGTAGATTAATAAGATTCAAAGGCACTTGAACGTATTAAGAGTTTTCAATTTGCAACTTAGTGCTATAGGGAGCCAATAACAGACAACAACCAACAAGGCCCAACTTAACATGAGAAACAAGTTGAATGAGGGTAGATTGGACCAATGGAGAAAGTATCGTCACAACCTAGGGTTCCGGTGGAGTAGAAAGATTCAAAGGCACTTGAATGTATTAGGCGTTTTAGATTTGCAACATCGTGCAATATATGGCCAAGAACACAAAACAAGCAAGTAGGCCAACTTAACTTGCGAAACAAGTTGAATGTGGGAAGATTAGACTAATAGAGGAAGGATTGTCAAAACCAAGGGTTTCAGTAGATTAATAAGATTGAATGGCACTTGAATGGATTAGGAGTTTTCGTTTTGTAGCTTAGAGCTATAAGGAGCCTACACCACAAAACTAGCAACTACGCCAAACTTAACTTGCGGAACAAGTTGAATGAGGGAAGATTAGTCCAATGGAGGAAGCATCGTCACAACCTAGGGTTACAGTAGATTAATAAGAATCAAAGGCACTTGAATGTATTAAGGGTTTTCAATTTGCAACTTAGTGCTCCGAGGAGCCAATAACAAACAATAAGCAACCTAGGCAGCCAATAACCTATATGTGAAACATGTTGACTGAGGGAAGATTAGACCATTGGAGAAAATATTGTCACAACTTTGGGTTCCAGTAGAGAAATAAGATTCAAAGACACTTGAATGTATTAGGAGTTTTCGAATTGCAACATAGTGCTATATGCAGCCAATAACCTATAATAAGCAACTAGGCCAAACTTCACTTGCGAAACAAGTCGAACGACGGAAGATTAGACCAATGCTGGAAGTATTGCCACATCCTAGGGCTCCAGTAGAATAATATGATTCAAAGGCACTCGAATGTATTATGACATTTTGATTTGAAAGATAGTGCTATAAGGAGCCAATAACCTACAACAAGCCACTAGGCCAAACTTAACTTGCGAAACAGGTTGAAAGAGGGAATATTAGAACAATGGACGACCATCGCCACCATCTAGGTGTCCAGTAGATTAATAAGATTCAAAGGCACTCGAATGTGTTAGGAGTTTTCTATTTCCAACTTAGTGCTATGAGGAGCCAACAACCCAAAACAAGCAACTATGCCGAACTTAAAATGCGAAATAAGTTTAATGAGGAAAGATTAGTCCAATGGAAGAAGCATCGTCACAACCTAGGGTTCCAGAAGATTAATAAGATTAAAAGGCAATTGAACGTATTAAGAGTTTTCAATTTGCAACTTAGTGCTATAAGGAACCAATAACAGTCAACAAGCAACAAGGCCCAACTTAACATGCGAAAGAAGTTCAATGAGGGAAGATTAGACAAAAGGAGAAAGTATCGCCACAACCTACGGTTCCAGTGGAGTAGAAAGATATAAAGGCACTTGAATGTATTAGGAGTTTTCGATTTGCAACTTAATGCTATATGAGGCCAACAACACAAAACAAGCAACTAGGCCAAACTTAACTTGCGAAACAAGTTGAAAGAGGGAAGATTAGACCAATGGAGGAAGGATTGTCAAAACCTAGGGTTTCAGTAGATTATTAAGATTCAATGCCACTTGAATGGATTAGGAGTTTTCGTTTTGCAACTTAGTGCAATAAGGAGCCAACAACACAAAACAAGCAACTACGCCAAACTTAACTTGCGGAACAAGTTGAATGAGGGAAGAATAGCCCAATGGAGGAAGCATAGTCACAACCTAGGGTTACAGTAGATTAATAAGATTCAAAGTCCCTTGAAGGTATTAGGAGTTTTCAATTTGCAACTTAGTGCTATGAGGAGCCAACAACACAAAACAAGCAACTAGGCCGAACTTAAAAAGCGAAGCAAGTTTAATGAGGAAAGATTAGTCCAATGGAGGAAGCATCGTCACAACCTAGGGTTCCAGTAGATTAATAAGATTTAAAGGCACTGGAACGTATTAAGAGTTTTCAATTTGCAACTTAGTGCTATAGGGAGCCAATAACTGACAACAAGCAACAACCCCAACTTAACATGAGAAACAAGTTGAATGAGGGTAGATTAGACCAATGAAGAAAGTATCGTCACAACCTATGGTTCCGGTGGAGTAGAAAGATTCAATGGCAATTGAATGTATTAGGAGTTTTAGATTTGCAACATAGTGCAATATGGGGCCAACAACACAAAACAAGCAACTAGGCCAACTTAACTTGCGAAACGAGTTGAATGAGGAAAGATTAGACTAATGGAGGAAAGATTGTCAAAACCAAGGGTTTCAGTAGATTAATAAGATTCAATGCCACTTGAATGGATTAGGAGTTTTCGTTTTGCAACTTAGTGCAATAAGGAGCCAACAACACAAAACAAGCAACTACGCCAAACTTAACTTGCGGAACAAGTTGAATGAGGGAAGAATAGCCCAATGGAGGAAGCATAGTCACAACCTAGGGTTACAGTAGATTAATAAGATTCAAAGTCCCTTGAAGGTATTAGGAGTTTTCAATTTGCAACTTAGTGCTATGAGGAGCCAACAACACAAAACAAGCAACTAGGCCGAACTTAAAAAGCGAAGCAAGTTTAATGAGGAAAGATTAGTCCAATGGAGGAAGCATCGTCACAACCTAGGGTTCCAGTAGATTAATAAGATTTAAAGGCACTGGAACGTATTAAGAGTTTTCAATTTGCAACTTTGTGCTATAACGATCCAATAACAGACAACAAGCTACAAGGCCCAACATAAAATGCGAAACAAGTTCAATGAGAGAAGATTAGACCAATGGAGAAAGTATTGTCACAACCCAGGCTTCCAGTGGAGGAAAAAGATTCAAAGGCGGTTGAATGTTTTAGGAGTTTTCGAATTGTAACTTGGTGCTATATGGGGCCAACAACATAAAACAAGCAATTAGGCCAAACTTAACTTGCGAAACAAGTTGAATGAGGGAAGATTAGAGCAAAGGAGGAATGATTGTCAAAACCAAGGGTTTCAGTAGATTAATAAGATTCAAAGGCACTTGAATGGATTAGGAGTTTACGTTTTGCAACTTAGTTCTATAAGGAGACAACAACACAAAATAAACCGCTAGGCCAAACTTAACATGCGAAACAAGTTGAATGAGCGAAGATTAGTCCAATGGTGGAAGCATCGTCACAACCTATGGTTACAGTAAATTAATAAGATTCAAAGGCCCTTGAAGGTATTAAGAGTTTTCAATTTGCAACTTAGTGCTATAGGGAGCCAATAACAGACAACAATCAACAAGGCCCAACTTAACATGAGAAACAAGTTGAATGAGGGTAGATAAGACCAATGGAGAAAGTATCGTCACAACCTAGGGTTCCGGTGGAGTAGAAAGATTCAAAGGCACTTGAATGTATTAGGTGTTTTAGATTTGCAACATAGTGCAATATATGGCCAGCAACACAAAACAAGCAACTAGGCCAACTTAACTTGCGAAACAAGTTGAATGAGGGAAGATTAGACTAATGGAGGAAGGATTGTCAAAACCAAGGGTTTCAGTAGATTAATAAGATTGAATGGCACTTGAATGGATTAGGAGTTTTCGCTTTCCACCTTAATGCTATAAGGTGGCAATACAATGTAAAAACAAGCAACTACGCCAAACTTAACATGCGGAACAACTTGAATGAGGGAAGATTTGTCCACTGGAGGAAGCATCGTCACAATCTAGGGTTACAGTAGATTAATAAGATTCAAAGGCCCTTGAAGGTATTAAGAGTTTTCAATTTGTAACTTAGTGCTATGAGGAGCCAACAACACAAAACAAACAACTAGGCCGAACATAAAATGTGAAAGAAGTTTAATGAGGAAAGATTAGCCCAATGGAGGAAGCAACGTCACAACCTAGGGTTCCAGTAGATTAATAAGATTTAAAGGCACTTGAACGTATTAACAGTTTTCAATTTGCAACTTAGTGCTATAAGAAGCCAATAACAGAGAACAAGCAACAAGGCACAACTTAACATGAGAAACAAGTTGAACGAGGGTAGATTAGACCAATGGAGAAAGTATCGTCACAACCTAGGGTTCCGGTGGAGTAAAAAGATTCAATGGCAGTTGAATGTATTAGCAATTTTCGAATTGTAACTTGGTGCAATATGGGGCCAACAACACAAAACAAGCAACTAGGCCAAACTTAAATTGCGAAGCAAGTTGAATGAGGGAAGATTAGACCAATGGAGGAAGGATTGTCAAAACCAAGGGTTTTAGTAGATTATTAACCTTGAAAGGCACTTGAATGGATTAGGAGTTTTCGTTTTGCAACTTAGTGCTGTAAAGAGCCAACAACAAAAAACAAGCAACTACGCCAAACTTAACTTACGGAACAAGTTAAATGAGGAAAGATTAGTCCAATGGACTAAGCATCGTCATAACCTAGCGTTGCAGTAGATAAATAAGATTTAAAGGCACTGGAACGTATTAAGAGTTTTCAATTTGTAACTTAGTGCTATAAAGAGGCAATAACAGACAACAAGCTACCAGGGCCAACTTAAAATGCGAAACAAGTTGAATGAGGGAAGATTAGACCAATGGAGAAAGTATCATCACAACCTAGGCTTCAAGTGGACTAAACAGATTCAGAGGCACTTGAATGTATTAGGAGTTTTCGATTTGCAACTTAGTGCGATATGGGGCCAACAACACAAAACAAGCAACTAGGCCAAACTTAACCTGCGAAACAAGTTGAATGAGGGAAGATTAGACCAATGGAGGAAGGATTGTCAAAACCAAGGGTTTCAGTAGATTAATAAGATTCAAAGGCACTTGAATGGATTAGAAGTTTTCATTTTGCAACTTAGTTCTATAAGGAGGCAACAACACAAAACAAGCCGCTTGGCCAAACTTAACATGCGAAACAAGTTGAATGAGCGAAGATTAATCCAATGGAGGAAGCATCGTCACAACCTTGGGTTCCAGTAGATTAATAAGATTCAAAGGCACTTGAACGTATTAAGAGTTTTCAATTTGCAACTTAGTGCTATAGGGAGCAAATAACAGACAACAAGCAACAACCCCAACTTAACATGAGAAACAAGTTGAATGAGGGTAGATTAGACCAGTGGAGAAAGTATCGTGACAACCTATGGTTCCGGTGGAGTAGAAAGATTCAATGGCACTTGAATGTATTAGGAGTTTTAGATTTGCAACATAGTGCAATATGGGGCCAACAACACAAAACAAGCAACTAGGCCAACTTAACTTGCGAAACGAGTTGAATGAGGAAAGATTAGATTAATGGAGGAAGGATTGTCAAAACCAAAGGTTTCAGTAGATTAATAAGATTCAATGCCACTTGAATGGATTAGGAGTTTTCGTTTTCCAACTTAGTGCTAAAAGGAGCCAACAACACAAAACAAGCAACTACGCCAAACTTAACTTGCGAAACAAGTTGAATGAGGGAAGATTAGACCAATGAAGGAAGGATTGTCAAAACCAAGGGTTTTAGCAGATTAATAAGATTCAAACGCACTTGAATTGATTAGGAGGTTTTGATTTGCAACATAGTGCTACAAGATGCCAATAACCTACAACAAGCAACTGGGTGACACTTAACTTGCGAAACAGGTTGAATGAAGGAAGATTAGAACAACTGATGACCATCACCACTATCTAGGTTTCCAGTAGATTAATAAGATTCAAAGGCACTTGAATGTATTATGAGTTTTCGATTTGCAACTTAGAGCTATGAGGAGGCAACAACACAAAACAAGCAACTTGGCCAAACTTAACATGCGAAACAAGTTGAATGAGGGAAGATTAGTCTAATGGAGGAAACACCATCACAACCTAGGATTCCAGTAGATTAATAAGATTCAAAGGCACCTGAACGTATTAAGAGTTTTCAATTTTCAACTTAGTGCTATAAGGAGGCAATAACAGACAACAAGCAACAAGGGCCAACTTAACATGCGAAACAAGTTGAATGAGGGAAGATTCGACCAATGGAGAAAGTATCGTCACAACCTAGGGTTCTAGTGGAGTAAAAAGATTCAAAAGCACTTGAATGTATTAGGAGTTTTCGATTTGCAACATAGTGCTATATGGGGCCAACAATACAAAACAAGCAACTAGGCCAACTTAACATGCGAAACAAGTTAAATGAGGGAAGATTAGTCCACTGGAGGAAGCATCGTCACAACCTAGGGTTCTAGTAGATTAATAACATTCAAAGGCACCTGAACGGATTAAAAGTTTTCCATTTCCAACTTAGTGCTATAAGGAGGCAATAACAGACAACAAGCAACAAGGCCTAACTTAACAAGCGAAACAAGTTGAATGAGGGAAGATTAGACCAATGGAGAAAGTATCATCACAACCTAGGGTTCCAGTGGAGTAAAAAGATTCAAAGGCACTTAAATGTATTAGGAGTTTTCGATTTGCAACTTAGTGCTATATGGGGCCAACAACACAAAACAAGCAACTAGGCCAAACTTAACATGCGAAACAAGTTGAATGAGTGAAGATTAGTCCAATGGAGGAAGCATCGTCACAACCTAGGGTTCCGGTGGAGTGGAAAGATTCAAAGGCATTTGAACGTATTAAGAGTTTTCAATTTGCAACATACAGCTATAAGGAGCCAATAACAGACAACAAGCAACAAGGCCCAACTTAACATGCGAAACATGTTGAATGAGTGAAGATTATACCAACGGAGAAAGTATCGTCACAACCTAGGGTTCCGGTGGAATAGAAAGATTCAAAGGCACTTGAATGCATTAGGAGTTTTAGATTTGCAACTTAGTGCAATATGGGGCCAGCAACACAAAACAAGCAACTAGGCCAACTTAACTTGCGAAACGAGTTGAATGAGGGAAGATTAGACTAATGGAGGAAGGATTGTCAAAACCAAGGGTTTCAGTAGATTAATAATATTTAATGGCACTTGAATGGATTAGCAGTTTTCGTTTTGCAACTTAGTGTTATAAGGTGCCAACAACACAAAACAAACAACTACGCCAAACTTAACTTGCGGAACAAGTTGAATGAGGGAAGATTTGTCCAATGGAGGAAGCATCGTCACAACCGAGGGTTACAGTAGATTAATAAGAATCAAAGGCACTTGAATGTATTAAGATTTTTCATTTTGCAACTTAGTGCTATAGGGAGCCAATAACAGACAACAAGCAACAAGGCCCAACTTAACATGCGAAACAAGTTGAATGAGGGAAGATTGCTCCACTGGAGGAAGCATCGTCACAACCTAGGGTTCCAGTAGATTAATAACATTCAAAGGCACCTGAACGTATTAAAAGTTTTCAATTTCCAACTTAGTGCTATAAGGAGCCAATAACAGACAACAAGCAACAAGGCCTAACTTAACATGCGAAACAAGTTGAATGAGGGAAGATGATACTAGTGGAGAAAGTATCATCACAACCTAGGGTTCCAATGGAGTAAAAAGATTCAATGGCACTTGAATGTATTAGGAGTTTTCGATTTGCAACTTAGTCCTATATGGGGCCGACAACACAAAACAAGCAACTAGGCCAAACTTAACTTGCGAAACAAGTTGAATGAGGGAAGATTAGACCAATGGAGAAAGGATTGTCAAAACCAAGGGTTTCAGTAGATTAATAAGATTCAAAAACACTTGAATGGATTAGAAGTTTTTGTTTGGCAACTTAGTTCTATAAGGAGGCAACAACACAAAACAAGCTGCTAAGCCAAACTTAACATGCGAAACAAGTTGAATGAGCGAAGATTAGTCCAATGGAGGAAGCATCGTCACAACCTATGGTCCCAGTGGAGTGGAAAGATTCAATGGCACTTGAACATATTAAGAGTTTTCAATTTGCAACATACAGCTATAAGGAGCCAATAACAGACAACAAGCAACAAGGCCCAAATTAACATGCGAAACAAGTTGAATGAGGGAAGATTATACCAACGGAGAAAGTATCGTCACAACCTAGGGTTCCGGTGGAATAGAAAGATTCAAAGGCACTTGAATGCATTAGGAGTTTTAGTTTTGTAACTTAGTGCAATATGGGGCCAACAACACAAAACAAGCAACTAGGCCAACTTAACTTGCGAAACGAGTTGAATGAGGGAAGATTAGACTAATGGATGAAGGAATGTCAAAACCAAGGGTTTCAGTAGATTAATAAGATTGAATAGCACTTGAATGGATTAGGAGTTTTCGGTTTGCAACTTAGTGCTATAAGAGCCAACAACACAAAACAAGCAACTACGCCAAACTTAACTTGCGGAACAAGTTGAATGAGGGAAGATTTGTCCAATGGAGGAAGCATCGTCACAACCTAGGGTTCCAGTAGATTAATAAGATTGAAAAGCACATGAACGTATTAAGAGTTTTCAATTTGCAACTTAGTGCTATCGGGAGCCAATAATAGACAACAACCAACAAGCCCAACGTAACATGAGAAACAACTTGAATGAGGGTAGATTAGACCAATGGAGATAGTATCGTCACAACCTAGGGTTCCGGTGGAGTCGAAAGATTCAAAGGCACTTGAATGTATTAGGAGTTTTAGATTTGCAACATAGTGCAATATTGGGCCAACAACACAAAACAAGCAACTAGTCAAACTTAACTTGCGAAACGAGTTGAATGAGAGAAGATTAGACTAATGGAGAAAGGATTGTCAAAACCAAGGGTTTCAGTAGATTGATAAGATTGAATGGCACTTAAATGGATTAGGAGTTTTTGTTTTGCAACTTAGTGCTATAAGGAGCAAACAACACAAAACAAGCAACTACGCCAAACTTAACTTGCGGAACAAGTTGAATGACGGAAGATTTGTCCAATGGAGGAAGCATCGTCACAACCTAAAGTTACAGTAGATTAATAAAAATCAAAGGCACTTGAATATATTAATAGTTTTCAATTTGCAACTTAGTGCTACCAGGAGCAAATAACAAACAATAAGCAACAAGGCCCAACTTAACATACGAAACATGTTGATTGAGGGAACATTAGACCATTGCAGAAAATATTGTCGCAACCTAGGGTTCCAGTGGAGGAATAATTTTCAAAGACACTTGAATGTATTAGGAGTTTTCGATTTGCAACATAGTGCAGTAAGCAGCCAATAACCTACAATAAGCAATTAGGCCAAACTTAACTTGCGAACCAAGTTGAATGAGGGAAGATTAGACCAATGGTGGAAGTATCGCCACATCCTAGGGCGCCAATAGATTAATATGATTCAAAGGCACTCAATGTATCATGAAATTTTGATTTACAACATAGTGCTATAAGGAGCCAATAACCTACAACAAGCCACTGGGCCAAACTTAACGGGCGAAACAGGTTGAATGAGGGAATATTACAACAGTGGACAACCATCGCCACCATCTAGGTTTCTAGTAGATTAATAAGATTCAAAGGCCCTTGAATGTATTAAGAGTTTTCAATTTGCAACTTAGTGCTATGAGGAGGCAACAACACAAAACAAGCACTTAGGCCAAACTTAACATGCGAAACAAGTTGAATAAGGGAAGATTAGTGCAATGGCGGAAGCATCGTCACAACCTTGGGTTCCAGTAGATTAATAAGATTCAAAGGCACCTGAACGTATTAAGAGTTTTCATTTTCCAACTTAGTGCTATATGGAGCCAATAACAGACAACAAGCAACAAGGCACAACTTAACATGCGAAACAAGTTGAATGAGGGTAGATTAGGCCAATAGAGAAAGTAGCGTCACAACCTAGGGTTCCGGTGGAGTAGAAAGATTCAAAGGCACTTGAATGTATTAGGAGTTTTAGGTTTGCAACTTAGTGCAATATGGGCCAACTACACAAAACAACCAACTAGGCCAACTTAACTTGCGAAACAAGTTGAATGAGGGAAGATTAGACCAATGGAGGAGGGATTAATAAGATTGAAAGGCACTTAAATGGATTAGGAGTTTTCGTTTTGCAACTTACTGCTATACAGAGCCAACAACACAAAACAAGCAACTACGCCAAACTTAACTTGCGGAACAAGTTGAATGAGGGACGATTAACCCACAGGAGGAAGCATCGTCACAACCTAGGGTTACAGTAGATTAATAAGATTCAAAGGACCTTGAAGGTATTAAGAGTTTTCAATTTGCAACTTAGTGCTACCAGGAGCCAATAACAAACCATAAGCAATAAGGCCCAACTTAACATGAGCAAAATGTTGAATGATGGAAGATTAGACCGTTGGAGAAAATATCACCACAACCTAGGGTTCCAGTAGAGGAATAAGATTCAAAGACACTTGAATGTATTAGGAGTTTTCGATTTGCAACATAGTGCCATAAGTAGCCAATAACCTACAATAAACAACTAGTCCAAACTGAACTTGCGAAACAAGTTGAATGAGGGAAGATTTGACTAATGGTGGATGTATCACCACATCCTAGGGCTCCAGTAGATTAATATGATTCAAAGGCACTCGAATGTATTATGAGATTTTGATTTGCAACATAGTGCTATAAGGAGCCAAAAACCTACAACAAGCCACTGGGCGAAACTTAACTTGCGAAACAGGTTGAATGAGGGAATATTAGAACAATGGACAACCATCGCCACCATCTAGGTTTCCAGTAGGTTAATAAGATTCAAAGGCACTTGAAACTATTAGGAGTTTTCAATTTGCAACTTAGTGCTATGAGGAGGCAACAACAAAAAACCAGCAACTAGGCCGAACTTAAAATGCGAAACAAGTTTAATGAGCAAAGATTAGTCCAGTGGAGGAAGCAACGTCACAACCTAGGGTTCCAGTAGATTAATAACATTTAAAGGCACTTGAACGTATTAAGAGTTTTCATTTTGCAACTTAGTGCTATAAGGAGCCAATAACAGACAACAAGCAACAAGGCCCTACTTAAAATGCGAAACAAGTTGAATAAGGGAAGATTAGACCAATGGAGAAAGTAACGTCAGAACCTAGGCTTCCAGTGGAGTAAAAAGATTCAAAGGCATTTGAATGTTTTAGGAGTTTTCGATTTGCAACTTGGTGCTATATGGGGCCAACAACAGAAAACAAACAACTAGGCGAACCTTAAGTTGCGAAACAAGTTGAATAGGGAAAGATTAGACCAATGGAGGAAGTATTGTCAAAACCAAGGGTTTCAGTAGATTAATAAGATTCAAACGCACTTGAATTGATTAGGAGGTTTTCATTTGCAACATAGTGCTATAATGTGCCAATAACTTACAACAAGCATTTGGGCGACACTTAACATGCGAAACAAGTTGAATGAAGGAAGATTAGAACAATTGAGAACCATCACCACAATCTAGGTTTCCAGTAGATTAATAAGATTCAAAGGCACTTGAATGTATTAGGAGTTTTCGATTTGCAACTTAGCGCTATGAGGCGGCAACAATACAAAACAAGCAATTAGGCCAAACTTAACATGCGAAACAAGATGAATGAGGAAAGATTAGTCTAGTGGAGGAAACATCGTCACAACCTAGAGTTCCAGTAGATTAATAAGATTCAAAGGCACCTGAACGTATTAAGAGTTTTCAATTTCCAACTTTGTGCTATAAGGAGGCAATAACAGACTACAAGAACCAAGGCCTAACTTAACATGCGAAACAAGTTGAATGAGGGACGATTAGACCAATGGAGAAAGTATCGTCACAACCTGGGGTTCCAGTGGAGTAAAAAGATTCAAACGCACTTGAATGTATTAGGAGTTTTTGATTTGCAACTTAGTGCTATATGGGGCCAACAACACAAAACAAGCATCTAGGCCAAACTTAACTTGCAAAACAAGTTGAATGAGGGAAGATTAGATTAATGGAGGAAGGTTTATCAAAACCAAGGGTTTCAGTAGATTAATAAGATTCAAAGGCAGTTGAATGGATTAGAAGTTTTCGTTTTGCAACTTAGTTCTATAAGGAGGCAACAACACAAATCAAGCCGTTAGGCCAAACTTAACATGCGAAACAAGTTGAATGAGCGAAAATTAGTCCAATGGACGAAGCATCGTCACAAGCTAGGGTTCCAGTAGATTAATAACAGTCAAAGGCACTTGAACGTATTAAAAGTTTTCAATTTGCAACTTAGTGCTATAGGGAGCCAATAACAGACAACAACCAACAAGCCAAACTTAACATGAGAAACAAGTTGAATGAGGGTAGATTAGACCAATGGAGAAAGTATCGTCACAACCTAAGGTTCCGGTGGAGTAGAACTATTCAAAGGCACTTGAATCTATTAGGAGTTTTCGTTTTGCAACTTAGTGCTATAAGGAGGCAACAACACAAAACAAGCAACTACGCCGAACATAACTTGTGAAACAGGTTGAATGAGGTATTATTAGAACAATGGATGACCATCGCCACCATATAGGTTTCCAGTAGATTCATAAGATTCAAAGGCACTCGATTGTATTAGGAGTTTTCGATTTGCAACTTAGCGCTATGAGGAGGGAACAACACAAAACAAGCAACTAGGCCAAACTTAACAGGCGAAACAAGTTGAATGAGGGAAGATTAGTCTAATGGAGCAAGCATCGTCACAACCTAGGGTTCCAGTAGATTAATAAGATTCAAAGGCACCTGAACGTATTGAGAGTTTTCAATTTCCAACTTAGTGCTATAAGGAGCCAATAACAGACAACAAGCCGCAATGGCTAACTTAACATGCGAAACAAGATGAATGAGGGAAGATTAGACCAATGGAGAAAGTATCGTCACAACCTTGGGTTCCAGTGGAGTAAAAAGATTCAAAGGCTCTTGAACGTATTAGGAGTTTTCGATTTGCAACTTAGTGCTATATGGGGCCAACAACACAAAACAAGCAACTAGGTCAAACTTAACTTGCAAAACAAGTTGAATGAGGGAAGATTAGACTAATGGAGGAAGGTTTATCAAAACCAAGGGTTTCAGTAGATTAATAAGATTCAAAGGCAGTTGAATGGATTAGAAGTTTTCGTTTTGCAACTTAGTTCTATAAGGAGGCAACAACACAAATCAAGCCGTTAGGCCAAACTTAACATGCGAAACAAGTTGAATGAGCGAAAATTAGTCCAATGGACGAAGCATCGTCACAAGCTAGGGTTCCAGTAGATTAATAACATTCAAAGGCACTTGAACGTATTAAAAGTTTTCAATTTGCAACTTAGTGCTATAGGGAGCCAATAACAAACAACAACCAACAAGCCAAACTTAACATGAGAAACAAGTTGAATGAGGGTAGATTAGACCAATGGAGAAAGTATCGTCACAACCTAAGGTTCCGGTGGAGTAGAACTATTCAAATGCACTTGAATCTATTAGGAGTTTTCGTTTTGCAACTTAGTGCTATAAGGAGGCAACAACACAAAACAAGCAACTACGCCGAACATAACTTGTGAAACAGGTTGAATGAGGTATTATTAGAACAATGGATGACCATCGCCACCATATAGGTTTCCAGTAGATTCATAAGATTCAAAGGCACTCGATTGTATTAGGAGTTTTCGATTTGCAACTTAGCGCTATGAGGAGGGAACAACACAAAACAAGCAACTAGGCCAAACTAAAC